>JAECWN010000432.1:21507500-22080000 GCA_018150725.1 Drosophila quadrilineata
TTTCAAGTTTCTTCGAAAGAAAATCCCTCTGGTACTGTCCATCAACAAGCTTAGTCTTATCTTATGTTACGTTAGCCAACACTGTTCTTTCATTGTGTCTGCTTTTCTTTCTGTCTCTCTACGTGTCGTTTCTTCACCGCCGATTTCCACTTCGGTACCTTAGATCAGAGAATCTTAAGAATTCTCGATGATTCTCTAATACTACAATGTTATCATAATTAGTCGGAAAGTGGAAATCGGCTTAGTTGCGATAGTCGGCCAGTTCCAGTTCGAGCTATACATATATAGATATAGTTCAAGCTCTTTCTTACTCTCGTATAACTAGTGAAGTGCCTTGTATAGATCTCATGTACATAGATCGTATCATTGCTTAGAACTGGCCATCTAGAATTGTTTCATTGTTAACTGAAGAATATGTTTAAAACTCTCGTTGATTTCTTATGATTGTATTACATATTAGTTAGACACATACACATACACACTCCCACATCCATACATACATACATACATACATATGCTAGATGAGATCATTTGTAATCAATCAAAATACACACACTCATTCACTAAATCAAACTCAAAATCATTTGCCTTATCATTGTTCTCACATTTACCAAAATCCATACTATCTATACTCTCTCTCGATTCTCTCAACTCGTACCACAACAACTCCATCCAAAACAAAATCTAAATCAAAATCAATCAAAAAAAAATTAAATGAAAAAAAATTAATAAAAAAAAAACGAAAAAAAACAATACCAAACCAATTACGATCTAACCAAGCAGTCTTTACGGTTGGCGTTTCCCGCTACCTTATTGCAGTGGACAGCTGGTTAAGGAGCCACCACCATCACCGCTACCACTGCCGCCGCCAGTTAAGCTCGGCGGCTCCCCAGTGACATCGCCATTGTACGTACATCTTTGAAATCCTATCTCAGCTGGCTCGCTCTCGCTCTTTCTCTCTATCTCTTTTCTCATTTTGCTTTTGTCTCTCGCTCTCACATTTCCTTTTGCTTTTTGTGTTGCGTATACGTAATATGTTACGTATTGTGTATATTTTTGTAGCTTGTAGCTGTAGCTTTCCTTTCGTTTCACAACACTATTCATAGTCCTAGATCATCACACACCACAGCATGCACAATTCTGTAAATAGAGCTTTTCGATCGTAGCTTGCAAGCTTTCTAAGCTTTCTATATGTGTTCTAGTATCTGTGTAGCTTTGAGCTTTGAGTGTGTCGCAATTGAGTTGGTAGCGTGACAAAACGTCTTTGCTACACAACTCGAGCGGTAAGTAGACGCTGAAGCCATTTTGATTATGCACTGATCCTTAGACTGATCCAGGGATGGCTTTTGTATGTCCTCACTGATACTATAATTTCTCCATAACCAAACAGGGAGGAAAAGGAACCTCTGCGCACACCCACTGGCAGCATCAAGCAGAACTCCACCATAGAGTTCGATGGACGCTTTGTGCATTCACGTAGTGGCGAGATTATTGGCAAAAACTCCGCCGTGTAGATGAGACAACAGTAAACAAAGATGAACAAAACAGATGCGATAAATGTGCACAAAACTTGCAACAGATAATAGTATTGGAAAATGGAAACAAGACCCAAGTCGTTAAGCAGTTCGAGGGAGGAAACCCAAGTAAACAAATTACACAGACACACACAAACAACTAAGCGAATAAGAGTTGAACAAGTTGCGAATTATAAGCCAAAGCCGAACGAGTAACAAAACGAAACAAAGATCGCATTCAAGCATAATTGAAGAATTTCTAAATTTATTTTCATTGGCATATGAGTTCGAATCAAGTTTAATTCTGATTTTGAGTTTTCTTTTCTTTTTTTTTTTTTGAAGAGCAGTTTCTGCAGCTAAGCATTTTAACGTTATTTGGCAGTACACAACACTACTTAACGCTATAAGTACTCAAATTTATCGATAACTCCATACGTCTCGCTTGTACTTGTATTTGTATTTGTAAATGTATTTGTATTCCCTGCTTAGCTTCTTTACAGTCTCTCCCCTCTCTCTCTCTCTCTCTCTCTCTCAATCTCAATCTCAATCTCTCTCTGTCTCTCTCATGTACTCTTTCTTATTCGTTCTCTGCCATACAGAGGGGAAGTAGAAACGTTTTAGGTTAAGTTGAAAATTGTCACATGAATTACATACATCCACACTTACAAACATACAAACATACACACATACATATATGTATAATGCCTTACAAAACATGAAAGATTAGCATGCAGAGAGAGAGAGAGAGAGAGACAGAGAAAGGGAGAGAGAGGGAGGCAGAGTATATACATACATATATTCACATACATACTATATATATATATATATATATCTTTATCTATATATATTTAATGTATTAGTTTAACTAACTTAAACATGCCATAAATAAGTTTCTACAATTAAGTTCAACACAAACACACGCATCAATCCATCAATCAAGCAGTCAATCAAACCCATTTCACAGCATGTACTTAAAAAACTCCGAATAAAAGACTTTTTGCAAAAGCAAAATTTGATCACATCGCAAGAAAACTTTAAGTTAAGAAGATTGTAACTTTCCTATTGGCAAATTGATATACTTAATTTAATAAAAAAAAAATTGAAACAATGTTATGATAGCTGTAATCGAAATGCTCAATCCATGTACATGAATTAGATTGAATTGGAATAATGAACAAAGAATGAAAACAAATTTATTTTTATGTTAAAACATATATCATATATAGCAGCAGGAATATTCTTGTTTAACGCAAAGAAATGACAAAATATTTATCAAATGTACACTATGAAAATGCCAAACAATTTTTTATAAATATTCTTATTTTAGAAAATATTTCCTCATTTGTTTCGTTTCATGTCATTTTCAATAACGTGAAAATTTCTCGATTTTAATTTTTATAAAATTTTCTCGCATGTAAAAAAAAAAATATAAAGAAATGAAAATGAATAGAAATCCAAGTAAGAATTTGTAAGTAAGAAATGAAAAACAAAAGAAAATTATTTAAATAATAAATATGTACATGTAATTATTGTGTAAGTTCTATATATATATATAAATATTTTTTTTTTGTTCGTCGACATAAATAAACCAATGGAAAATCAAACTACAATCAATTGATGCCACATTTAAAAATTATGTATTTTTTCGATATCCACGCAGTGATCAGTGATCAAGCGACCAGGTTCCAACACTATGCGATTGATCATTCATTGATCAATCATTTGAGTTGAAGCCAACTGATCCCAACCTTTATTGATTTGATTGTCCTCGTCTTAACGTAATTTGTAGAACTTTGCCAAAAGCTTTTGTAGCTTATGTTGCCAGTTAAGCCAAGCGCCTTGTCAGAGCTTTTTTACCTACTATATACATACATACATACATACATAAATACATAAATATAAATATAAATAAATAATATACAAAAATTATATTAACAAGTCGGATAAACGAATATTTGAGAATGTTCACAAGTAAATTAATTTTTTTTGTGTGTTAAACTAAGAGTAAAAATAACAAAGAAATCAAAGAGAGGAGCATATGAATGAATTATCTAAGAAGCTACACACAATAACTTGTATCTAATTATGATGTACATGATGAAATTGATGGACTGTTTTCGGAGCGCACCATATTATAACATATGATATAAGGTCATTGAATGTGAATGAGACAGCATTCAAATATGGATCATTCCGGTGTAGCTTTTTATATATAAACACTGAAATGGAAAACAAAACTCACAAGTGAAAATTTCATTTAAAAAATAAACAAACAAAATCATGATGATTACAGTGTATCTGAATCGTTTGAAAATAAATTCATATTTATCAAAACTGATAACCGACCCTGTTTATTTTAGGGTTAGGGGCAATATTCTAGTAATCACGGCTAAGTATGTGCAAGTACTAAACCCCTGATAAAAGTGTAAAAAAGTGAAATTTCCAAAATTCAAATTTTTTGTGCCCAATCGATTTCTGACATCAAAATATGTATAAATAACATTACCGCACTTCATTTGAAGCGATATTTTAGAAAATATGGCCAACATACTGAAAAAATGGTAAAAAACCCCTTTTTGACTAAAAAGTGAAAACTGTCTTAACTTTGGGATACTATAACTTTGTCAAACATTGACAGATTTTAAAAATTTTGGCATTTCTGAATAAGTCTTTAATCACACTTTAAATCGATTCGAAAAATTCTTTTAATCTATTGGAAAAAATTTTCAGGAAAGATAAAAAAATAAAATATAACGTTTTGTGGGAAGAGAAATGTAAGATATTTTTAACTTTGAGAAGCCATAACTCTTTCAAAATTTAACCGATTTTCAAAATTTTTGCATTTTTGGCAATGGATTTGATGGTAGTTTCAATCTGCATCAAAAAGTTTTACTTATTGGCATTTTTTAATTTTTGACTATTTTTGTCCATTTTTTTATACTAACCCCTTGTAAAAAAGTCAAAAAAGTGAAATTTCCAAAATCCAAATTTTTTGTGCCCAATCGATTTCTGACATCAAAATATGTATAAAAAACATTACCGCACTTCATTTGAAGCGATATTTTAGAAAATATGGCCAACATACTGAAAAAATGGTCAAAAAACCGCTTTATGACTAAAAAGTGAAAACTGTCTTAACTTTGGGATACTATAACTTTGTCAAACATTGACAGATTTTAAAAATTTTGGCATTTCTAAATAAGGCTTTAATCACACTTTAAATCGATTCGAAAAATTCTTTTAATCTTTTGGAAAAATTTTCCAGGAAAGATAAAATATTAAAAATAACGTTTTTTGGGAAGAAAAATGTAAGACATTTTTAACTTTGAGAAGCCATAACTCTTTCAAAATTTAACCGATTTTCAAAATTTTTGCATTTTTGGCAATGGATTTGATGGTAGTTTCAATCTGCATCAAAAGTTTTACTTATTGGCATTCTTTAATTTTTGACTATTTTTGTCCATTTTTGCATACTAACCCCTTGTAAAAAAGTCAAAAAAGTGAAAATTCCAAAATCCAAATTTTTTGTGCCCAATCGATTTCTGACATCAAAATATGTATAAAAACATTACCGCACTTCATTTGAAGCGATATTTTAGAAAATATGGCCAACATACTGAAAAAATGGTCAAAAAACCCCTTTTGACTAAAAAGTGAAAACTGTCTTAACTTTGGGATACTATAACTTTGTCAAACATTGACAGATTTTAAAAATTTTGGCATTTCTGAATAAGGCTTTAATCACACTTTAAATCGATTCGAAAAATTCTTTTAATCTATTGGAAAAAATTTTCAGGGGAGATAAAAAAATAAAAAATAACGTTTTGTGGGAAGAGAAATGTAAGATATTTTTAACTTTGAGAAGCCATAACTCTTTCAAAATTTAACCGATTTTCAAAATTTTTGCATTTTTGGCAATGGATTTGATGGTAGTTTCAATCTGCATCAAAAAGTTTTACTTATTGGCATTCTTTAATTTTTGACTACTTTTGTCCATTTTTGCATACTAACCCCTTGTAAAAAGTCAAAAAAGTGAAAATTCCAAAATCCAAATTTTTTGTGCCCAATCGATTTCTGACATCAAAATATGTATAAAAAACATTACCGCACTTCATTTGAAGCGATATTTCAGAAAATATGGCCAACATACTGAAAAAATGGTCAAAAAACCGCTCTTTGACTAAAAAGTGAAAACTGTCTTAACTTTGGGATACTATAACTTTGTCAAATATTGACAGATTTTAAAAATTTTGGCATTTCTAAATAAGGCTTTAATCACACTTTAAATCGATTCGAAAAATTCTTTTAATCTTTTGGAAAAATTTTCCAGGAAAGATAAAATATTAAAAATAACGTTTTTTGGGAAGAAAAATGTAAGACATTTTTAACTTTGAGAAGCCATAACTCTTTCAAAATTTAACCGATTTTCAAAATTTTTGCATTTTTGGCAATGGATTTGATGGTAGTTTCAATCTGCATCAAAAAGTTTTACTTATTGGCATTCTTTAATTTTTGACTATTTTTGTCCATTTTTGCATACTAGCCCCTTGTAAAAAAGTCAAAAAAGTGAAAATTCCAAAATCCAAATTTTTTGTGCCCAATCGATTTCTGACATCA
Organism: Drosophila quadrilineata; assembly: GCA_018150725.1. Taxonomy (NCBI): domain Eukaryota; kingdom Metazoa; phylum Arthropoda; class Insecta; order Diptera; family Drosophilidae; genus Drosophila; species Drosophila quadrilineata. Next base: position 21,513,632 of record JAECWN010000432.1, read on the forward strand.
AAATATGTATAAAAAACATTACCGCACTTCATTTGAAGCGATATTTTAGAAAATATGGCCAACATACTGAAAAAATGGTCAAAAAACCGCTTTATGACTAAAAAATGAAAACTGTCTTAACTTTGGGATACTATAACTTTGTCAAACATTGACAGATTTTAAAAATTTTGGCATTTCTGAATAAGTCTTTAATCACACTTTAAATCGATTCGAAAAATTCTTTTTATCTATTGGAAAAAATTTTCAGGGGAGATAAAAAAATAAAAAAAAACGTTTTGTGGGAAGAGAAATGTAAGATATTTTTAACTTTGAGAAGCCATAACTCTTTCAAAATTTAACCGATTTTCAAAATTTTTGCATTTTTGGCAATGGATTTGATGGTAGTTTCAATCTGCATCAAAAAGTTTTACTTATTGGCATTTTTTAATTTTTGACTATTTTTGTCCATTTTTTTATACTAACCCCTTGTAAAAAAGTCAAAAAAGTGAAATTTCCAAAATCCAAATTTTTTGTGCCCAATCGATTTCTGACATCAAAATATGTATAAAAAACATTACCGCACTTCATTTGAAGCGATATTTTAGAAAATATGGCCAACATACTGAAAAAATGGTCAAAAAACCGCTTTATGACTAAAAAGTGAAAACTGTCTTAACTTTGGGATACTATAACTTTGTCAAACATTGACAGATTTTAAAAATTTTGGCATTTTTGAATAAGGCTTTAATCACACTTTAAATCGATTCGAAAAATTCTTCTAATCTATTGGAAAAAATTTTCAGGGGAGATAAAAAAATAAAAAATAACGTTTTGTGGGAAGAGAAATGTAAGATATTTTTAACTTTGAGAAGCCATAACTCTTTCAAAATTTAACCGATTTTCAAAAATTTTTGCATTTTTGGCAATGGATTTGATGGTAGTTTCAATCTGCATCAAAAAGTTTTACTTATTGGCATTCTTTAATTTTTGACTACTTTTGTCCATTTTTGCATACTAACCCCTTGTAAAAAAGTCAAAAAAGTGAAAATTCCAAAATCCAAATTTTTTGTGCCCAATCGATTTCTGACATCAAAATATGTATAAATAACATTACCGCACTTCATTTGAAGCGATATTTTAGAAAATATGGCCAACATACTGAAAAAATGGTCAAAAAACCCCTTTTTGACTAAAAAGTGAAAACTGTCTTAACTTTGGGATACTATAACTTTGTCAAACATTGACAGATTTTAAAAATTTTGGCATTTCTAAATAAGGCTTTAATCACACTTTAAATCGATTCGAAAAATTCTTTTAATCTTTTGGAAAAATTTTCCAGGAAAGATAAAATATTAAAAATAACGTTTTTTGGGAAGAAAAATGTAAGACATTTTTAACTTTGAGAAGCCATAACTCTTTCAAAATTTAACCGATTTTCAAAATTTTTGCATTTTTGGCAATGGATTTGATGGTAGTTTCAATCTGCATCAAAAAGTTTTACTTATTGGCATTCTTTAATTTTTGACTACTTTTGTCCATTTTTGCATACTAACCCCTTGTAAAAAAGTCAAAAAAGTGAAAATTCCAAAATCCAAATTTTTTGTGCCCAATCGATTTCTGACATCAAAATATGTATAAATAACATTACCGCACTTCATTTGAAGCGATATTTTAGAAAATATGGCCAACATACTGAAAAAATGGTCAAAAAACCCCTTTTTGACTAAAAAGTGAAAACTGTCTTAACTTTGGGATACTATAACTTTGTCAAATATTGACAGATTTTAAAAATTTTGGCATTTCTAAATAAGGCTTTAATCACACTCTAAATCGATTCGAAAAATTCTTTTAATCTTTTGGAAAAATTTTCCAGGAAAGATAAAATATTAAAAATAACGTTTTTTGGGAAGAAAAATGTAAGACATTTTTAACTTTGAGAAGCCATAACTCTTTCAAAATTTAACCGATTTTCAAAATTTTTGCATTTTTGGCAATGTATTTGATGGTAGTTTCAATCTGCATCAAAAAGTTTTACCTATTGGCATTCTTTAATTTTTGACTATTTTTGTCCATTTTTGCATACTAGCCCCTTGTAAAAAAGTCAAAAAAGTGAAATTTCCAAAATCCAAATTTTTTGTGCCCAATCGATTTCTGACATCAAAATATGTATAAAAAACATTACCGCACTTCATTTGAAGCGATATTTTAGATAATATGGCCAACATACTGAAAAAATGGTCAAAAAACCGCTCTTTGACTAAAAAGTGAAAACTGTCTTAACTTTGGGATACTATAACTTTGTCAAATATTGACAGATTTTAAAAATTTTGGCATTTCTAAATAAGGCTTTAATCACACTTTAAATCGATTCGAAAAATTCTTTTAATCTTTTGGAAAAATTTTCCAGGAAAGATAAAATATTAAAAATAACGTTTTTTGGGAAGAAAAATGTAAGACATTTTTAACTTTGAGAAGCCATAACTCTTTCAAAATTTAACCGATTTTCAAAATTTTTGCATTTTTGGCAATGGATTTGATGGTAGTTTCAATCTGCATCAAAAAGTTTTACTTATTGGCATTTTTTAATTTTTGACTATTTTTGTCCATTTTTTTATACTAACCCCTTGTAAAAAAGTCAAAAAAGTGAAATTTCCAAAATCCAAATTTTTTGTGCCCAATCGATTTCTGACATCAAAATATGTATAAAAAACATTACCGCACTTCATTTGAAGCGATATTTTAGAAAATATGGCCAACATACTGAAAAAATGGTCAAAAAACCGCTTTATGACTAAAAAGTGAAAACTGTCTTAACTTTGGGATACTATAACTTTGTCAAACATTGACAGATTTTAAAAATTTTGGCATTTTTGAATAAGGCTTTAATCACACTTTAAATCGATTCGAAAAATTCTTCTAATCTATTGGAAAAAATTTTCAGGGGAGATAAAAAAATAAAAAATAACGTTTTGTGGGAAGAGAAATGTAAGATATTTTTAACTTTGAGAAGCCATAACTCTTTCAAAATTTAACCGATTTTCAAAAATTTTTGCATTTTTGGCAATGGATTTGATGGTAGTTTCAATCTGCATCAAAAAGTTTTACTTATTGGCATTTTTTAATTTTTGACTATTTTTGTCCATTTTTTTATACTAACCCCTTGTAAAAAAGTCAAAAAAGTGAAATTTCCAAAATCCAAATTTTTTGTGCCCAATCGATTTCTGACATCAAAATATGTATAAAAAACATTACCGCACTTCATTTGAAGCGATATTTTAGAAAATATGGCCAACATACTGAAAAAATGGTCAAAAAACCGCTTTATGACTAAAAAGTGAAAACTGTCTTAACTTTGGGATACTATAACTTTGTCAAACATTGACAGATTTTAAAAATTTTGGCATTTCTAAATAAGGCTTTAATCACACTTTAAATCGATTCGAAAAATTCTTTTAATCTTTTGGAAAAATTTTCCAGGAAAGATAAAATATTAAAAATAACGTTTTTTGGGAAGAAAAATGTAAGACATTTTTAACTTTGAGAAGCCATAACTCTCTCAAAATTTAACCGATTTTCAAAATTTTTGCATTTTTGGCAATGGATTTGATGGTAGTTTCAATCTGCATCAAAAAATTTTACTTATTGGCATTCTTTAATTTTTGACTATTTTTGTCCATTTTTGCATACTAACCCCTTGTAAAAAAGTCAAAAAAGTGAAAATTCCAAAATCCAAATTTTTGTGCCCAATCGATTTCTGACATCAAAATATGTATAAAAAACATTACCGCACTTCATTTGAAGCGATATTTTAGAAAATATGGCCAACATACTGAAAAAATGGTCAAAAACCCCTTTTTGACTAAAAAGTGAAAACTGTCTTAACTTTGGGATACTATAACTTTGTCAAACATTGACAGATTTTAAAAATTTTGGCATTTCTGAATAAGGCTTTAATCACACTTTAAATCGATTCGAAAAATTCTTTTAATCTATTGGAAAAAATTTTCAGGGGAGATAAAAAAATAAAAAATAACGTTTTGTGGGAAGAGAAATGTAAGATATTTTTAACTTTGAGAAGCCATAACTCTTTCAAAATTTAACCGATTTTCAAAATTTTTGCATTTTTGGCAATGGATTTGATGGTAGTTTCAATCTGCATCAAAAAGTTTTACTTATTGGCATTCTTTAATTTTTGACTATTTTTGTCCATTTTTTTATACTAACCCCTTGTAAAAAAGTCAAAAAAGTGAAATTTCCAAAATCCAAATTTTTTGTGCCCAATCGATTTCTGACATCAAAATATGTATAAAAAACATTACCGCACTTCATTTGAAGCGATATTTTAGAAAATATGGCCAACATACTGAAAAAATGGTCAAAAAACCGCTCTTTGACTAAAAAGTGAAAACTGTCTTAACTTTGGGATACTATAACTTTGTCAAACATTGACAGATTTTAAAAATTTTGGCATTTCTGAATAAGGCTTTAATCACACTTTAAATCGATTCGAAAAATTCTTTTAATCTATTGGAAAAAATTTTCAGGGGAGATAAAATATTAAAAATAACGTTTTTTGGGAAGAAAAATGTAAGACATTTTTAACTTTGAGAAGCCATAACTCTTTCAAAATTTAACCGATTTTCAATATTTTTGCATTTTTGGCAATGTATTTGATGGTAGTTTCAATCTGCATCAAAAAGTTTTACTTATTGGCATTTTTTAATTTTTGACTATTTTTGTCCATTTTTGCATACTAACCCCTTGTAAAAAAGTCAAAAAAGTGAAAATTCCAAAATCCAAATTTTTTGTGCCCAATCGATTTCTGACATCAAAATATGTATAAAAAACATTACTGCACTTCATTTGAAACGATATTTTAGAAAATATGGCCAACATACTGAAAAAATGGTCAAAAAACCGCTCTTTGACTAAAAAGTGAACTCTGTCTTAACTTTGGGATACTATAACTTTGTCAAACATTGACAGATTTTAAAAATTTTGGCATTTCTGAATAAGGCTTTAATCACACTTTAAATCGATTCGAAAAATTCTTTTAATCTATTGGAAAAAGTTTTCAGGAAAGATAAAAAAATAAAATATAACGTTTTGTGGGAAGAGATTTGTAAGATATTTTTAACTTTGAGAAGCCATAACTCTTTCAAAATTTAACCGATTTTCAAAATTTTTGCATTTTTGGCAATGGATTTGATGGTAGTTTCAATCTGCATCAAAAAGTTTTACTTATTGGCATTTTTTAATTTTTGACTATTTTTGTACATTTTTGCATACTAACCCCTTGTAAAAAAGTCAAAAAAGTGAAAATTCCAAAATCCAAATTTTTTGTGACCAATCGATTTCTGGCATCAAAATATGTATAAAAAACATTACCGCACTTGATTTGACGTGATATTTAAGAAAATATGGCCAAAATTCTGAAAAAAATGGTCAAAAAACACCCTTTTTACAATATGTAATAGGTACAATAGATATTAAATACAATTAATCAAATAAGTTAAATTTTTATTTATAGTTAATTTGACGTAAAATTAAATTAATATTTAATATGTATTCAGTTTCATTTATTTAATTAATTTTATTTATTTGATTATTTTACTCCTTTTCTGATTACCTCCGGATTTATAGTCTACACTTTTAAATTTGTTATTTTTCAGTTAAATGAACTTAACCTAATTTTATTTTTAGTTAATCTAATTTTTAAAGTTATTTAAATTTTATTCTTTCTTGTTATTTTAATGAATTGTACTTAGTTTATAATTTTACCTATTTTATGATGCACCACAGATTTTTACTCATATGTACAAGAATATATGGGACTCTCTCTTGGTAATTTGTTGTTGCTGCCTGAGATCATAAGAGTAACATGTGGGCTCTGTACGAAGCGACCGCCCTAGACCACGTACCACCCCGTTTTAACTCTGGATATGTTATATTGTCAGTGGTAATTCTGATCTAGATACCAGGCGAACATAAATGAGCAGCAAGCAAACAAAGAACATGCGAGTGCCATTCACACTCAACCCAACATGTGTTGCCATTCTCCCTCGGAGCGCCGCTCTCTCACATGTGAGCTGCATATGTTTACGAACAGGGCATGTAAACAAACAAGTGCAACCATATGTTCGGCAGCTTAACTCGTTACTTGTTGCTGGTTTCTGTTCGCCTGGTATAAACTGGGTGCCTGTTGCTATGAAAATTGCCACAACTATTGAAAGTCACAAACAGGAAATTGAAGAAACTTCGTTATTACTCTTATAATTTCTTATGTGATTAGCTTTATTTAAGGATTACAGGATAATACTTGTATACATAAGTATGCAGGCAGACTTAAGGATGTGGACAATTAGTTAATATCATTGGAGGGCGTGTCCAAATGGTGGCCATGAATCACTTTTCAGCATCTTAACCAAATGTACTTTAGTTACGCTAAGTTTTTTAAGGCGGTTGTAAAAGAGCAAGACTATGACTACAAATTCTCTAGGATGAAGATCCGTGTACAGCAATCAGGATTAATATATAGTAGGTAATGGTGGTGCCGCTAGCTAATTGACTAGCTAAACTTCCATACCCTCGTCGGATCTTTTGTGCTGACGTATGAGGGCGTCTTCGGCATTCAGTTTGGTTTTCTCGGTGCGCGTGTGCCAGACGAGGACATCCCGGCAATTGTTGGCCAGCGGCTGCAGTTGATCTCTGGTGGTCAGATAGCGTAGTATTTCCGTCTCCTGGTAGCCACGTTGCACCTCATAGGAGAATACCGCCTGCGGATACTTGAAGAAGAGATCCATGCTAATGCCAAAGGCCGCCATGTCAATGGGGAACGGCCTCTCCGGCCGCCAGGCGGCATTGAAGCCAATCACTTGATTCTTCTGGTTCAGGAGTGGTCGCTCCACCATCAGTCCGCCAACGAGACCGACGGGCCATATGCCCACACGTCCAGGCTGGATTTTGGCCATCTCGGCGAACAGTTCCACCGAATATGAGTTGTCATCGTCCATGAAGAAGACAATGGCATGACTATCCACATCGACATTGGCGCGCAGCCAAGTCAGTGCCAGATTCCGCTGCTCCACGCCACGTGGCTTAATCCAATTGGGATCCTTGCCCTGCAGCTTGAATTCCGCTGGCGTTTTCACATGCAGCTGTGTAAACCGATGCTCCAGTCCAGCGCGCAACAGCAGATTCCTCACCAGCGACGTCGTACTGTTACTATCCTCCACAATGATCCAATGCAGATTCGGCACCAGCATAAACAAATGCGATAGCCTTCAAGCAAACAATATAGTTATAGCAGCTACATATGTATTTTTGAGCAGATATTACCTCGTTAGTTCAGCCTTTTGTGCGGGACGTGCATATGTGGGGGTTATGGCATAGATTTTGGGCAATGCTCCCGAGGAATGCCTCGTGTACATGGCCTGCAGGTATTCGGGGCCGTCGCAGGTGCGTTTCCCATTGCGATGGACCATCAAGAGCAGCACAATGAATACAATGATCAGTATGAGCACTTGGCGCGGTCGTATGCGTACTTCGGACATTATAATTAATTAATTAAGTAAATGAATAACTAAAATCACATTGCGATAAAACAAACAAAACAAATAAAACAAACAAATTGTAAATGGCGACGGCAATGGCTCTTCTTCTGCCTCCTCGATTATTGTCCATTCACCGCACACACCAACGATATACTGCCTATCGCGATGTTTCCTATCGCTTAAATTTCAAACATTGAATTGTATCGACTTAATATCGATTGGCGCTTCACATAACAGAAATTCAAAGAGGCATGCAGATTTTCCTTTTTGTTTTATTCGATTTTTCATTGAAATACACATTTCAATATGATAATTTTATCTTTTAAACACATTGTTTTCAGTTTAAATTTTTCATTTATATTCATTTTATGTTCTCGTGTGTGTATGTAGCTTGTCTTACTACGTATTCTCTTTTATATACATATGTATATATGTATATGTATAATTTTTCATTTATTTATTCATTCATTTATTTATAGATTATGCAATTTTAGGGACTATTTTGACTGGCATTAACTCAAGTATGTACGTTAGGATTGGAAGTGGGTTGTGGACTGGGTGGAAAGGGGGGGTTGGGCGAACAGATTTTCAACTCTAAATGTTTCTCCATCTCTTTATAGTTTAGTTACACTTTTTAATGGGCTGCTTGTACAAATATTGGTATGTTATGTATAATATATTTGTTTCTATGTATGTATGTATGTATGTATGTATGTATGTATATATGTATTGATGAGTATCTATAGTTGTAGTAGTAATAATAGTAGTAGTTGTTTTTATAGTAGTAGCAGTAGTAATAGTAGTAGGTAAAGGCTGAAGGCGTATGTGTGGAGCGAGGGGTATGCGGGGCACTACGATTAGTAGTCGCTTTCACTGCATTATCATTTTATGTATCTGTTTATCGTTTTTAAATATTAATTGTAATTGTAGTTGGTAATTGTAATAATAATTATGTAATAGTAGTTGTAGTATTTAGTAGCATTAAATTTAGTAGATCATAGATTAGAAGTATACATTTATATAAATTGTATTTCTGGAGGATAATATTTCATTATTATTATTATTTTTAATATATATATTTATATTTATTTTTTTGTATTTTCATTCATTTTGCTTTTTTCAATGCGAAACACACTCACACGTTTACATAGTTATAAACATTAGCACTCACTCGATTACGTTTAAATCTAATATAATATAATTGTTAAATACCACACACATTGTGTTATACTATATAAATATAGATACATACATATGTATATATAGTAGATATACTATAATATTCTGTGATTTTTGTAAGCATCATTTTGTTTTAGCTATCAAATAAACTTAGTTTTCGGCATGTCCATTTATCAAAAACACTTACTCCCTCTCTCTCTCTATTTCACTTTACCTCTCTCTCTCTCTCTCTCTCTCTCTCTCTCTCTCTCTATATATCTCTCTTTATGCCTCTTTAATAATATTCATACATAGATTTATCGGGTTTTCAAACCAACAAGTGCACATGAGACGGAAACAATATGCATACATACAAATCAATTTGGATTTAACATAAAAGTCGAATTACATTTGCTGATATACATATGTATGCACGTTTGTTAGTGTGTAGGTTTGATTATATACTATAAATTGATAAATGTTAGTTATGGTCTGTTTTGCCAAACAGCTGCCAAAACGTCAAGCTCGAGAACTACACGGAAACAATAAACATCGAAATCATAGCACAGTTTTGGCCGCTGCAAGCGTTCCATAACAATTAGCTTTCTACACGCAGCTGATCTCAGCTGTTATCGATGGAGAGGGAAAATGCATAAAAAGGAAAGGGAAAAACTGAAAGATGGCTAACAACGAAACGGGACAAGGGAAGTTATGGCGCGTAAACAATCTGACTGTGTATGTGTGTGTGTGTGTGTGTTTGTGTGTGTGTATGTACATTCGCACAAAATGACTTCAAATAGTATACATATACATATACATAGTTTATAAGTAAACACATAAGAAACATTGAATTCATAGCCTAGTACATCTATATATGTATATATATGTATATATATGTATATAAATGTATATGTATGTATGTTGGGTACACTAAATAATATACTTTGATTTATTCTTGGTTGTTTTCTTTCATACATATTTATATTTATTTATTTATATATATATATCTATATATATATGTAAATATATTGAGGTTATGTGTGCGAGCTGACCATGAGAAAGAAAGGGACAGAACTAAGTCACAATTGTTGCACTCATCATGCCATCCTTTTCTATTGCGCAAATTACAAATGTTTATATATATATATATGTATATATATGTATGAAATCCTTTATGTTTTTCTTTGCTTGTACGATTGATTTGATATTGTTGCTACAAATTGTTTAAAATTGAAATATTCTAATGCGACGACATTTTGCAATTTGTTTTTGTTTTTTTTTTCTTTTTTAACTTGTTTCTTAAATGTGAAATATGATTTTCATTTAAATTTTGCGTTTTATGGTTTTATGTTTATTATTTAAAATGTACGTTTTAAATGTATGCATTTTTATTGTTGGGCTTAGAAACTACATGATTTTCAACGATGCACGTTTGTTTTGTTTTGTTTACTTTTTATGAATTTTATTTATAATATGCGTATTTTAATTGTTATGAATATATTTAGTTGTATGTATTAGATGTGTTTAAAGTTATGTAAAAAAAAAAACATTAGGCTTCATTAATTATTATTATTAATTTCTATCGCCTACACTTTGATTTCAGTATTTCTGTTTTTATGTATAATGTATTCAAATATTTTTTACTATATCGAAAAGTGATTCCTTTTTTTTTGTTTTCTGGATCTGCTAAACGGCGGCATTTTGTCATTGCAAGTTGAAGCTTCTCCACTTGAGGCATATGGCTCTGTGGCATGCCACACACGTCCTGCAACTTCTCACTTAAACTATTAACTTAATCGACTGTTTTTACATTTTTCTTTTTTTTGAATTAATTCGTATTTTTGTTTTTATTTTTCTCTTAGTTTTTGTTTAATACATATAAACGCATTTCAATTTTTATTTTGTATGTTAATATTTCACTTCATTTTTTTTTTTTTTTTTTTTGTATTTACATTTCGTTTTGGGCATTGATTTGCTCGTCTTTCTTTCTGAAGAGTTTCTTTTTCTTTGCCCTCTTAACACTACCTCATTTATAATATCATAAAGCAATTATAAATGTTGTGCAGACAAATAAAACAAAAAAAACAAAAAAAAAAAAAAAAAAAAAAAAAAAAAAAAAAAAAAAAAAAACTCCAAAATAAAAACAAAAAATACGCCAGAAAAAAAAAGATGCTCATCAAATGCGTGTTAAAGTAATTTCTTCATTCAAGTGTTTTTTTTCTCTTTTTATAATTTGTAAGTTTTAAGTTTAAGTGTAAATGTCTAAATAAATAGATTTCATTTTTATTCATTAGCAATGCTTTGTTGTTGTTTTGTTATTGTTTTGTTGGCTGATAAGACAAGGTGTAAACAGCAAATCATTTTCATTAAATCGTAAATATTAATAATATGTTTGTTGTTGTTCTCCATCGTTCTCCACTTCCTTCTCCCTCCTCCCCATTCCTTGCAGTTACAACAGCACTACTCTTCTTCTTATACATGTTTACATCTCACATACACACACACACACACATACACATACTTTCAAGTTTGCATGCATACATGCTGTGTGTGTGTGTGTGAGTGTATGTGTGTGTGTGTGTAGGAATTGTTCAACAATTAAACCAAGTGAGATATAGAGAAAAAACAAAATCAAAAAACAAAACAAAACTAAATGTAAATAGTATTCAATTCTCTTGTCTTCATCCTTCATCCTCATCTTATCCTATGTTGTTGTTGTTATGTAGTTGTTTTGTTGTTATGTTGTTTTGCTGCTGCTGCTCCTGTTTTTGATGATCCTCTGGCGGGGGGTCGTCGGCAGACGTATCCTGAATGGTTTCTAGAACTCATCGTCATCATTGATGATGATAGTCTCTGGATCATTTACAATGGCTTGCCAAGCTAAAAAAAACCGAAACGATATTAATTCAATAAATATACATATGTATATCTTAAGTAAGAAATGTGCAAAAATATAAATTGGTTCCTATGCTATGCTAATTAAAATTAATTTTAATTAAAAATTTAAAAAAAATTATTATTATTATTATAATTTTTACAACACAAGGAGCTTTTTCTTATTCCATAAACTTCAAAATGTTATTTTGTAGCTTTCTAAAGTTTGTTTATATGATTCAAAAACATTAAAAAGATTATTTCATTACGATAACGAAATTCAGCTATAATTTTTAAGTATCTTTGATTAAGAAGTTCGCTAAAAATCTGTTGTTTTTCTTTTTTACAACCCGGAATCTCTTAGGAATCTTGTATTCTTTTTCAAAATGAGAAAATATTGAAAAATTTTTGAATATATTTTGGATGAAATATATTAATTAGGAATGTATGTTGAATGTAAACTTACATCTGCTGACCAATTCGACCATTCTACGATGATAGGGTGTCATTCCCGAAGTGTCGACACCACCAGAAGTTATTTTCCAGATTTTTAACTTGGGAGATTTACGACGTCCACCCTTTGACTGTAGCACTCCCTCTGCCACGCCCCCTGCCTTTTCACCAGCTGATGTGGCAACAGTTCCGTGTGCGGCCTCTTGGGAGTTGCTGCGGCTGCGTTTACGGCTAAGCCTTTTAGGATTGGCAGCTTCAGCCTCAGCTTCAGCCTCGGCACGGGCTGCGGCTATGATGATAGTCTCGATATCGTTGCAAGTCTCCAGCTGCATGGGCAAAGGCTCGTCCTGGGTGCTGTTGCTGCGACTGGTGGTAGTGGTGGTGGTGGTGCTGCTGCTGCTGCTGATGATGATGAATTGATTGATGTCATCCTTAAGGCTGCTGGCAACGACAACAGTAGTTCCAGCGCCTGCCTCATTGGACTTGGCTGTGCCGCTGCTGATGGATGTATTGTCCGAAGCATAGATGCCGCTGTCATGGGATTGGTTTGCGGCCACATTGCTGGCCATATTTTTAGTGGCAACTGTATCATTGCCGCCACCGCAACCGCCACCACCACCGCCACCGCCGTTGCCACTTAGACTCAGCGTTGATAACGATGCCGAGTTGGAGCTGGATGCGGATACAGAGTTGGAGGCCGAAGTTGACGCCGACACGGATGCGGAGCCAATTGAGGATGTTGGCGAGTCATTGTTGCTGCAGACAGCATTAGTTGGGGCAGCATTGGGCGACGATTGTGCCGCCCGCCCTGAGATCAGCAGCACATCCATGCAGCCCGAGGAATTGTTAGTGTTGCAGTTGCTGTCATCCGCGGAATCATTGAGCAGCAGCAGTTGCTCCTCGGCAGTGCCAGCGATTGGGGTTGTGTTGGTGGCGGCAACTGCAGTTTGCTTTTTGGAACAGGAACCAGAAGTGTACCTAGAGGTGGTAGCGGTATTGTTGGTGGTCGTGGCGGAGGACTGCTGCTGCTGCTGCTGCTGCTGCTGCTGCTGTTGCTTGTCGCTAGTGGTGGTATCGTGAAACAGCTTCAGCTCGTCCTCATTGAAATCGCCAAAGATGAACTCGTTGTTGAGCCTGCCCAGCGACGAGTCGCGATCATCATTAAGTATAATCACAGCTGGTCTTCCGGTTCCACTTCCACTACCAGTTCCGCCTCCAGTGCCACTTCCAGCACTGCCTCCACCAACAGAGCTGCTTGGCTTCTTGGCGCCTTCGGTCTGTGTGGCAGCTGTGGCCTTGCAGCTGCCGACAAAGCAAACTGGCGGCGACCTCGAGATATCCTCCTGCTCCTGACTAGTCTTCGGATTAAGTGCTTTGTCCTTGGGTTGCTCCTTCTCCTTCTCCTTTTCCTTTTCCTTTGGCTTGCTTGTCATCTTTGCCTTGCTGGATGAGGTAGTTGTTGTGGCATCCACATTGGATTTATCCACCAGTTGTTGCTGCTGCTGCTGCTGTTGCTTTGTGGCAGCTGCAAAGTTGTAAGTTGTGTTGCCATTGCTGTTGGTGGCAGACACATTGTTGACACTGTGGCGCTTGGTGCTCTTGGCCAGCATTGGATACTGCAGATCCAGATTGTTGCTGTTGAAACTATATCCGCTGGCATCGTGCTCCACGCTCTTGGACTTTTGCAATGCTGGTGGCGCCGATACCGATACCGTTGCTACTGCCACTGCACCGGTTGGTGTTGCTGCTGCTGCTGCTGCTGCTACTGCAACTGCTGCTGCAGTTGTTGGAGTCACATTGACACTGCCAGGAGTGGACTGATCATCGCCGGCATCTAAGCCTCCCACAACATTCGGTGTTGTGTTCAGGCTCTGGGAATAGCTGACGTGTGTCGGCATGCCAACTGCTCCACCTCCACCTCCACTTCCTCCTCCTCCGCCCACAGTGGCAGCTGCAGCTGCAACGTTGTTGGCTGCATTGCCACCAGGCAACTCAGGGAAATCTGGACGCAATTTGGACTTGGCCTTCGACTTGCTGCTGTTACTGTTGCCATCCAGCTGTTGGGCTGCTGCTGCTTCAATTGACTCCAAGTCATCAGTGGCATTGGCCGCCAAGGCATCGCGCTTGTTCCTTGTTATATCCGCATACGAAATGGGAGCGGGTGAATTGTTGTTATTATTACTGCTGCTGTTGCTGTTGTTGTTGTTGTTATTATTGTTGTTGTGCTTGGGCTGAACCGCAGCGCGTTTGTTGTTGGTCTTCTTCTTGGCCGTCTGTATGGGCAGCGAGTGAACAGAATCGAGATCACTGGAATCGGACTTCTCCGATGGCGGCATGGACGATGTGGACTTGCGTCGTGAATTGTCCACCTGTACACCACCACCACCACCAGCAGAAGCAGTGGCAGTTGCAGCACCACCACCGCCAGTCGTGTGAGAGGACGAGGACTGTGACGAGGCATGTGCTGCCTGATGAGACTGTCCCATCTGATGATGTTGCAACTTGTTGTTGTTGTTGTTGCTGTTATTTTGAGCATAGTGATTATTGTTGCTGTTGTTGGCGTGATAATCGAAGCCAGGACGTAGACGCTGCGTCATCATATTGGAGGATGATGCAGATTTCACAATCTGTTGCATACGCTGCAAATTGCCACCGGCTGAGGTGGTAGCGGCTGTGGCAATCACCTCCTCCACGGCAACCACACGCTGCTTCTTTGGTTTCTTTTTCTTGGTGACCACATGAAACTCAGCCGTCTCGCTGAGCACCGTATTGAGAGCCTCCAGCTCGGACATGCGCGCCAATCTGGGCAGTGCCAATGATGGCAATGCGGCTACCTCTGCTGCTGTGCTGGCAGATGCAACACTTCCATTGCCATTCACTTGAGATGTTGCCTCTGTCCAGTTGGCATTGTCGTTGAGATTTGGGGGATCGGTTACCAAATACTGCAACTCTTCGGTGCCCCAAGAGCGGCGTTCGCCCTTGCGTGAGGCACTGCCTCCGCCGCCAACCTGTGCCTGCTGCTGCTGCTGCTGCGACGATGGCTGTGATTGCTGCTGCTGCTCCTTGTTGCATTTCTTGTTAATGTCGGCAACGGAGGCAGAGTTGTGCTTGCCACCACCTCCTTTCTTGTTGCGCATCATTTCAGTGGTGGCCGCCTGCTGGCACTTGTTGAGCTCATCCACCTCCATTTTGGAGCAGCTGCGCAGCTCCTCCAGCGAATTGCATTTCTTGAGTTTATTCTGCTTCTTGCGCTCCTTCTTCTTCTGCTGCTGCTGCTGCTGCTGCAGATGATTATGATGATTGACGGCGGCAGAGGAGCCGCCATTGTTGCCACCACCACCGCCTCCACCACCACCATTCTCATCGTTCTCAATATACTTGACCAACTGTTCGATGGTATCGTTGCCACGATAGCCAGCCACCGACTTCAGATCCACAGTGGTTGTGTTGCGTTCCTGCTGTGACTTCTTCTTCGCTTTCAATTTGAGGCTCGGCTGTGGCGGCGCCGACACGTGATTCGAGAGCGAACTGGCGACTCCTGTTGGTGGCATCGAACGTTGCGAGCCACTGGATGCGGCATTGGTCGTCATGATCAGTGGAGCACCTCCACCACTGCTGCCACTTGCAACATTCTCGTTGCCTTCGACAACGTTCACAGAATTGCCATTCTCGTCGATATGTTTCTGCAGCAAACAAAATAATATTATTATTAAACTTATTCAATTCACAATTGACAAATAGACACATATGTATGACACATATGAATATGACTTTTAACCTTGATGCGTTGCAAAATATTGCACATAACATGTCTTCGAATTAATAGCATCTCCGCTAACTTCGGAAACAAACAAAATTTTGCTGTTTTATTCATTTTGATTCTTTTTCTCAACTTTTTCCCCTGGTTTTTTTTTATGTTTTTGGTACGTCAAAAGAAATGGAAAGGCACGTGCTCTCCAGTCGACTGCTAACGTATTAATATTGGCGAGAACGTGCTTTTCTGCACAATTTGCAAACTTCACCACGATTCAATGGCGTCCGCCATTACCGCATTTCATAAATTCCCTAAAAATTTCCCCCATACAGTGACAAATTGACGCCCACCGACACTCCTTCACACGATCGAAGCTGTGTGCGTGAGAACATTCTAGACAAAATGGCCGCTCTAATTTGACGGCTTGGGAAATTTCTTGTCTCGCTTTACAGCTATTTGGAGTTATTCACCACACCACGTGTTGAAATGCAAACAACAAAAATCCCATCTCCCAAGTGTGACCGTATTTCATTGAAATTGTCGTCCACGGCATGGCATTGAAAAATATGTAAGTAAATTAGTAATTGTGAATATAATTTTCATTCACTTACCGTCGATAATTTGACATTTTGTGACGTGGTTGCAGATCCTCCTGCTCCACCACCGGTTGCTGTTAGGGCTGCACTCATCATGCGTCCAATCTTTGCCGGTCGCAGCTCATTGCCCACAAAGATGTCAGCATCTGCAGCACTGCCACATGAGGCTGCACTGGTGGCACCAGGAGCAGCGACTGCATTATTATTACAATTGGAGGAGATGCTGTTGTTGCCGGTGGTGGTACTGCTGCTGCTGCTGGTCACGCCATACACAGAGGAACAGGATGTGTAGCTGTCATTGAGAGAAACATAACCAGTGTCCACTTTGCGCTTCTGCTCGGTCATGGAGACTGTGAACTGGCCAGCACCTCCAACTCCTACTCCTACACCTACACCTACTCCTCCACCATTGTTGTTGACCAATGAGGACAACTGTTGCTGATGCTGTTGCTTGAGTTGTTGATTCTTAGCGGATAGCTCCAGTACAGAGAAATGGACAGTATCATCGATGGGGAACTCTTTGTCAATGGATACCGCCGCTTCCTTGCCGATGTTACTGTTGTTGTTATCCTTGGCATCCGGCTTTGATAGTTGATGCTGCTGCTGCTGCTGTTGGTTGCTCTGCATCTGCTGATTAAGTATACCGATCAGTTGCTCACACTTGAATGTCATGCTGTGATTGGACGACGTCAACGCTATGGGCATCACCTTGCTCTTTCTGCCGTCGTTCATTGCTTCCAAATGGTCCTATTTGTTTAAATACAGATTATATTATTTAAAATGTGTACATAATCACAGATTGATAGGATGATGTTATGAGATTAGTAGCTTGTATCTGTGCAGAGTGTGGGGATCGCTGAAATAACCAACTTAAAGAAAAACATGCATTTACAAATTGTCTCTCAGAAAAAAAAAAATTATTGTAAACAATGATAACATATTCCATTTCAATTATAAACAACTTGGATAACAATAAACATATATAGAGTAGCAGAGTGTGAGTAATTCCTAAAGAACTCGATCTCCATAGGGAGATCAGATATATCCCATTTCAAGCACAGACAATATCTGATATGTGACGAGTAATACGAATGCAAATAAATAATCACATTTAAACGAAAACAATTAGCTTGTTTACAGGGATTTAATTTAAAGTTTTAGTAATTCAATTTTTCAGATTCGTTTTCGAAATGATCACAATATTTATGAAAATGATAGGGACAAATGAAGATGAAATGAAAGTGAGGAGAGTATTATGTGTCTGTTGGAGACTTTGTTCACCTCCAACGGCTGATCCAACTGCTGGTCAAAGTGACCATCTTGAGTGCCATCATCCGTCAATTCGGCGCAGATTCCTCGACCAGTTTCATTCAACTGGCTGGGCAAACTGTTGCTGCTGGCACTGGTGACATTGGAGGAGTCATCGGTGGGCGCCATTGACTGTTTCAGTTTGGCATCCATGCTGCTGCTGCTGCTGCTGCTGGCGGTCGTCTCCAAATTGACGCTGCTGGGCAAACTGCCGCCTTCCCGCTGTCTTGCCGACACCGACACTGATACAGAGGATGAGTTGCTATTGTTGTTCTTCACTTTCTTGCCACTTAATGTGGCGTTTTGATTGCTGTTGTTGTTGCTGTTGCTGCTGCTGCTGCTGTTGTTGTTGTTGTTGTTGTGCTGCTGTCTTCTATTGGAGCGCGAATTGGTGCCGCTGCTGCTGCTGCTGCCAGTTAGCTGATAATCACAGTTGAAACGTTGGGTTGCCGCTGCTGCCGACGACGTTGTGGCCAGTTCACAGCGATAGGTTGCCTCCACCAAATCCTGCAAGGATCCGCCCTGCTTAGGTCGCTGTGATGCCCCCGATGCACCCGTCCTATGGCTTGTATTGTATCCGCCGCTGTTGCTGTTGTTGTTGTTGTTGTTGTTGTTGTTGGTGCTTGCACCGCAATTATGCCCCGCAAAATTGCTGCTGGCACTGCCAATGCTGCTGCTGCTGTGATGATAGCTGCTGGACGTTGCTGATGATGAGGACGTATTGCGGGTTACGCTGCTTTTGATGGCACGATAAGAATTCTCCTCCTCGTACTCAGCCTTCTTGAGCATTTGCTATATATTCATAATCATATTCATAGAAAATTCAAACATGTTAATATTACTCTCATTCACTACATGTGTATGTGTGTGTATACATACATATGTATGTACATGTACGTAATTATACATACCAGAAAACGCTCGCTTTTGTTTTTTCTATCTCCAGGATTCCGATACCAATATGCCTCTTCGAGTAGTTTCTTCAGTGATGCGTCGTCGAGATCATTAAAATCGCTATCCTCCCAAGCATCAAATTTTGTCTGCAAATATACAAAAAAAAAACATATTTAACTTAATTTCTTGTTGCAAATATTTAAAAAATTTACGAAAAGACAATACTATATTCGTGCTTAACCTCACTTTGGTACTATTTTAGCACTCACTTGCTCTCTCACTCCCTCTCTCTATCTACATACATATCTCTTCGAAGGGGAAGTGATGAAAGTAGAGTAGTAGTAGAGTTTGTCTGTCTGTCTATAGGTATGTACATATGTGTGTGTGTATGTGCGTGTGTGGGTGTGTCTGTGTGTTGACTTTTCCCCAGCACTTCCACAATCAATTCTAACACATGCACTTCAACGGGCTTCACTTTTTATACTTATCATAATTATTAATAAATATGTATAAATTAAACAAAATATAATTTTTTTTTTTCTTATTTTGTTGTCTTTGTTGTGTGTGCGGTTAATAATAGAGTTTAGTGCGGCGTCTAGTTGTTTGTTGGCGCCTGTGGTAACTTTGGCCACAATCAAAAAAAAAAAAAAAAATGTTGGTTTGGAGAAAAAAAAAAAAAGAAAAACAAAACTATCCGCGATAACTGAAAGGAATTCTGCGGTTTTTTGGAAATACCAAGCGCAAACGGAATAAACAAATGTAAAATATTTGAACACGAGCTTAATAAAATGCACAATAATAATTTAAGTTAGAGTCCACAAATTCTTCTTCAACTTCTCAACACGCTTCACTTTCCACCTGCCGATCTTCACTAATAACAAAATCGCAATGACAACCGCTCATCATAAGCTCCGCTTTTACGTTGGAATATACATACATATATACATATCTATCTATCCGTATGTACATACATACAAACATATGTAAACATCTAAGTACATATGTATCTGCATGTATATGTATGCATGCCTGCCTGTGTCTGTTGATGTTTGCTTGCATGTGTGCGTGTGCCTAGATGCCTTTGGCGGGCAGGTCCAATAACGGCATAATTCCACAATAAGTGCGATCTAAGCGTCTCGCTCGTAAAAAGGGAGAATGAGAGAGGGACCAAACATAACGGTAGTTGCCCAAAAGGCAATTCACAACATTGGTTTGCCGCAACAGATATTGATGTTGTTAAACACTACCACCCAAATGGGAAATTTGAAAACGGAGAATACAATACAATAAATGCAAGTGAAATAGATTTGAAAAAATATCAATAAGCAATAAAATAAATGTTCATACATGAAATTTGGACACATGATAGCAAAAAGTGCAGATTTTGTGCGATTTCGATGCACGTGCCTTTGTATGCGTGTGCACGCCCGACAATCTCTTATATACATACATACATATGTATGTACATGTCTACGCATACATGTGTGCGTACATGGTTGTGCAATTGTGTGGATGAAGTGAGGGAAGAAGCTGTCGATATTTATAGATTTGTTTGTGCGATTTTTATTGGATATGTAATTCGAAATTTAAAACAAAGATATGACGAACCATCTCCGTCAGTGTGCGCACACATACATATGTACATACATACATATGAGAGAATAGAAAAACGAAAGTAAATTGAAGACAGACACAAGATAACATTTCTTCAATATAAACAGAAAATATGTATGTATATGTGTGTGTATGTATGTATGTAAATAAACTATAGCAAATGAATACATACATATGTACATACATATTAGATTCATTTGTAAACATAACTAGTATTAGTGAAGGAATTTCGATATCAACTAATTTAAAAACAAAATAAAAATAAATAAATTTATTAAATTAATTTGAATAAATTGCTAGTTTTAAAGTTTAGAAATATGTATGTAAATCTGACAAAAGTCAAAATTTCGCTATTGTGAATATACATATATGTATTTATGTGATAAATTATTCTAAATTAAATTTATATATCTTATTTTAATATAGAAAATATGATAATCATAATAAATTGAATTCTGGAGAATGTATACATATACATATATTATTTATATGTACATACATACATACATATGTATGTACATATGTATGTCAAACTCACCTTTTTCTTCTTCATGCGTTTGCCCACATTCTGATCGTCCTGCGTTTTGCCTTTGGTGGTGGCGCCACCGCCGCCGCCACGTCTATGATTGAAGGCGGATGTGGCCGCCATCACCTCCGACTTGCTTAACAGCGGCGTCAATTTCAAATTGGAGTTGCTGTTGGTGTTGCTGTTGGTGGCATTGGCGGTGGCGATGGCGGTGGCAGTGGCAGCATTGGCAACTTCAGCAGCAGCAGCGGCGGTGGCGGTGGCGACGGCATTTGGGCTAGTCTTATCACAAGTCGCTGTTGCCACATGATTCTGGCTCTGGGCATCTACAGCGCTTGCTGCACTATCTGCGCTGTCATTGCTGCTGCTGTTGTTGTTGTTGTTGTTGTTGTTGTTGTTGTTGTTGCTTTTGTTGGTTAGATTGTTGCAAGTGTTGTTGGTGTTGGCGGTGGCGGTGGTTGCGCTGTCATTGGCTGGAGACTGTTCCAGCTTCACATTGTGCGACATTAAGGTGGTTAGACGCTCCTGGAAATAGGGCGTCGGTGTCGTCTTGGTCGATGTGGTTGTTGTGGTGCTTTCACTCAGCGTTCCAGCTGCAATCGATACTATCGGCGTATCGGGTATTATCGCCTGTATCTTTGTAACTAATGTGGCAATATCTGTATCTGTATCTGTATCTGTGTCAGTGCCGGTGCCGATGGCGATGGCGACGTTGGCAGAAGCAGAGGCAGAGGCAGCGCCTGTTGATATGGCCTTGATAAGCTGCGCAGCTGCGACGCTGCTGCTGCTGCCGCTGCTGTTGGTGTTGGTGGTGATGGTGATGTTGTTATTATCCCTGTTGCCAGCTGCACTTGTGGATGTTGTGGATGTTGATGATGAGACACCAATTTGTTCATTGTTCATCTTTTGTGGCATATAACAAACAACAAAATGCCATTCAAATTAACAAACAGCGCCACTCCTAACAGCAATCAAACAAAAACACACATCAATATAGTGAATAATAAATATACAAATAAAATTAATGTTATCAAATTATCGATGACAACTTTCAACATTTCATTTGTTCATACGCTCATTCCATCCACTTACCAATCCAATTTCAGGTTTCCAAATCCAATTTCGAATGTTGTCCAGATCCCTGGGAGAAATTCGAGCGAACAGCTGTCAAGGCCGCAGCGCGGTCTAACGTCGACGCCGACGTCGCCGTCGCCGTTGGCACCCAAAACGGGCACCGTTGTAATTCTTAAAGCTCTCGCTCTCTCTTCCGCTCACCCTCTATATGTATTTGTATATATATGTTATTTATCACTCTCTGACCGTTTGTCTTTCACAGTCCCTCACACACTCACACTTTCTTCCTTCTGTTGTTATTAACTTATATTTTTGTCGACCCTCTCTCGTTCTCGCTCGTCCTGCAGTATTGTTTTGTTGTTTGTGTATTTTGTGTGTCTGGCGTAATTTTTTTGCCTTCTTTCGCTTTACACTCTTTTTCATTCACTTATACCAACGCCAATTTCGCCTTACTCCACACACTGCTCTTTATTTGCGAACGCAGATCTGTTCTTCTTGCTGCTGCTGCTACTGCTGTTGTTGTTGTTGTTGATGATGATGATGAAGATGATATTTGTTATTGTAACAAAACTGAATGGCGTGTAAATATTGCCGTCCACGCACTGTATTTGTTTTGGTAGCAATACTGTTTGTTTGTTACTGTTCTCTTCTGTTCGTTATTGCAGTTGTAGTATTGTAGTATTAATCCATCAATTGACAGGCAGTTAATTTGCTTTATTGCAGAGTGGTTTTCTCACTACCATTTGTCTGGTCACACTCGCGTCTCTACGTCCGCGTCTGTTTTCAATTGAAAATAAAACAAAATCAACCGATCAATTTACATTGAATTGTGGACAATAAACTAGGGAAACATTAAAACGCAATGAGCCACTTCATTGGTACCAAAAAAAATAATGATAATAAAAAAAAAAAAATCATTCGCTTAGCCGCGCAGTTGTGTTGCCAATAGAGATGTGCGATATTAACATTCTGCTTAACTGGCCCGCCATTGATACAAAGTGTTCCATCACTAGTTGTTAATGTTATTTTTGGCACATGCCACACTCAATTAATGCGTTTGGCTATTATTACACATTTATCGGCAAATTCGCATTATTGCATTTCGAAACAAATAATAGTAGTTGAATTGACATATGCTGCGGGAAGGGGTAACAGTTGCTAATTTCAGCGAGTAAAGAGAATTTGGTGGTAGAGCATAAAACACGCGTTGGCAGCCCTGGCGAGCTGACTGTTGTCAGTGGCAACACTACCGCAAACACGTCATTTTGCCACACAGTTTTCGTTGTTGCTGCTGCTGCTGCTGCCGTTGGTGTTGTTGTTGTCGTAGCAATTTACAAATACGTTCTATACAATGCGCACACATACACACACACAACAGAGAGAGAAAGAGAGACACACGAATATATGCAGAAATACGCACACAACAACACTTTCATAGATATGTACATATACTATTTAATATATGTATAGGTGCTAACATTGGTAACTTTACACCTTTATTATGTTGTGGATGATTTGATGTGCGATTTGTTTTTTTTTATACATACGCAACGGACACACACACACACACGCACGCACTTGCTTATGCACCTTCTACTAGCATTACTACTACTACTACACACACATACGCATACACATATGTATGTATGTACATTTTTCTGACCTTCTCTTACACATAGCGAGAAAAACACACATATTAGCGTTGGTAGTCGTCACCGACAAGAAACAAACGCACTATTAACATATCCAATGCATTATTTATCATATTTGTAAATGCGATTGTTTGTAAATGTATTTAATATGCACATGAAACGTAAAAATTCTGAAAAGAACGAACACTTTAGAGCGCAGTTGTTTTGCTTTACAGCACTTGCACACGTATTTTGCAGCACTTATTTTTAGGGTTTGCCAATCGACTAAGTATTCGATACATTGAATTTAGCAACTCTTTTGAAACATTTTTCAATTAAATTAGAAACAAAAGAAAAAACTAAATTGTGGCATTTCAAGCCGATAATCATTTTTAAAAAATTACAACAAAAAATTATAAATATATGATAGATAAACGAAAACATGCAAATTTAAACTACTAAATTTGCAATTTATCGGCTATCGATATATTTCACTATTTATCCGCAGAACTCATCGTCTGCGGTAGTTACTGTATTCCACCAGTTCGTAAATAGAAGACACAGTACATAAAAGAAACCAAGTAAAATATACAAATGAAAACGAAATACGAATTCGACGATGATGTTGCATCTATTTGCGAATCGACGGTAAATATATAAACGAATCACAACAAACAATACGAGCAGGTATTCCCTCTCTCGCTCTCTCTCTCTGTATGCTCTTCGCTGTCTCGCTCATCTTTGTTGTTGATGTTAATAATAATTAATTAATTTATTAATTGACTTCTTCAACTCTTGGCAGGCTGCATTAACCGAAGGATGTCGTCTATCCGTGCGCATGCACAAGACGGACGATTGGCCGCTGGCCGAGATCGTTAGCATTAAGGAGCTGGACGGGAAGCGACAATTCTACGTGCACTATGTTGACTGTAACACAAATGAATCCTTGTCCTGGGACATCTATATATATATTCTTGTGTTTTGCAGTTAACAAGCGTCTGGATGAGTGGGTCAATGAGGATGATCTGGACACGCGCAAGGTACAGTTCCCTCGACGCGATGGCCCACAGACCGGCACCAACACGGGCGTCACGACGCCCAAGCGTCATCATTCCCTCGCCGGCAGCGTCTCCCGCCCGACCTCACCACAGCCCTTGGTACATAACACACCCGGCGGAGCTGGTGGTGCTGGCAGTGGTGGTGGTGGTGGTGTTGGTGGTGGGAGTAGTCACAGCGGCACGGCGGTTGCCGGCAGTGCCATGACTCCTGGTGGCGGTGCCAACAATGCGGAGCTGGTCAATGGCAATGTCCTGGCCGCCGCCTTGCAGAAGCGCATCAATCGCAAACGGAAGGCACATGGCAGTGGTGGCAATGCACATGGCTCGCATCACTTGCAGTCCAATGCCCATCAACAGCATCAGCAGCAGTTGCAGCTCCAACACCAACAACATCAACAACAGCAGCACCAACAACAACCGCAACAGCAACAGCAGCATCAGCACCAGCAGCAACAGTTGAATACGCCACCGACACCGACACTGCTGACACCGCAGACACCGCAAACGCCCGTGCATGTGACGGGGGATGGAGGATTGACGCCCGGCGCCGGCAACGAGGATGTGTCACAGGATGGTAAGATGGCGACACCGAGGCAGTCGGGCAGCATGGTGACGCACCAGGACGATGTGGTCACCCGCATGAAGAACGTGGAAATGATCGAGCTGGGGCGGCATCGCATTAAGCCATGGTACTTCTCGCCGTATCCGCAGGAACTGTGCCAGGAGAGCTGCATCTACATCTGTGAGTTCTGCCTGAAGTATTGCAAGAGTCGCAAGTGCCTCGAGCGGCATCTGTCCAAATGCAATCTGCGTCATCCGCCCGGCAATGAGATCTACCGCAAGAACACCATCTCCTTCTTTGAGATCGATGGACGCAAGAACAAGGTGTATGCACAGAATCTTTGCCTGCTGGCCAAGCTCTTTCTGGACCACAAGACGCTCTACTATGACACGGATCCGTTCCTGTTCTACATCATGACGGAGTTCGATTCGCGTGGCTTTCACATTGTCGGCTACTTCTCCAAGGAGAAGGAGAGCACCGAGGACTACAATGTGGCCTGCATCTTGACCATGCCGCCGTATCAGCGCAAGGGCTACGGCAAGCTCCTCATCGAGTTCAGCTACGAGCTGTCCAAGTTCGAGGGCAAAACTGGTTCGCCGGAGAAGCCACTCTCTGATCTGGGCCTGCTCTCGTACCGCTCGTACTGGGCACAGACCATACTGGAGATACTGATCAGCCAGAATCCGACGACGGATGGCGAGAAACCCTCTATTACCATCAAGTAAGGGCACACTGGAATCCATTTGCAATCTCCAATCTCATGTGTTGATCTATTTGTAGTGACATCTGCGAGTGCACGTCCATTAAGAAGGAGGATGTCATATCCACGCTGCAGAATCTAAATCTCATCAATTACTACAAGGGACAGTATATTGTGTGCATCAATCGGGAGACCATCGAGCAGCATCATCGGGCAATGATGAAGCGTAAGATACGCATCGATTCCAAGTGCCTGCACTGGACACCCAAGGACTGGTCCAAGCGTTCCAAGTGGTAACATCAACAAACTCTGCCTCTGCCTGCCTCCATTTCTACATTTCTCGTTATTTGTTTTCGTTTTTCTTTTTGTTTTGATCTCTCTTTCGTAGAATCCGCCTGCGCCTGCGCCTCCTGCCTCTGTTGTTGTTCATATTAACCACCGATAGTACAATAAATCGATTAATCGATGTCGCTTGATCGCATCCTCCGCTTGTCAACGCGCCATCATCATGAACCCTAACCTAATTAATATCATATATGTGTACATATATATACGATATACTTATACAGTTAAAAGTTATTATTAGTAATATAATTATTTATTATGTGCTCCTTATATTAATTATGTATATATAAATAAATAATAAAATTACAAATCTGATTCCTGCGGCTGCATCTCGCCCGTGAACTGATCCATGCCAGCAAGAGTCACCGCCTCGAAAGTATTCTCCACATGGTCGAGTAGACCACTTATGGCACGCAGTGTATCACAGTTCTCGGCATAGTTAGCCTGGTGGCTGGCAAGTTGCTGGCGCGGCTTATGCTTCGTTTCCAGTTGGGCGCGGCACTCCTCCAATGTGACCAGATTCAATTCGACGGGACGGACGTCGTTGGTAATGATCGACTGCGACTTAGACAAGTCGGCGCTGGTGTGCTTCACATGGGCATCGGTAATGTTCATGTGCTTCGCCTGCAGTGCCCGGCTCAGCATAAACTGTTTGGATAAATTCACTATGCGAGTATATTGAGTACGATATTCGGATTTGGCATCGAAAAAAGTGCGCGCCGTGTCCTCCACTTGGCGTTGCAAATCCTTGGCTTCTTCTGTGTAACGCTTGAGTGCCTCAAGGTGCAGCAGATTCTGTATGTCTTCCATGCTGTTGGATTTTTCCAGATCGGATTCCATGATACTTTAGAATTTGAAGTGATTTATTTGCTTCGTTTCGATTTGAATGTTGGAAGCTACACCTCGATTCGATATATTTATTTTGATTATGATTATCGATATATGTACTATGTACATATACTGACAATGACTATCGATATATGTACTAACGGTTTACAATAAAACATATGAAATGTGATAATTAAGAGTTAGCTTATTACTTATGTTAAATTTAGTTTAATAATTGCCAATTCAATTGATAAATTGAATTAATTGACAACTGATAAATGGGTATCGGCTATGTGGCGGCTAGTCGATAAGCGTACAATCGCCGAAGATGGGAGTGTTGCCAGATTACGTTTCAACACGTGTTGCCGGCCGATTAAACAAAAGCAGCACACGGCATTTCAATAGTTTTGATTTTTCATTTGCATTGCTGATTTCATTTTAATAAATAATGGCGCGTGGCAAGAAACAGAATCCATTTGCGGCTAGAAAGCGACAAAAGCGTGAAATTGTAAGTAATGCGTTGTCCACGAAACAGTTAAATGTTATCGCATCGAATTTCTCCAGGGGAATCCTCCGGATCGTCGCTCGGAGCCGTACAAGGAAATCGAGCGGGATAACGCCGCCTTCATCAAATACTACAATCTACAAAATATCTGTGCCAGCGAGGAAGAATGGCAGGTGTTCCTCAACAGCATACGCGACAATCTGCCCACCACATTCCGTGTGACGGGCTTCAAGGACGAGGCCAAGGCCCTGCTGAAGATCATCGAAACCCAGCTCTTCACTGAGTATGTGCGTGGAGTGGCCGAACTCAATGAGCTGGCCGAGGAGAAAGTGGAACGGCCGCTCTGCCTGCCCTGGTATCCCGATGGCATGGCCTATCAGCTGCATTTGACACGCAAGGACATTCGAAGATCGGAGCCACTGTTCCGGCTGCATAACTTCCTCATCGTTGAGACGACGGCGGGCAGCATAAGTCGCCAGGAGGCCGTGTCCATGATACCACCCTTGGTGCTGGACGTCCAGCCCACAGATAAGGTGCTGGACATGTGTGCCGCTCCGGGTTCCAAGACGGCGCAGCTGATCGAGGCACTGCATCAATCGCCAGAGGAGCATAAGATACCGCCTGGCTTTGTGCTGGCCAACGATGTGGACAACAATCGCTGCTACATGCTGGTGCATCAGGCCAAGCGCCTCAATTCCCCCTGCCTGCTGGTGACCAACCACGACAGCAGCTTCTTTCCCAACCTGCTGCAGACGAATCCGACGGCGGACGGCGGCAAATCCATACTCAAGTTCGACAAGATCCTGTGTGATGTGCCCTGTTCGGGTGATGGCACCTTGCGCAAGAATCCCGACATCTGGCAAAAGTGGAATCTCGCCCAGGCATACAATCTCCATGGTGTCCAGTATCGCATTGTGCGACGTGGTGCCGAGATGTTGGCCGTGGGCGGACGCTTGGTGTACTCCACCTGCTCGTTGAATCCCATCGAGAATGAGGCGGTGCTGCAGCGCATCATCAAGGATTCCGATGGTGCCTTGGAGCTGGTGGATGCCTCCCATCTGGTGCCGGGTCTTAAGTACAATCCGGGCATGACCCAGTGGAAACTGGCCACCAAGGAGGTGGACACCATTTTCACCAACTTCGAGGAAGTGCCCGAGAAGCTACACACAATCATCCGGCCAGCCATGTTTCCCTTGCCCGCCGACGAGATGGCCACAATTGGCATCGAGAAGTGTATGCGGATACTGCCGCATCTGCAGGATACGGGCGGCTTCTTTGTGGCCGTCATCGAAAAGAAGCGTCCGCTCAGTTTCGAGAAGAATGATGTCCAGGATTTGCTGAAGCAGCAGACGGAACAGCCGGAGGCGGCAGCAGTTGATGAATCCGGCAAACCAGTAGAGGAGAAGTCGGCGCCATGGGGACCCCAGCGGAAGAAGCGACGTCTGCACGGCTACAAGGAGGATCCCTATGTGTTCTTTGGCGAGAGTGATGCGGATTACGAGGCGATCAAGGCATACTACGAACTGGATGATTCACTGAACCAGCGCTGCCTGTTGACACGTTGCCAGACGGAACGCAAGAAGAACATCTACTACTGCTCCGATCCCATTCGGGATCTCGTCCAGAACAATGAGCAGAGCATCAAGATCATCAACACGGGCGTGAAGACATTCGTTCGCTGCGAGAATCGCCATACTCCGCATCCGTATCGCTTGGCACAGGAGGGTCTGCAGACGTCCAATGCCTTCATTGGCAATGGCCGTCGCATTCAAGTGGAGCGCGAGGATCTCGTCCTGCTGCTCAACTGCACGGATCCAACGAAGCCACCATCAACCCACGAACTCAAACCCGACACACAGCAACGCTGCAAGGAACTAGGTGAGAATCTGTGAATCCCAGTCAAGATTTCTGATTTCTGATAAGGAATCCTTTCCGTTTCAGGCGTGGGCAGCTGCATCCTCAAGTATGTGGATGAGGCATTCACACTGTTTGTCGTCGGCTGGCGGGGCACATCCAGCCTGCGTGCTTATGTCGATCGCGACGAGACTGTCCACATCCTGCGTCTCCTTGGCGCCGACATTTCCAAGTTCGAGGTCAACAAGTATGAGAAGGCCAAGGAGGCAGCAGCAGCAGCAGCAGCCGCCGCAGCTGCCGCCCCGACAGCCACAGTTGATGCAGCAACAGAAGAAGCTGCTGCTGCCACCGAGGAGCTGCCCATGGAGAGCTAGTGGGCATGCACGACTGGCAGACACCCTTCCTAATGACAGCAGCCAAGGAACTTTGATGAACTTGGGAAAACGTATTTTTCCACATAATATCTAACTTTAGTTTTAAATAAAAATGTAAAAAAATGCAAATTTCAATTTCAATTGACAATCGTTTTTAATTTAAAATTTTTAATTTCTAATGGCCTAAAATTGATAGGTCTGGAGTTACGAAAATTCGAATGCAGTTTTCAAATTCAAATTCAAACCATCGCAGACTTAATCGATACTCATCGACAACTGGTGCTGCATATATTGGGGAAACAATCGATAGCCATCGATAATCGATTCTTCGCTTACAAAGATGCGGCATGATTTGAACTGAAAAATATCATAACAAGAAATTGTATTGCTTTTGTAATAAAATGTTACGTTTTATTATTTTGTTGTTGTTGTTTTTGTTTGCCAATATAAATATATATATCGTATATAAAGTATATCAAAAAAAAGTTCATTAAAAAATTACACATTTACTTATGAATGGTATTCGTTTTTGTTTGTTTGTTTGTTTTTTTTTTTTTTTGTCTTACACTTTTTGCATTTATCTCGAAGAAGGAATTTCATTTCATTTTGCATTTCTTTTTTATATATATATGTATATTTGTTGTACAAATAGCTGTTTTTAAAAAGTATATGTTCGATTCAAAATTGTTGAGAAATATGACGAGATAATTATGTTGTAGGAATGAGCTTTGCTTTTGCCTGTTTTTGTTGCAAACAATACTTGCAAAATTAAAATGCTAAATTAAAATGGCAACTTTCAACGATAGAAGAGAGAGAGAGGAGAGGAGAGCAACAACAGTTGTTGTTGGTGACAATTGTTAAATTGTTGTTGTTGCTATGCTTCTCCTAGTCAAAATAGCTATTGTTGTTGCTAACGCAATAAAATACAGTACAAAATGTTTATAAAACGAATAAAAAAAATAAAAGTGGGAGCAAAATATATATGTAAGTATATATATGTATGTATGTATATGTATTTAGAACACTGATAGGGAGAGAGAACATGAGTTGAGTGTCTGTTTTTTGTTTGTTTGTTTATTTGTTTGTGTGAGAGTTGCGACGTTCGAATATCGTCGTAGTTAGCAAAAATAATGCTTTCATTTTATTATAATAATTATGATTCATTCATTTGCAGTGTGTGTGTGTGTGTGTATTATTATGCTTCTTTCATTTCTCATTTTCATTGTTTACTTGAAAATTGGGATTTAGGCCTGCTTCTCGGCCTCAATAATCTCCTTGGTTGGCAGCACATTCTTCTCGTTGGTCTCGGTGTGCTTCAATTTTTTCGAATCGAAGTTCTCAATGCCGGCAATGAACTCGTTCTTCTCCTTCTCCTGCTCAATGGCTGCAACGAGAAACAAGAAAAAGAGATCAAGTTGTTGTTGTTGCAATTGCCATAAATGCGTGTTGCATGTTGCATATAGCTAGTTGCAGCCACAATTGGCGGCATACACTTACCTTCCTTATCGGGCAATGGATTCTTCTCATTGGTCTCCGTATGCTTCAAATTGGTTTGATCGAATGCGGTGATACCCTCAATGATCGACTTTTGAGTCTTCTCGGCAGCCACATCTATCGAAACAATATAACAAGTACATAGTTTAAACGCAACGGCCGCTAATCGATTGCAAATTATATCGCAGTACCTTCGGCTGTTGGCAAAATGATCTTCTCTTGGGTGCTGGCATTCTTCAGTTGCTCGGTATTGAAGCCTTCGAGCTGGCTCTTAAGGTTCTCGGCGACCTTCGGCAAATCCTTGAGGGCTGGAGCAGCTGGGGCGGCCATCTAAAAAAATAAACAAAATAAAAGGAAATACATAAATTAAATGAAAAATACGTTAGCCGCTATCGAAATGACAAGATGGAACACATGCCCGGATATCGATAACGGACATCGACAGTCACAGCGAACAACGCACAAAGATAATGCGATAAAGCGGAAATCTGAATCGATAACGAATGCTCTCACACACACGCTCTCACACACACACTCTCGCACTCTCTCACTCTCGCGAAACACAGCAAACAAAGCAATTCATACATATGCATGTATGTATGTGTGAGTGTGTTATTTCAGTTGTTTTGTGGCAGTATCTTGTTTACCGTTTGAATTTATTATACGATTTCGCATAGCGATTGTTGGGCTGTTTTATTGATTAAGAAGCTGAAACATAATGCGCAAAAACAAAGCCTTTACTCATCAGATCAAATTTGTCATACGATTACGATTTCAGCATGACTCATTTTCATCCAAACAAGGACGCTAATATAAACACACACATACATACATATATATGTATGTACATACATATATACAAGCTCATGTAACATATGCATGTATGTATGTATGTATTCGGCTGTGTTTACTTCATTTCGCTATCGCCGCAGAACCAGCAGAAATCTGAGAGAGAAAAGAAGTTCAGCGAACCGACTACCGCAGCCGGCGGCAGCGACGCGGCTTCGCATTGCGTCGCCTCAACAGCTGCGCCGAAGCAGATTAAATTCCAATTGGACAACGAGTTATTGTACCGTTATCAGGCAGAGTCAACACAACAGTAAACTGCATTTTATCACGTTTATTTTTAGTTGCAAAAATTAAGCAAAAGCAAACACAAAGACCATGGCTACTCATGATTCGTGCTTCTTTCTAGTTAAAATATCCATATACATACATATGTATGTACGTATTTCAGGTAGTTCGATAAGAGACACTTGACAACCCTTCTTATCTCTTTTCCTATTATGGTTCAACTTCGGCTTGATTTGGCTACCCACATACCCGCTTCAACAAAGACAGCGATTCATGAAGATATCGATAACGAGATAATGAGTGCATACGAAAACAGCTGCAGCCGATAGATACTATGCACATACTAGCATTTGAACATACATAAATACATACATATGTACATAAATACACATTTAGTCGAGTTGATTATAAATGTTACAAGGGCGGCAAGAGCTCCAAACAAAATTGTATAAATAAATCTGTGTACGGTTTATGGCCAAATATGGACATTAAGGCGCGCCTAAATGACGTCGTGTACGAACATCGATTGCAGTTTGTCTGATTGTCCGATTATTATTGACTAGCTATCGTTTGGCTCAACTCGGCCTCTCTCGCTCTCTCGCTCTCTTTCTATCTATCTTCCCACTCCCCTGCATGCACGGTCATATTTCAGACGTTTAGTCATTTGGCAACTCCTTTTTGAATCAACAAAGCAACAAAAATAAAGGCAAACACGGCAGACAGACAAAGAGAGCGAAACATGCACATGTTCTTATATGGCGAATTGTGAGGCCTTTCATTTGTTGAGAAAAAGGAGGGGGTTAGGGGGCTGTCTGTGGATGAAATGAAGTGAACAGCGCGAAGAGGGTTGTGAAGTATGTACATACATACATATGTATGTAGTTTGCATGTTCTCGCCTTGTTTGCCGTGAATCAACTTCCAACTTCGAACGAATTATGGTCGACGGACGATGAATCATTTCATTTTATATGTTACTTATTTCTCTCGCTTTTAGTCTCAGCCCACACTATCTTTCTTCTTTCACTTCCCAGCTCTTTCGCTTATGAAGCTTTTCACTTACAAACCACACACACACATACAGATACAAATTCTGCTTCATTTCAGTTTTTGTGGCTGGGCTCCGTGTTTTGTTTTGTTAATTTTATATCTTGTTAGTTTTTTTTTTCTTTCTTTCTTTTGGGTTTATATGTAGATGTTGGCGACGTCGTCACCACACATGAGTGTGTGAGTGTAAATTTATTGGGGGCAGCGAGGGGAGGTCAGTTGGCGCCAGCAAAGCAGCCGTTAGCAAAATTTTGACATTTTGAAAGTGTCGTCGTCGTCGACGTCGTGTCTCATCGCCCCAAAGTCAAATCTTGTGCCAAAAGGCCGCTCAAGTGTGTAGTGTTTGCAGCAGAGAAAGAAGTGGGAGAAAAAAAAAATGGCGCCGGCAACGTTGCCGATGCGTACTCGGAGGACAGACGGCAGAAAGCTATGCACTGCTGGGAGGGGGCGGCGGGGGCGTTAATTCGAAATGAAGCGAAAGCCGAAAACATACAGAAAGGAAAGAACAAAAGAAGGAAGGCAATGACAGACACGTCCGTTTTACACCCTCGCAACAAACTCCACATACATACATACATATGTACACAAGTATATAACATGCATATGCACATACACACATGCATGTGCATATGTGTGTGTGTGTGTGTATGCAGTGCACGTCTGGCAGCAGTTAGTAAATAAATTTCAAAATGTGCATGTGCTGCGACACACAATGAATTTTAAATATGCAATCGAGAGACAGGAGCAGCTTACTCATCCCCACAGATACAATGTACATGCATACATATGTATGTGTGTATCTATATTTAAAACGAATTGTTTGCAAAACGGCGATAAATTGAATGTCAATTGCATATAATCGATAACAGCAGTGACTGTGTGCTAAAGCGACACGCCCTAGCTTAAGAAAATATATTTTGCGACACGCACACAGCCAGAGAAACCCTCTTTCAGCACATACACGCACACAAGTCCATGCTCACATACATATACACGTACACATGCATACATACACATATAAAGCGAATGCAAGTCTTGCACATACACAGCTGCGCGTACAGTAAAGGCAAGCTTACTCATACTTACTTATGTATGCATGTATGTACATATACGACAATAGTTTGTATGTATGTGAGCACGCGCAAGCCACATACACTGCTTACGGGGAGGATATTAATACAGCGTCAAGCGCCCCGCCCAAACAGCAGTCGCACACACACACACACATATATATATAGTCACTAAGCAGACATACATACATATGTACATATTTATGTCTGTATGAGTGCACATACATAGAGCAGACGCCAAAAATGAAAAAAGCCGGCCGGCAAAAAAGCTTTAATACGGGCAGAGCAGAGCAGCGAGCAGCAACACAGAGAGAGAGAGAAAGCGAGTGAGCGGGAGAGAGAGTGAGAGAAGTAACGCACAAATAACAAAAGAAGCTTAAGGCCGTCGACTTTACAGCTGCCGAAATGGAGAAAACACAGACAGCAAAAAAAAAAAAAAAGTTAACGGAGTAAAATACAAAAAAAAAAAAAAAAAAATACTTTGTATGTACATATGTATGTATATAGAGATTGGAATCGAGAGGGGCCGAGGCCGACCACAATAAATAATTTATAACAAATGTTAAGAACGCTATACCACTGCCACAACAACAACAACAACAAAAACAACAACCATTGCCAAGTGCTGCGCTGCCATTTGCAATGAATGGACAAAACATGCGAAGCGCAGCTCAAAAACGAAAACCAGTTGGCGTTGCCTTTTGCAGCAAACATCGCAGACATTCCTCTTCCCGCTATCAACCCCCTTCCCTACCCCCCCTTAACCATCATCACTCACATCTTTCCACAAACGCAACCTGCATCATTTACACACACACACACACACACACACACACACACACACACACACCCAAAGAAATGTAGCAAAAGCATAGGGAGAAAAAATGCCGGCGTAAATGCTGAAAAAAAAAAAAAAAAAAAAAAAAAATTGTATAAATCAAATTATTTTCACTCACCTTTAATATGTGCGTTGGGTTTTTATTAAAATTGATTTGAGGTTTTGGGGTTTAATCGCAATTGGATTGCGCACTTTTACAAAAAAAGAATTGCGGGTGGGAGCGTTGGTTGGGTGGAAATATATATATTTAAAAATATATATATATGTATGTTAATCTAGGATTTGACACTTGGTGCTTTTTGCTTTAAAATATTACTGGCTTTGTATCGCGAAAGCTTCGTAGTAAACAGAACGACACGTAAGTTAATACTGTGCGACAGTTGAACACTTCGCAAAGATGAAGGCGTTCAATTTGATGGTTGCCAGCGCTGAGCGCTTTGAATGTGCGATTAACGATAACCATTTATGGTAAGTCATCGGTAGGTAGTGTTATCGCATGCCGATCAAAAGTAACGAATATCGCAGCTGCGTGTGTAATCGATAGTTGTTAGTGCAGTGCAATGATGGAGCCGTTACAGCCTCAAAAGAAAAACAAAAGAACATTTCATTGAAATACAATTATTTAATAGAATAATAATGAATTACTTTAATAAGGCTTTTGGCTGCTATGTACATTGTGAAACTAATATGACGATATGCTATGCATAGTTCGCTGAGCGACATTCATTCCAAACGCGTACCATCTCCTCAGGATCCCCGAAACCATGCGAGGCGATAACTTGACTATAACTATCCGGACCGTAGTAGCCTGGACGATGAAAGGCGAAGCCATTACAATGATGAACCGGTATCCGTGCCTTCAGGGCCACCATGCCCAGGTAAACATCATCGAAGCGGAATAGTGGCAGCGTCCGACCCACTGCATACATCTTGAGCAGAGCCTCACGAGACAAGATGAATGCTCCGGCTGTCACATACGGTGGCCATTTATCGAACGGATACTCCTCGAGGGAAACATACCATTTGCTAAACTTGTGACGCAGGGGGGAACTGTGGAACACGAAGCCGGCAAAGAGCTGACTGGGGTGATGCGTTTGACGACCCTTGCCCAGAAATTTGAGGACATTCTTAACGGACACATAGTAATCATCGTCCACAAACAGATAGTAGTCACTGTGATTGAAGTGCTCGCTCGCCCAACGCATCCCCATCATGGTCTTGATCGTGTTGTTGAAATACGCATCCGTAAAGTCCGCCCTTACGACATCTTTATGATAATTCGCCTCCAATTCGACGAGTTCGGTCCGGGCGATGTTGCTGCTCATGCTGCCCCCCGCTGGCACTCCCAATAGGAACACCCGTCGGATGTGGACATCGGAGAAGCGCGACTCGTAACCCCAAGTATCACGTATCGCCTGCCTTCTCTGTAGATTGCCAACGGCGCTCTTCACCATTATCGTCAGTCGGGGCGGATCCTCACGATTAGCGGTGAATGCGGGCAACTGGAGGAACTTGTAATCCAGTTGGGCGACACTCTCATTGTGCAGCGGATAGTAGTAGTGTGTATCAAAGTCCACTTCGCACAAGTGCGTCAGCAGGCCACTGAAGTCCAGTATGAAGATAATCGGTATGGCGAGCGCACATTTTAGCAACAATTTGTAATGCTTTTTTAACATTGCGCGATGGATGATATATTGTGATGACAAATCAACTGTGATATATATCGATACAATATGAAGCGATTACTGTGACTTGTGCCTGTACTTCGAATGGAATCACATCGAAGTGATATTGACGTTAAAGTATTTTAGTTGAAGTTGGCCTATGTTTTATAAATAAACGCAATCAAGTAAGCAAGTAATAGAATAGTAATAGAAATTGCACGCCTTTTATTCATATTACTTCTTATAGATATTTACAAAATTAATCGATAAAAAAGTATTCTCGTATGGTCACATCGAAACCTAACCTGTGATTGCCCTCAAGTGAAAGAAGAAGATCAAGCTGAATTTGTTGAACAAGTGAAATTGCGCTAAAAGTTCGAAATTAGAACCATGTCTGAATCGGATGCAGCTCCAAGCGTCAGTTCGAAGCTAACGAATGCCCAAAGAGCACGAATCGAGCGCAATCAAGCCAAGGCACAAAAGTTGAGGGAGGCCAAACTTGTGGCTCATCCCTATAGGAATATCACAAAGTAAGCGAATATTCAGTTCTTAATTGGGATTCATTAAAAAATCATCTTCGACTTGCAGCATCAACGGAACTGAACAGCGTCCAAATGATGGTCAGGCCAATGGCATTATTAAGGTGCAGGGCACCAAATATATTGATAGTGGCGGTGGTTTCCTATTGGAACAGCCCGTGCTGTCCGTCGGGAATGCAAAGGATGTGGCGGACGCTCCACCAGCCATCATTGAGGATGCCATTGCCCTACCGGTCGTATATGAGGAGTGTCTCGATTGCGGCGATCAATATGCCGATTCCTTCTTATTTAATAACTTCGGCTACTCCGTTTGCGATAAGTGCCGGGACACCGAGGATCGTCACTCGCTGATTACACGCAGCGAGGCCAAAGCAGAATATTTGCTCAAGGATTGTGATTTCGATAAACGTGAGCCGGTGCTGCGATACATAAGTCGCAAGAATCCCCACAATGTGCGCTGGGGCGAGATGAAACTCTATCTGAATCTTCAGGTGGAGAAGCGAGCCATTGAAGTCTGGGGCTCCGAGGAGGAGCTACAGCGTCAACACGAGCAGCGTGTAGACAAACGGGAATTGGGCAAGGCCCGCAAGTATAACAAACAGATGAAGCAGTTGCGCATGGAGGTCCGCAGTAGTTTATTCACCAAGAAGACCACAGAAATCCATCAGCATGAATTCGGTCCCGATACATACAACGAAGAGGAGGACAATTATTCCCATTCCTGCATAACCTGTCCCTATACCGAAACCTTTGAGAAATTGTAACTCGATTGTAATATCTCTACATGTATCCCAGAAGGAACACAACATAGTATAAGTCGCATGATTAAGAATTAAATAAATGTTATGTATTCGAATTTAAATTAACTGCCTTATACAAATTATCAACTACATGTACTGCAAGTGATTGTGTATAAAGTAAAAGGAAGAAAGTCACAAAATATACTTCGAAAGTAACTCAAATGGGTATAAATACAGTTGATAAAATTTAATTGGTTATTTTAAATGGAAGATAAACTCCAATAAACATAGAAAACAACAATAATAATTTGAAATCACAGATTAATCGATAATAAATGTTATACACAAGCCGCTATCGATAAGCATCATATGACTATCCGCATTGACGAAAGTTATCGATTGTGAGGGGTTGCCATCACTAGCAAATGAAGTTGAAACAAGTGAATGCAAAGCATCAACTTATTCGGGGAAAATCTCAGTGCAAACTTGGGAAGCAGCATCGAACTAGAAATATTAAATAAACAAAAATCATAGTATTTTGGGACGAAATCTCCCAAGAAATATATAATAACGCACCGCAAATAAAAAAATAATTGAGTTGAGCTAAAAACAGGAGGGAAGCCAGAAGGATTGCAGGAAAAATGGAGGAACCGTCGGACGATGAGAACTTTGAGCCAACGCCGAAGAAGATCAAGCGGGATTGGCTCAACAGTTACCACTATTCGAAGCAGGTCATCGATATGATGAAGAAGATGGGCTACGAGAACGACAAAGGTCTCGGCAAGAGCAAGCAGGGTCGCCTGGAGCCCGTCATTGCCGTACAACAGGACGGCCGCCGTGGCTTCGGTCTCAAGCAGGGCGCGACGCAATCGTCGAGCGATGAATGGGATCCCAGGTGCGAGCAGATCAACATAATCGAGCCGATGACCTGGATTAGTCAATTTGGCAATGACAAAGAGAATGACGATGACATTTGCAGAGGCTACACATTCAGCGAACTGTCCAAACAGATGAAGTTGGGTGACCGCAAGCTCTCCTTGGACGACGAGACACAGTTCTGTGATTTGGAAATCCTGTTGGGTATATTGCGCACCAAGACGATCTTTGATGATCTCAACGATGTTGAGCTGCGACGCGCCCGATCCCGTTCCAATCCCTTCGAGACACTGCGCTCCGCAATATTCCTGAATCGTGCCGCCGTCAAGATGGCGAACATCGATTCCATGTGCCAGTATATGTTTACTAATCCACGGGATGCCCACAACATTCCCATGGTGGGCGAGGATGAGCTGCTCTACTTTGCTGACATGTGTGCAGGTTTGTTTTTCAATCACTTACCCCATCATCTCATTCTCATCCTTATCCTCTCTCTCTCTCTCTCTTTGTCTCTCTGTCTGTCTATGTTTCTCTTAGGACCTGGGGGCTTCTCGGAGTACATGCTGTATCGCAAGTCGTGGGAAGCGAAAGGATTTGGGTTTACATTGCGCGGTGCCAACGATTTCAAGATGGACAAGTTCTTTGCCGCCTCCCCAGAGTCCTTTGATCCATACTATGGCGAAAGGGACGACGGCAACATCTTCTATCAGATCAATCAGGATTCCCTCAACGATTACATACGCAAGCATACGCCAGAGGGCGTACACATTGCCCTGGCCGACGGCGGGTTCTCGGTGGAGGGCCAGGAGCTCATCCAGGAGATACTTTCCAAGCAGCTGTACCTCTGCCAGTTTGTGACCGCCCTCAAGATACTCCGCACCAATGGCAGCTTCGTCTGCAAACTGTTCGATCTGTTCACTCCGTTCAGCGTCGGACTGGTCTATCTGATGTACAAAGCCTTCCGCTCGATATCCATCATCAAGCCAAATAGCAGTCGTCCGGCCAACTCGGAGCGCTATATTGTCTGCAAGAATAAGCTGCCGGATACGGATGCCATCATTCAGTATATGGACGCGATCAATGCCAAGCTGAACGAGTTCAGCAATCAAGATGTTGAAGATGGGAAGCCGAAAACGGATGTGCTGGAGGTCATCGATGGTGATGTGATGCAGCAGGATGAGGACTTCATGCGCTATATCATCGAATCCAACAATGCGATTGGCAAGGCCCAGATCGTTGGACTGCGCAAGACCGTTGCCTTCTCCCGCAACTTGCAGCTGAAGGAGGTACGTCAATCGGAGGTGCGTCATAATTGCCTCAAAGCGTGGGACTTGCCGGACAAGTTGCGACAGGCGCCGGATGTCAAGACAACGGAACAGCTGCTGGAGGACCTGTTGCGGGATTGGTACAATCAACGGGAGTGGATGTCGGCCCAACCCTGCGAGCTATTCAGCGTGGAGCAGCTGAACGCCATCATCCAGAATGTGAACGATTGGTACTTTATGCCTATCGGACGGGGCGAGACAAATATCAATGGGTGCACCCTGTTCCTGTGCCGATCACGCGGCAATCTGCTGCGCTTCACCGAGCACCGCAAGTGGGAGCAGGTCGAGTACAATTTCAATGTCCAGCCGCGCTCCATATTCTTCGGCGAGATCATGTTCGAGTACAGCGGCGAGGGCAAGACCTCCCAGCGGGTGCTCTCCCTGCACATCATGGATGCCATCTGTTTGGGCGGCATCGATATACGACGTCGTCCCTTCAACAAACGCGTCGGCATGTGTGCCAAGTTTGCCCGCAGCCTCAACAAGCCATATAAGAAGGATCGCACCTGCGGCGCCATCCGGTGCCGACCCATATTCCCGTTGCGCGACCTGGGCCGCTTCTTCAGTGAGATGCGCCCCTATGTGCTCAAGGATAACTCGCAGAGATTTGGCTATATGCTCGATGATCAAAAGTTCTTTGTGCCCGGCGGCATCATGATGTTCTGCGACATGGTCAAATACTGGGTATCGGCCATGTCGAAATCCCGCAATCAGGTCTACTACTACAACACTAACACCAAGGTGTCCTACTACATGGATCAAATCCCCGCCGCGAGATTGAACGAGATATTCGGTTCGTTCCGTCAATGCTATGGGCGACGCCAGATCTGGAAGTGGACAACCACGTTGCAGGTGGACGAGCATGCCACCGAGGACCATCCAAAGATATTATATCGCAGCCACTTTGAGCGATTCATAAGCAAGAGATCATAATTGAACTACTATCATTAGCCGGGATAAGGAATATGCAACTGGACAGTGGCACGAATCGATTGCCAAACTGCCCAATTATCTTCAGACACACTATATATTTATGTACATATGTACATGCATATACTATGTACAGACAGACAGACAGGCAGGCATACATACATGTGTATACATACATAGGTCTATGTAAATAGCATGTATATCGATAGACTTCAAGCTATGCATGTCGATAGATTTTAAAGATTTGTTGTAAAATTCGTTCGAATTGTAATATATTTTTCGTTAACTTTGGCCACAAGTCGTGCTACCAAATACTTAATTAATACATATTTCATAAATATATATAAATTTCTACACACACACACACATACATCGGCATATCGCTCTAATAAATACAAATCAAGAACAAGGACAATATATCGTATTTGAGTTTAAGCTGCCGATAACA
The DNA here is from genome assembly GCA_018150725.1 of Drosophila quadrilineata. Lineage (NCBI taxonomy): Eukaryota > Metazoa > Arthropoda > Insecta > Diptera > Drosophilidae > Drosophila > Drosophila quadrilineata. The sequence continues at coordinate 21,555,315 of JAECWN010000432.1, forward strand.
GAGTTTATCGATTATTACAGATATTCCGATACGTGGAAATCCGAGCTTAGTGATTACATGTCCTATATCGGTTAGCGAAATCTCGAAATCTGATAACTTGTATACTGCAGATGCTGTGCTAGTTATATTATTTTGCGGGCTACAATTATTTGAGCAGCTTGAGATTTTTCACATATTTGTGTACTGCATCCTTAACGTAGGGTTTTATGGCCAGACATGTGGGCATGTTCTCTGGCTGCTCGATCCACAGTTTGTGCTTGATTTCGTTCTCTTTCAGTTTCTCGCTTAGCTTCACCAGCGCCGCTTCATCCTTGGCCTCCAGCACCACTTTGTGCATGGCGTCCAGATCCTTTAGATACGCCTGCGTGTCGGCATCATCCATGTGCAGACTCATCACAGCGGCAGTGGCATGACAGCACTGAGCAATAACGGCACCAAGTGGCCAGTTGAGCGCAGTACGCAGATCGCTTCGTACTACAATATATTGTACAATGTTGCTCATAGTGTATGTTTATAATAAAATGATAATGTTTTAAATATTTTGATGAGACTACACCAAACAACTCAACAATTGCCGCTATCAGCTGTGAACAGTTGTGGTAATAAATACAAATGTGCCCAGTCTTATTAAATATAAATATCGATTAGAATCCAAGTCATCTCTGTAGCTGACAAAGCAACCCTGCAACTTCTGACGAATTTATTTAAATTAAAATTCAAATATTAGCAAATTCAAAATTACCAAAATTTGAAAGCCAAACTATTCTTAAAACTTCAAAATTAATCAAAATCGGATAACAATTGGCTGAGTTATGGCAATTCAAAGTAATGAGGGTGTCCATTATGTGAGAATCGCCATTTTGGGACACTTTTTTCGCACATTTTTGGCCATATCTCGGAAAATAATCATCAGAAACACCTCAAATAAAAAGCAAAATGCTAGTTATGAGTCCTGGAATCGATCGGAGTCAAAAAATCGGGGTCAAAAATTTGTTCGATTTTTGATGATTTTGTCAAGGGGTTAATATGGAAAATTGTTCAAAAAAGTCGAAAAAATTAAAATGGTGAATTTCAGAAAAATTTTGATGCAGATTTAAACTGATATAAAAACCATTTACAAAATGCCTAATTTCATCAAAATCGGATGATTTTTGGACGAGTTATGGCAATTCAAAATTATGAGGAGGTCCATTATGTGAAAATCGCCGTTTTGGGACACTTTTTAGCACATTTGTCGCCATATCTCGGAAAATAATCATCAGAAACACCTCAAATAAAAAGCGAAATGCCACTTATGAGTTCTAGAATCGATTGAAGACAAAAAATGTTGGGCGGAATTTTTTCTATTTTTGATGATTTTGTGAAGGGGTTGGTGATAAATTTGCGGAAATCAAATGTTTATACAGTAGAAATTTGTGCCAATTTCATTTATTCGAACGTTTAGTGTTGCGATTAGTTGACAAAAAACAAATAAGTAGTTTAAGCGTTGCAATCACTTGAAGCAGCTCTGAACTGGACAAACTTATATCGAGCTGAAAAACTGTTGACTGGCGAGTCTACCCATGGCAAGGTGTGGGTGGCAGAGAGGAGGGCGGAGTGAGTGAGCGGCATTGGTGCTGGTCCTGGTGCCAGTGACATGCTCCTGTAATTAACGTCCCATTTTGGGTTAGATTATCCATGAATAATTGGGAATGACGATGGTCGCGCCTTTGCAAACCTCACTCGATATGGCCATGATTTCAGCCATGAACTCAGTAGCAAGAGTAAACGAGACAGTGTGTGTGTGAGAGAGAGATAGAGAGACAGATAGTGTGTGTGTGAGAGGGAGAGGGTAACTAGCGCAACTGCAGCAGATTGATGATGGGCCGCAAAGCAACGTTGGTGCCTCTTACTTTAGCTACATTTTCTCAATTTATATACCGCTCTCTCTTTTTGCCTTATACTACTTATTCATTCTCTCTCTTTCTCTTTGTCTTTCTGTTTTTTTCTGGCTGTCTCATTCTGTCGTCTGGGTGCAGTGGCGTCGGCCAGGACCATGGCTAGTTGCAAACTTTTGCTAATTGCTTTTTGGCCACATTGGGCAAGAAGCTGCCAACGACAACAAATAAGCAGCCAAATAAGCAACGTGCTACATGCCACACGCTGCATGCCACACGCTGCAGGCAACAGTTATGGCAGCAAGCGAATTCACCAGCCAAAATTCAATGCATTATAATACCCTGTAGACAAAACTAGTATGCATACCAAGAATACAATCATTTACAACTGAGGTCAGACACATAGAACCCGAAAGAGTTTACAACTAAGAATTTTCTTTTTTTTTTTTAATATTATTATTATTATTAATTTTTCACGCATTAAAAACCTACAAATTTATAAATAAACAATAAATTATAAATTTACTTTTCAGCATTTGAAAACCAACACAAATTTTGCATATTTTACATAAATATTTAAGTGGTTTAAATTATCTGGTTTCCTTTAAAATTTTTAAGCGCTTCAGCAGAAATTTTGAAGATGAGTGTTTGCAGGGTATCTCTGAGTTGGTCAACCCGATTCGAGCAGCGTGTTGTGCACTTAATTGCGACCTTTTTTGCGAGGCGGCCTACAAATTGCCGCATCAGCATCACAATTAATTACACGCACACCAACAAAGAAATGTATTTCCATAAAGAGAGAGAGAGAGAGAGAGAGATGGTGTATGTGTATGTGCGTGAGAGAGAGAGAGAGAAAGACAGAGGGTAGATAGACTTAAATTTGAATAGTTGGCTGATCTCGGCTGGGTTGTTCCATAAATTTCGCACTTACTTCTCAATTGTCAAAACAAATTTGCCAAATGTGGCATTCATTCGTTACGAGATTAGGACAGGCATGCCACATGCCACACACACACACACACACTCACACACACATGCATGGCATGTCCAGTGGCATGTCTTGCTCCCCTGGGTCCAGCAACCCATGGGCCACAGCTGGAGACTTGGAGCACGGTACGTGGAACGTGTGAACCCAAGACACACATACCTCACCCTCCCCCCCCCCCAATCCATATATGGTTGAGGGTGCACGGGGTTAATGCGGCTAAGTAGGGTAGGGGGTGGGGGGGGGGTTGGACGGGGTAAAGAAATGCAAATGTCATTTTGCGGTCATTCGAATGAATAAACGAAATTAAACGCAAAGAATATGCCCCAAGAATGGAATCGCACATGGAAGGAGGCTGCCAAAATAAGGACAACTAACGAAAAGAGTTTGAATGGCAGCTCACAAACTAGACATTTGGGTAACGCCCACTTCGAACCGCCCAAAAATATTGAAATGAATTGAAATGAAATGAAATGAAATTGTGTGCGAATGTGCTCCTTGCACACTGGGGACCACACTTCCGACCCAAGCTGACCAAGCTCCAACTCTTCAGCCCAATCCTGTCCAGCAACCGTCTGTCCTCTCTCTCTATATATCTTTACTTTTTTTTATTTTTGGAGATGCCATTAATCTAAAATCGAAGAGTCTTAAGTAAAACCCTCTTTTGCGGCTGGCGAAGATCAATAACCACCGAGAGCTTGGAGAACTGCCAACAAAAATATATTCAAAAAATCTTGATTGATAACTAGAATTTTGAGTTATTTATTTGTTGTTATTTGTATTTTGCACGAAATTGTAAAAGATTTTATATTTCATATAATCGTAGGTAAGTTTTTGAAATAAATGCAATTTTTGAAATTTTTTGGGAATTATTTTTTCGCAAAAAATTAATTTGCTTTGATATTCGAAACACTTTAATTTATGAAAGTTATAATTTTAATTTAAGGAAAAATTATGTAAATCCACCAAAAATTCGATTTTTTAAATTTTGGTAAATAATAATAATTTTCGAATATTTGCAACTTTTTATGGAAAAATTAAATTTTTTTTTTATATTAAAATGTAAATTTATGAACTTAAAAGCTGAATTCTGGTATTTTTATAAATCCTGTTTTGTTATTACTAATGAAAATAATATTAATTAAATTATTTAATAATTAGAAGGTTTAAAATATTTCAAATTTTTTTTTAGAAAAATTAAATATTTTTCTTTTTATTAACATGTAAGTTTATGTATTTAAAACTTGAGTAAATGCTTCAAACTTTCAGGTATTTTCATAAATACTTTATTTTTTTTTTTTTATTATTACTAATAAATATAATATTATTTGAATTATTTAATAATAAAAAATTATTATTTTGTTTGGAAACGAGTTTTCTGTTAATAATTTTAAAAAATTCTTACGAAAAGATGTGGAAATGATGAGTGAGAATCGAAGTTGAGAACCGCAATAGCGGAGCTGCACTTGTTTCTTTAAATATTAAAGATTAAGTGGAAAAATATAAATGGGAAGAGATGCCATAGAGAGAGGGAGAGAGAGAGAGAGAGAGATAAAAGTAGAGATTGAGAGAGATAGAGAGACAGAAAAGTCATCCTGATTAAGGTCATTTAGGTTGAGGAGAACGTGCAGTCCTCAGTCAGTCCGAGTCAGGGCGGGATGGGGGTGAGTGGAGGGTGGAGGGTGGCAGTGGTGGGTGGCAGTGGGAGGTGGCAGTGGGAGGTGGCTGGGCTGGGCGACTGCTGGCAATTGGATGGGAGGTTGCACATTCGATTAGCGTTGCGAGCGTGTGCTAAAACTCGATGAGTTTTATTAGTAACTAATGGCAAATCATTTGGCAGTTGACACTCGTTGACTGCTCCCAGTGTGATGGGCGGGGATGGGCAGGGGCAGGGGCGGGGCAGTGAAGTCAGGGCAGGGCAGGGCACGGGCAGGGGCAGGGGCAGGGGAGGATTTGGTCAAAATGTCAGTGGCAAAAGCCATCAAGGATGCCACAGCAAATGACCTCTCCATACATAAGTGTAAGTATATGAGTATGTAGGCATGTGTGTAGGATGGTAAGGGGAAGGACCAAAGGACTTTGGCAATCGGGGAGCCATGGACCCTGAAAGAGCGAAATGGCCAAAAGTGACCGAAAAAGGACGAACAGGACGAACAAATACTGGCATTGCGGCTGCTAATGAGCAACATTAATGAGCGCTATTTTTCATTGAAAGGACAATCAGTGTGTGTAAGTGTGTGTGTGTGTGTGTGTGTGTGTGTGTGTGTAAGTGTGTCCTGAGACATGAGCATTCTCTAGTCTCTTGGGTATTTAAGCGTTCATGAATGTGTAGCTGGAGCAGCATCTGAAGCAATAATAGCAGGTGCTGCACACACACACACACACACACTTAGACTCCCCTTTATATATATATACATATATATCCACACTCACACACACACACACACACACTTGAGCCCTTCTCTTTGTCGTGACTAAAAGAAAATTTAATATGCAATGCAAAAAGAAAGCAAAGAATTTTCGTAATTGAATAAAGCATTTGCATCATTCCGGGTATGCTCTGACTCTTCGCATACCCTGTAAAAATTCACATACAGTTGCTTATACTATGTGCATATATATTAAAATAATTATTCAATTTTTTTTTAATTTTCTAATGTTATTTTATCTTAAAAAACATTGAACTTTGAAAAGTAGTAAATTTATATTTAAAATCCTTAACATTAACAAATCCTTATTTAATTGAAATAAATTTTAAATTTCAAATTTCGTTTATATTATTTATTTATTATTATTTAATAAAATTTAACATTCTTTGTTCTGAAATATAAAATTTCTGCTTATATTTGCATTTTTCTTAATTAAAAAATGCATATAAAAACAATATCTGTCTAATATAACTCATGGGGACATGTCTCTTTTCAACCACGCCTTCTTCAGGTTGCATAAGTAAATTTATTCCATATTATTCTTAAGAAGTACTACAAAATAATACAACATTTTTACAATTGTTTTGTTTGTTTATTTTTCAGAAAATCAAAGTCAAAGTCGATGGCGACCGAAAACTGGACGACATTCAAATGTCAAAAGGTCTCAAACGGTAGCAAAGTGCCTTCAAAGAGACCTACTTGGTGGGGGTTGGTAGACAGTAGGGCACGTTAAGGGAAGGGGCAGGGGTAAGGGTAGTGGTAGTAGTAGTGGTAGGGGTAGTGGAGGGTTATGATACAGGGGCACATTCATGAGAAATGTGAAATGAAAAATCGACTCGCAATTAGCAAACATAAAACACGTTGCCTGCTATGGGTGTGTGTGTGTGTGTGTGTGTGTGTGTGGGCGTGTATGTGTGGCGGGCGTGTATGTATAGAAGTCACACATACACACTCACACACAGAAGAAGCAGAAGAGAGATACAGGAACTGGCAGCGTTGTCAGCATGGTTAATAAGTTACTTTTGAGATACTTTATTACTTCCTTGCAACTCCGCTCGACAGCAACTCGAGCTGTGGCAGGAGGCATGCCACACAAGATTTCTGTCTGTGTATGTGTAGCAGTAGCAGGTTGCCAATTCACATTAAAAAACAGTTGCAAACGCAAGGAAGAGCACCAAAAAAAGAAAAGGGGTTGCCGCCAGACTTTCATTCATTAGGCATATATGTATGTATATGCCAGCAATTACAAGCAAGTATGTGTTTGTCTGTCTGTGTGTGTGTGTGGGTGGGCTGGGTGTTGTTGCTTTTGGGGGTGATTGGGAGGGGGGTATGTAGTAGAAGTATGGGTTTTTTAATTTATGCGATTTTTGACTAGGCTGTCACAAGGGAGACCTAGAGCAAAGTTTGGGGGAGTTTTCCCCCCCGCAACCTTTGCTGCGCCCGTAAGTAGGCAATAGTTTTTTTGTTTTCCTTTTTTCTTTTGGTCAGCCTCGAATTTATTAGTGCTGAACAGACCGGTATCTCTGTGTGTGTCTATGTGTGTTTGTATGTGTGTGTGTGTGTTAGTGCTTGTGTGCAAAAATCTGAGAGTTTTGTCATATGAAACACAATCTTTATAGTCATACCAAATGCAGTAGTTAATTAATTACGTTTGTTAAATAAATATTAATATTAATTTTTTTGATGAAAAATAAAAAATTATACAATTATTGTGCATTGAAAAGGATGCAAAGCTAAATGAGTGGTATATTATGGTCGAGTTCGGGACTAAAACTTGTTGTATACTTATTTATGCAAATGAAATCAATGCTGGTTGAGTATGTATGTGTGTGTGGGTGTGGTGTGAGTGGCTGTGAGTGTGTGTGTCAAAAGAATAGAATTTTTCATTTTAAATTACATGCCAATGCTATCTATGCATGTGTGTGTGTGTGTGTGTGTGTGTGTGTGTAAGAGTGTGTAAAAAAGAGAGGGAGAGAAAGAGTAAAGAAAACTTTTGTTCGTTTAACGTTGTCGTCGTCGTTGTTGTTGAGGAACTTTGCATTCGCATCGAAACCCTTATTCGATAAAACTGAAATGAGCTTCCCACTGTCAAGTGGGCGGTTTGTGGAAGGAGAGAGAGAGAGAGAGAGAGGGGTGGGGGTATGGCCAACCACCAATCCCCAACCCACAATCCCCAACCCACAATCCCCAACCCCCAATCACCATCTATGAGCTGCTTTGGCGAAAAAACAATGTAAAGCGCTCTCGAACCACATTAAAGGTAACTATGCAAATATTTTTGCGGCTCACACGAACAAACATCGAACCTTTTGCCACACACACATACACACACGCACACACCCACACTCTCACACACATACAGCTAGAGATTGGCCATTGCATTTGAGTTGTAACTGCCAAAAAAAAAAAACCAAAAATATGCCATCAGCAGCATATCTGGTCAATAGCCTCAACTCAACTCAACTCGACTTCTATGTGAATCAAAACTATAGTATGAAATGCCATGCCTTTTCCCCTGCCGCAGCCCATGACAATGTAACCGTTTCTCTACAGTCTTTTGCACTAATTGCGTTCCGTTCTCGCATTTATAGCTAGAAATTCCTGTTATTTTTTTCCCTTTTTTTTTTTGGTATTTACTCAGTTTTTGGCAATCACTTAGTTCTCTCTCGCACACACCAATACATATATATGTATATATATACACACACACCAACTACACTCGCTTTGGCTATGTGTGGAATGCCTAATGAAGCCACATAAATCAACTGAGTGTAGTGGCGAAAAGGCAACAACAACTTGCAACCATTTAGCATTCACCATTCACCACTTACCCCCAAACCTGCCTCACCAACCCCCCTTCCTTTGATGTCCATTCCATTTGTTTGACCCGAGGACTTCCATGTCCTCCTTGCCCTTCCCGCTCCACCCCAAGGTTGCCGCTTTGTTGTCGCCACGCTAATTGAAATTAAAACTGCTGCCAAAAACTAAAAAAAAAAAAAAAAAAAAAAATTTTGGAAAATTTGATTCATTTTCTACCTTCAACCTATAACTCTTTTTGTTTGCTGATTTATAATTATTATAAATATATTTTTTTTCGAAAGCATTCTCAGGCTTCGCTTCTAATTACTTAATAAAAAATAATATGATTATTTATTAATTAAACATGAATAGTTTGTAATTAAACTACATAAATATATGCTTTATTTTTATTTGAATTATTTATTTCTCGTAATATTATCAAAAAAAAAGACAATGATCACATAAAATATTTTGCAAATTACAGAATTTTTGTTTTATTTTAGTTTTTTTTTTATTTCTTTTCCATTTCCTGTTGTTATACAATACATATTACATATACATATGTATAACTATTATATTTATATTATAATTATAGTTGTAATTTTTCATATATATATATACTTTTTTTTAATATTTAAATTTTCATTTAATACAATGATTTATAAGCCTGTCTTTGTTTTTAAACTTATTTTGCTTGAAGTTTCTTTTTTTTATTTTTTTGGTTTCTTTTAAAATTCGTCTAAATTACCTTACAATTTTTCTCTTGAAATCTCATTTATTTGTTTTTATTTTAATATTTATATATATGTACGTAATACAATACAAAAAAAAAATTAGATTATGTTCAACTACTGCTTACTTAAATTGTATTTTATTTATCAATTATTTTACCATTTAATTCTTCAGTTTAATTCGCATTTTAGATTTTTTCTCAATGATTTTTTAAGTATTGCACTGAATTATTATTATTTTTTTTTGTTTTTTCTATTGAACGCATTTAAATTTTATGCGTCTCTGCGCTGCTGCTTCTTCTTTCTCGATTACATTTGAAATACATATATATATATATATATATATATATATATATATATATATCTGTATATATATTATATATTGGTTTAACTTAGTTCATCAGTTGCTGCTTGCTTTTATTTATATATATATATATATAATTTTAAATTTATTTTTAACATTAAAACTTACATGTTTATGCTTATGCATGTGGAAGTGATTGTGTGTGTGTGTGTGTGTGATCTCTGTGTGCATGTGTGTGTATATGTTTTTTTAAATATATTAAGTTTCTGATGTCTGTTTAAAGTACCTAGCACTTAAAATATAGTTGATTATAGTTGTTTTGCGCTACACACTAAAATTTAAGTTTACAAAAAAAAAACGTTATTACTTAATTATTTTATTGTTGATTATATTTGCATAATTTTAATTTTCATATTTTTTCCCTTTTTCATTTCTGTGTTTTTTTTTTGTTTTTTTTTTTTTTTTTTGCTGGTGTTGAATCTTCTCATACCACTAACTAACCTTAACATTTCTTTCATATTTTTGTTTTTCGCTGAATTCTTTTCAGCTGCTTTTTCTTCTTCTGCAGCTATATAACATTATCCTTGCGCATATGTTATGCCTGTTTGTGAGTTGTCCTTGTTAACGAATTCACGATCCTGTTATACAAAATTGACGCAGACATCATCACCAAACCAACTCCATATTCGAAGGGGGGGACACTCTGCCCTGCCCTGCTCTGCTTTAACTACTAGTTAGTATTAGATACAGTTAGTATTTGTTATATTAAATATACTACTACTACTACTAAAAAAAAAAAAAACAAAAATTTATTTTATATATAGTATATATATAGATTTCAGATTTAATATGTATGGTATGGTGTATGGAACATTAACTAAAAGCGCACATTCAACTTACGTTTAGTCTATATTTAGTAATAATAGTTAATAGCTTATACATGTATTTATATTTATTTATATGTATATATGTCTATATGTATATATTTATATTTATACAAATTGTTGTTCAACACCATAAAGCGACTAGCATCTAAATTGGAGAACAAGCCAATCTACTCTCAACTCTTGACTCCGCATCTAATCAATTATATTATATACTATGCTACACTATATATAACTATTACTATATATCTATATTTATATATATATATATATATATATATATATATATAGAGTATATAGAGTATATAGCGCATTGCTCATTCATAGCATATCAAATGGAACTACGATCCAAGGGAGATTCTCTGCAGCTCTTCAACAGATTTTTAAACAATAAACAGATTCTTAAAAAAAACTAAAAAAATAAATATAAAAAAAAATAGAATAATGACAAAATGTACTTTGTAAGAATACAAGTAAGTTTTTTTTTTAAATATTATTTCATTTGCAAAAACATATATATATATAATTATATATATTTTTTAAATATATATACAGTATTATATTGTACAAAAGTAATGTTATCAAAAACAATAAAAATACCTTTAAAACAAAATAATATAAAACAAAATAAGCAGGTCGACAAAAATAATAATTTTTATTAGTAAACAACTTTAAGAAAATTTAAAAAATGTTTACGAAATTTCTCTTGACTTTAGAAAACTTTGAAAAAATATTTTTTATTTTTGTTTAAGTATTTCATTTAATAAATTATAGTTTTCTTTAAAAAAAAACAAAACAAGGAAAAGAAAAAAGGAAAATTCTATTTCTTTATAGAAGTGATCTAAATTATTAAATATACAAAATGTATATTTATATTTAAAAAATTATTAAACCACTATTATAAATTTTGCAGCAAAATAAAATTAATGATAATATATTAAAATTATTAGAAAGTAAAAAAAAGAGAAAATATTAAATAACATGTTAACAAACCTGTAACATTTTTCATATTTTTATATATATATTTTTTTTTTTTTACATTATGTCAAACAAACGTTGAATTCTCCTTATGTATGCATTTGCTGCGTGTGTGTGTGTGTGTGTGGGTGTGTGTGGGTGTGTGTGTTGGTGTGTATGTACATAGAACCGGTTGGACGGTTGACGTCTTAAATTGGCGTTGGCATTAGCTTGCCATAATCCTGATGCATGGTCGGCTTCACGGAGTTGTAGACGGGTCGTCCGGGGTCGTCGGGCAGCGCATAGACATCGGGGGGCACGCAGAGTGACTGCAGCTTCGAGATGTATGAATCGAAGTGCTCGTGGGGATGTGCGTGAGGATGCGTGTGTGGATAGCCGCCGGGATGGTGCACCGTGTATGCATGATGCGGTGGTGGCGGCGGTGGTGCACCAGTTGCACCAGCACCACCGACACCGACACCGACACCAACACCAATGCCACCGCCGCCACTGGAGCAGACACCGATGCCACTCTGGTGTCCATACATGGGCGTGCCGGCAATTGTGGATGATGGGGGCGGCGGTGGTGGTGGCGGTGGCAATAATGTTGAATATGCGGCAGCAGCAGCCGCCGTATGATGTTCGCCGCTCAGCTGGCCACAGCCATTGTCCATGGCCGCCTGCAATCCACCAGAGCTGGTGGGACCCACACCAATGGAGGCACCAGCACCACTGCTGCCCACCGCTGTTGTTGGTGGTGGCGGTGGTGGTGGCAGGCGGACATGCTCCAGCAGTGTGATTACATTATTGCGCAAGCTCTCATAATAATTGTTGAGATTGGCATTGGGCGGCCCAGCACCAGGACCTGGTCCGGCACCGCCAACACCAACGCCAACAACACCATCGCCAATCGAATGGGGCATGCCACTGGCAACGAGATCGCCGCTGCTGCTGCTAATGGCTGCTGTGGTGGACGATACGCCAGCGAAGGGTGATTGTCCGCTGGGCGAGGCCAATGCGGATGCAGTTGCTCCAACAACTCCAACTCGCTGCTGCTGTTGCTGTTGTTGCTGCTGCTGCTGCTGCTGCTGTTGTTGTTGTTGCTGATGGGCGCTCAATGGAGAAGCCTCCTGTAGGAAAAATACATAAAGAGAGAGAAAGAGAGAGAGAGAGAGAGCATATGAGTGAGGGCTGCTTACATTAAACATACATATGTATGTATATGATTGTATAGTATGTGTGTATATAGAAGTATGAGTAAAAGAGACAGCCATACGTATATAGTCATGTGTTTTTGTGTGTGTGTGTGTCCGCATTAAGTTTGATTCATTGATTCGCATTCATTGATTCGTTCGAAAATTCAATTTGTACATTTGACTTAGGCTGATGTGATGTGTGTGTGTATGTGTGTGTGTGTCTGTGTGTGAGAGCATGGGTAGGGGGCTTGATTTGTATTTGCTGCTGCTTATATACATGTACATATTACGGTCATACCCACACATGCACACACACACACACATATGCACGTTTTACGTGTCGCCCGTAAATTGAAATTCCAATAGAAACGCGCGACCAGCAGCAAACAGCAACAACACCAACAACAACAACAACAAAACGCTGCCAGCAGCAACCATAGTCGGCCCCACGAACAACAACAACAACAACAATAACAACAAGCACGCAGCAGCCTCAAGCCCGAACGTGATCCACGAATGCACACGAGCACACGAAACACACGCAGAGAGTGAGAAAGAGTGAACAAGACTTAGTACGTGCGCTGCGCTGCGCTGACTGCCGTGACTGCGCTGCTTATGCTTCGTTTATCAGCATTGTTATTGCTGTTTGCTCGTGCTGCTGCTGCTGCTGCTGCTGTCGTTTTTTTTTTTTCGTTCGTTTTCACATCATTTTTTTCTCTTTTGAGTGTGTTTTCCCTAAGGAGGCGAGGCGAACACATTCGTGCCGAGGCCATCGAGGTTAAGGCATCGCAGTCGCCGTTGCCGTCGACGTTGGCCGCGCTGCTGGCGCATTTTGTGTGTAGCACAGTTTTTGGAGCACTTTTTAGGAGGCATTGAGCTCTGCGATTTGCTGCTTACTGCTGCCTGCCATTCGTTGTATGCGGTGCCGACTGGCGTGACTGGCGCGACTGACAGCGGCCACACGGATGGATACCAATTGACTGCTGCCGTCTGATGAGTGGCTGGGGCTCTGCATCACTTATTTGGGGGGAGGGAGTTGCAGCTGCCTGCGCATGACCACACAGACATACATACATACATACATATAGACGTGTGTGTGTGTGTGTGTGTGAGTGTGTAGGGACATGGCATGCGTAGAGCAATACGTTAAGCATGGGGTAGGGGCAGTGGCAGCAGTAGCGGTTGGGCACACAAAATACACTTAGGGGTGTTGCTGCCGCTGACGCTGCTTAGCGCTGATTCGCTGCCCGATGCAGTCGCTGACGTTGACTGCAGACTGCAAGCGATGCTGATTGGCTGCTGTGACGCCATTTTGAAATGCAAACAAAACACAGCCGCTGCACAAGATCATCATCATTGGACAAATACTTAAAAAAAAAAAAAGAAAACACAACACACAAACTAAATAAATTAAATATACAGAATTCAACTAATGAGCATGAAGAATTTCTTTTGCATATTTTTTTCAACTGAAAACGGAAGTTCATTTTTCAGGCTTTTTTTTTTTAAATAGAAAACATATCGCTATAACTTTGATATTTGGTGGAGAGCGACCTCGCGTTAATTTAAATATAATAAAAGTCTGCTTTAATGATGGCCACCGAGGAGCATTTAGACGCTGTCTTTGCGGCCCGAGGGGTCGAGGCGGCGTTGTAAGTGCGGCAGACGACGTCGCCTAACTTTCTTTAGCCATGTTTTGGGTTAAAAAGTACATTTGCCAAGTAGGAAAAGTTAGCACGACGATGGCGGCGGCGGTGGCGGTGGCGGCAACGGCTGGCAAAACTTTTTGTTGGCGACTTTTGCGCCGAGTTTCCTCGATTTTGCACTTGCCGCTAAAGCTAAAGCTACCGCTACAACTACACTCAAAAAGTATATGTATGTGTGTGTTATTATTGCTAAAGTTTATTGTTGTTGTTGTTTTACAGAGCGCTTTATTATTGCTTTGGCTTGAGAGTTTAGAGACGTCCTTGAAAAAGTGGCCGCAACTTCTTCAGCCGCTGCTGCTATTGCTGCTGCTGCTGCTGCTTCTACTTCTTCTTCTTCAGCGACTTTTCAGGCTGAGGCTCAGGTGCCAAAAACTTGCCAACAAACTTGCAACAACTTTCGCTAAGCGCAACGACGGCGACTGCGACGGCGACGGCAACACACATAACCCATAACCGAGCGCGAGAAAAAGGATTCAACACGAAAAACGAAATGAAGTGAAAGAAAACAACAAACTGTGCTTAACCTACATTTACTTAACATTAACACACATTCCCCCATCACAATTTATGTTCTCTTGTTGTTTTGTTTAATATATGTATATATGTATGTATGTTTGTGTGTATGTGTGTGTGTATTTAGAAAGTAGAAAATACTCAAAATTTGTTGCCATCAACGAACCTGAGCCTACGTACCCGATCGCTGGTGCTTAGCTGCGATTCCATGGCATTGATGTCCGACTTCAGGCGCATCATCTGCGATTCCACGCGCGCATTCTCCCGCTGCAGTTCCGATATTTCCGCCTCCAGCGTATTCAGATCATCGCTGCCTCCGCTCACCACATTCACATTGCTCTGTTGGCTCCCTGTTGTCTTATCGCCGCTGTTAATGTTGTTGTTGTTGTTGCTGTTGTTGTTATTATTATTGTTATTGTTGCTCATGCCAGGTGGCAGAGGAACACCAACTCCAACTCCAACGCCAACACCGACGCCACTCATTACGATATCCAAGCCGCCACCACCTGCTAAACAACAATACAAATAAATACAGTTAGTTGTTGGAATTGATTAACAAAAAATATTTGTTTTGGATTATCGGAACTATTTTTCTAGTATATAATAATTTAAAAAAAAAACCATATACTTTGTTGTGGCTTTCATTTGACAATTTCTTATTCGTTTCTTTCTGCAAAGGTATGTTCAAAAAATATATTTTTAAAATTTGCCATCATAGGACAGTTTTTTTTTAAATTTTTTTTATATTTTTTTATTTCATTGTCTTAATACATATATTTTATCTTTGCTTGCCCTTTTTTTTATCATTGTTAACATATGTATATTAATATTTAAAAAAAAAATATATTTTTTTTCCTTTGCTCTTTTTGACAGTATTTACGGTATTTTTTAAGTATTTTTTTTAAATTTTTTTGTCTCTTACTTAAGTTTTTTTGTTTACTTCAATTGTAGTTATCATATTTATAAAATAGTATTTTCGTTCTTATTTTTTTTTGCATAATTTTTTTGTTTTTTAAATTCATGTTATGTAATACTCTTTTTAAATTATTTTTTCTCTCCCTTTCTTGAGCTTTTTGTTTCATATACTTCAAAAGTAGTTATCATATTTTTGAAATATTATTTTCAATGTTTTCAATTTGCATAATTTCGCTGAAAGATGTATTATGAAATACCTTATTTCTTTTAATATACTTAATTGAAATTGAATATTTGATGTATGCTTTCTGTTTTTGATTTGTGGAGCTTAAAGCTGTTTAAGGATCAATTGCTCTGGAAAAAAGCTCTCCACGGTTGTCATGTGCGCGTGTGCTAGCAGCTCATATACATATACATGTATGTGTGTGTTGGTGTGTGTGTGTGTGTGTGTGTGTGTGAGTGTGGGTTAGTGAGTGAGTGAGTGAGTGAGATAGCAAATAACACGGCTTACCTTGTGATCGTTTCGTAAAACATTTGCTTGTGTGACTTGTTGTTGTTGTTGTTGTTCTTGTCTTTAATTCGCATTCGATTGTTTTTTGATTTTCAGTTTTTTTTAGCAGTCATATTATTTGTATTTTCTGTTATTTACAATATACAGTATCTTTCGGTATTTACAGTAGATACTCGGCACCGATACAAAACGTCGCGTAATCTAAGAGAACGAAAAACCATGAAACGAAATGAAACGGAAGGGAAAAAACAGAATTAAATTAGAATTCCAAAAACTAGCGCTATGTAGTATTAAATAATCTTTGAGTCTATACAGGTGTGTGTGTGTGTGTGTGTTTGTGTGTGTTGAGAATTGATTGAGAATCAATCAGATTGAAAGTTAATATCGGGCTGCGGGTTCTTGTTATGCACCGGGTTATGGCTCGTCATAAACTCGAGGCCCGTCGTCTGTCGTAAGGTAAGCAAATGCGGTATTTTTAGTATTTTGTATACGCGAGGCTATTACGCTATCTTGATTCTATTCGTTTTTGATTTCTTTTGAAATTTATTATATTATTTTATATAATATTTTTTTTTAAGCTTCGCCTTGCAAACCGAAATGTGAACCAAAGTTACAACTTGAGTATTTGTGGTATTTTTTTTTAACTTTTTTTTATATACATTTTTTTTTTGTTTTTGACGTTAGCACACGCACACAAAATTCCAACCGAAAATGTACAATACGAGAGAGAGAGAGAGAGAGCAAAGAGTGCCAACGGTCTCACGGCAGAGAGTTATTAATACTTGGTATTTTTCTTAGTATTTTTTTTTATTTTCAAATTCTGAAAACTCTTTTTCATTTGCCGTTGGCAACTCTATGACCATGCGTTATGATGCCCTTACCGGGGTAGAGGACATCATAATCAAAAAGCCCAGTTCATAACAGAAAACACCTTATAAAAGAGAGAGACAGAGAGAGAGAGAGATAGAGAGTTGAGAGATGCATAGAGAGAGATTGATGAAATTTTTTTTTTTTTTTAAATTTAGATTAATTAATTTAACAATCTTTCTAACAGCATCGTGAAATTCAGGAATAAGGTAATGGAATGGGGGAATAGACATAAAAAGAGTGGAATACTTAGGGATATGGATTTAGAGAGAGAGAGAGAGAGAGATCTGTGTGGCTTAGGTTACGTAGGACTCACCTGTATATCCTTTGGGATAAACCATGGTTACCTCATCGAACTTGGGTTTCTTAATGCCCTGACTACCGACTGTGGTGCAGGCTAAGAGAGCAAAGAATAGAAAACAAGAAAAGAGAGAGAAAATAGAAAATTCAGTTAGGAAAAGTTCTTTTTTATATTGTATATATAAAAAAGAAAATTTTCAAAATTATTTTCTTTTTTTATTAAAATGTTAAAGATATGTTTTTTTTCCTTTTTAAATGATGTCCGATTCTTACCATCAAATTTCATGGCCGTTGCTGCTGCCACAGCAGCTTTATGCTGTTCCACGGTGCCGCCGGCTTCCAACACGCGCATCTTGTTGCGATTGGCAATGGGACAACCCGAGGCACTGGAAGAATACCACGAAGATAATGCATATAGAGCACTGATTTCGATAGATCTATTTGGCAGTGGATATGTTACCTTCTGTGTGAGAGGAATTTGCCAGTGGAGTGACCGGAGCCATCGCAGCCGGGTATGGGACAGCGCAGTGGCTCCGAGTCCTGTCCGTCTCGTGGCTTGCTCTTGGGTTTGTTGGCTCGCGGGCAGCCGGAGAGACTGCGATGTGAGGAGTAGTTGCCAGTGACATGGCCAGATCCATCGCAGCCGGGCGTCGGACACTTCAGTTCCTGCGAATGCGACTGCAGATGATTGCGATCCGAGCGAGAGCAGCCCGTCAGCCTAAAGATATATAAAACATATATATATATATACATATATAGAGGTGTGAATGTATATGTGTGAGTTTGTGTGGAGAAGGCAGAGGATTAATGCAAGGATTACAAATAGTCCGAGAATCTGTTGGTATCGAAACAAGTGCTGGCCATGAGATAAGCCCCAAGCCACGAGTTTGGTCTCAAAACTTTTCCCAGTTGCTTTTTAAACTTAAATTAAATTTACTCTTAAATGTGTTTTGTTGTATAGGGGGTGGGTATGTGGTGGAAGGGGGCGAAGACCTAACTGTATATAGTTGGATGTGGGTATATGTGATGTAGTCCTCTGGGCAGCTTTTATGAGCGCACTGCGTTTGCATAGCCTTAATCATAAATATTAAAGATGCAGAGTGTCCACTGCACAGTGACATACAATTTGCTAAAAACTGGACAAATATCTGGAAATTATACTTTCTTTATTTTTTTTTTAAATATTAATCTGATTTTTTCACATATAAATATTTATCTTTATAAATTTTAATATTTTTATTTAATATTTTTTTTATTATTTTTACTGACTTTCCATATCCAAAATCTACAAGAAAATAGAATTAATTACGAAAAATGTTGCCTACTTTTTGGGGCAGTGTACTATGCACCGGACAAGTGATTATGACGGATGAGCACTGAGCAGGAAGCCAGAGAATTAGATTAAGAGTGAGATTGAGATTGAGTGTGGATATGGGCATGGTCGTCAAGCTTTCAAGGCGTGTCATTTAGCATAATTGCATATTTCATGAAGGGAAATAACAGAAACTGAAGGAGGAATAGAGGAAGAGGGAAACGAAATGAGGAACTTACCCATCTTTGGTCTTGTCATGCTGCGGTATGTGTTGCGGCGGTGGCATTGAGTAGCAGGTGGCCGGACTAGGTGAATAACCGCCGGATACGGGTGTCGGATATCCGCCAGGACCCACTGCCGTGGCATATGGATTACTGCACTGATACGCGGCAGGCCCATAACCATGATAACCAGCTGGCGGATAATCGGACTGCACTACCATGCCATAGCCCGGATGCGGAGAATAACCTGTTAATAAGCAGAGCACAAATATATACATAATATTAGCTATATATAGTAGTTAAGATATAGGTTTGATGGATTTAGGTAGCACTTACCACTGGGATCCCGATAGGTTTCAATGTAGTGGGAGCCGCCGCTGTCTGGCGTCGATTCGCGACTGTATGGCCTGGGACCGCTGATGTGGCCAACCAAACCGAAGCCTAATGGACGGGGCGGTCCACTGAAATCGACTGGCTCCATTTGTGGTGAACGCGGCGGACCGTTAGGTCCGATTGAACCGGGCGCGGCACTGCCAAATCCCTGACCGTGGCCCACGACAAGGCCGTCGGTGCCGTATTGGGGACTCGTGATGATGCTACCGGAAATAGACATTTTTAACAATTTTTAATTAATATTTTTAAATAAATCAAGCTTAGTGTGTAAATATATTTATATATATTTTAGTATTTATCATATACTATTGATTTAATGTCTGATAACCGGAATTACTATAAAGTTTCCTATACTAAATATTTGGTATGCTAAGTAAGACTCTATAGAACCTCAATTCTTGATTGCTGGCAGATCTAATGAAAAATACCAAAAAATATACCAAATAAAATACCAAAAGAAATGTGCTATGCTGTTCTAAAGAAGCTTTGCTGGCTGAACTTGAAGATTAGACTGGTTGGTTTAGGAGCATCACTTAGGGTTAGGATGTAGGTAGGTAGGTTAAGGTTGCGGTTGCGGTTGCGGTTGCAGTTGTTGGGGTTGTGCTGCACTCACCTGTGCGGCAAACGTGTTACGCTCAAGTCGAGCGTCTGACCCTGCGGACTGGGCACTTGGGGGCTGGCAATGTTGGGGCTGGCGCCCGGCTGTGGGCTGCCGTTGCCCATGCGCTGATTGTATTGGTTGTGCGAGGCCGGCGAATTGAAACCGTGTGGACTCGATGATGTCACTGATGTGGCGCCCGACAGGTCAACGGCAGGCGCTGTTACGCCCACATTGGGCGTCGGCGAACTGCTTTGCTTGTTATGCTGCTGTTGTTGTTGCTGATGATGTTGCTGCTGCTGTTGTTGCTGCTGTTGTTGCTGCTGCTGTTGCTGCTGCTGTTGCTGCTGTTGTTGCTGCTGATTTTGATAGGCAGCCGCTGCTGCTGCTGCCTGTGCAGCAGCCATTTTGACGGACAAATTGATGGCTGAGAAGCCTGGCGGCAGCGGTCCCATCGTGGGATCATAGTGATACATGGGACGCGGATAGATGGGCCCGGTGCCATTGGCGAGCTCCTCGTGCTCGGCTTTGGCCATCAGCAACTGCTGCTCCTGCAGATACTTCTGTTGCTGGACCTGCAGATCGTCGGCACTCTGCGGCAGATAATGATACATGTTGGCGGTGGCGGCGGTGGCCTGACGCTGTCCGCTGCTGGGGCAGCAGTTGGGATCATAACGCTCGAATCCCGCCGTGCTGGCGGACACTGAATCACCCACACCGAGGCCAACACCAACCGCAAACACGGGCGCCACCGATGCCGGCGGATGGGGATGTGGATGCGGATGGGATGGATGTGGATGTGGATGCGGATGTGGATGTGCCTCGTAAACGTTGCGTGCCGCGACCGGAGACAGTTCACTGCTGCTCGGATTGCTGACGATCAGTTGCTGCTGCTGCTGTTGCTGTTGCTGTTGCTCAGTGCCAGCAACACTTGGCGCCAACTCATGGGCGTAGCGCATTTGTTCATATTGCTGCTGTTGCTGTCGTTCATCCGCCTGCTGCTGATGCTCCGTATGATAGCTAGCCGGATCTGTGGCATCAACGGTACTCGTGCTGCCCGCAGCCATCATTTGGCTGCCGTTGCCCTCAATAAAAGGACCACGTTGCTGATGTAAAGTAACATGTTGTTGTTGTTGTTGTTGCTGCTGCTGCTGCTGTTGATGATGTTGTTGCTGCTGCTGCTGTTGCTGGACATGTGGATGGGATTGTGGACTATGCAGGCCAACGTATCGGCTCAGATGAGGCTCTGTGGCACCATTGCTGCTTGCCACATTGGCGGTGTTGCTGCCACGGGCACTCCCAGCGGGAATCGCGCTTGCCGCTGCCGATGCGGCATCATTGGCCAGATACGAGTGCATGGGACTCTTGTTGTACTCGGATTTGATGCTGGCGACGGGACTGTATTCCGATTTAATAATTGGCATTGTCTTGTTGTTGTTATTATTAGTTGTATTATTATTATTATTGTTGTTGTTGTTGTTGTTCATGCAGTTATTGTTGTTGTTGTTGTTGTTCAGATAGTGACTCGTCGAGATCTTGAGTTTGTCCAATGGATGCAGCTCCTTCTCATGCTTCAGCTCCAGTTCACCAGCTGTGCGCGATACACAAATATACATATTGTGGAGAGAGTTAGAAAGAGGAAGAGAGAGAGAGAGAGAGAAAGAGTGATATATGTAGAGAGAAAGAGAGAGAGAAAGGCAAACAAGCCAGGAAATATTGCCACAATGAGAATGCAATAGCAAATAGTTAAAGAGATAGAGAGAGCAACAGAGAGAGAGAGAGAGAGAGAGAGAGAGAGAGAGAGAGAGAGAGCAACAGAGAGAGAGAGAGAGAGAGAGAGCGAGGGAGAAAGAGAGGATGTGTAAGAGGATGAGAGAGAAAGAGAGAGAGAGAGAAAGAGTGATAATTTTAGGCTTGCTTGCTGTACATTTTTATCGATAAATTATTTTCTCTATTTTCGATTTTTGCTATATACAATTTTCACTTTTCTTTTCGATTTCGCGCATCAACAGACAGTCGATTGCACGCACCTGTTGCTGCTGTTGCTGTTGTTGTTGTTGTTGATGTTGTTGTTGCTGCTGCTGCAGCAGCTGTCGCTGTGCTCTCACTATCGTAATCGGTATCGTTATCGTTCTCGTTCTCGTTATCGGTCTCGGTAGCGGGTTCTGCGATCGATACGGCTATGGGCATGGGCATGGGTATCGCTGGTATTGGACCTACTGATGACACCCTATCGCACAGACTGCCACGACCAGTGTTGGGCAACAGCGGACGACGACTGGCCGAGCGCCTGATCGCCCTCGGGCAGCCGGAGAGACTGCGGTGCACGCTGCGATGCGGTTGAACGTGACCACGTCCGTTGCAGCCGGGCGTCGGGCATTTCAATATCTGTTCATGCAACGCCAACACTGTTGCAACAAATGACGTCATTGCCACACATTCGATCGATCGGTCGATGGAGGATGGCATGGTGGTTAGCGGAGCATGGGGAAAGGACATGGCTTGGTTAGTTTTTTTTTTGTTTTTCAG
The DNA here is from genome assembly GCA_018150725.1 of Drosophila quadrilineata. NCBI lineage: Eukaryota > Metazoa > Arthropoda > Insecta > Diptera > Drosophilidae > Drosophila > Drosophila quadrilineata. The sequence goes on from JAECWN010000432.1 coordinate 21,577,342, forward strand.
TTTTTTATAAATACATTTACTTTGTCACCTAACAAACAACACAAGGCAAGGCATGGCAAGGCAAAAGAAGCAGACAACAACAGCACTAATAAACATTCCACAACGAGTTAGAATATCATGTCAGTTTTAGAGTAGGAGCTACATCTATATAGTCGTAGGTGAGTTAAATAGTGACAGAGTGAGAGAGACAGAGAGAAAGAGAGAGAGAGAGATAGAGAGACAAAGAGAGAAGAGGGGTTTGAGATGGAAAGTGAAGAGAGATAGAGACACAGATTGAGAGATACAGAAGAAAAGAATGAAGGAAAGTGAGGAACAAACCTACACACATGGAGACTGACGAATAAAAAATAAATTAAATTAAAGGAAACAAAAAAAATTTAAAACACATAAATTTTAAAATATAATTTTTTTCTTAAATTTTCAGTATTTTTTTTTTTGATTTCTTTTAAGAGCACAAATTAAGCAAGACTTTGAGGTTTCAATAAACTGTACAGCGAACTAATTAGATGATAAAGGCGAGGAGAGAGAGAGATACAGAAAGAGAGAGAGAGAGTAAGAGATACAGACAAAGAGAGAGAATCAACCCACACATTCACAAACACACTCACACACACATACACACAAACTTAGCTACGCCTATACATACATATCAGCAAACATGCTTTGATCTAACGAAAGTTTACATAGAATCTGATTGACAGCAACAATTTCAGATGTTTTACATAAAAAGTTACAGAAAGAGAGAGTGTAGACAGAGAGAGAGAGATAAAGAGACACATTCAGTGAGAGTGAGATGAAGAGAGTTCTACATACAGACAGAAGAGAGAGAGAGAGAGAGAGAGAGACGGAACAGTTGCTACAAAATGTTGAATACGAGATGGTTTCTCTTTTGGCACTTACATTCCGTGGTCACCTTATCGCGTTTGGGGCAACCCGACAAACTAATTTCGCAACGTGGTATGGACAGCGAATGTGTGTGTGCGTGTGTGTGTGTGTGAAAGAGATGCGTATATTTAATGAAAGATCAGAAAGAAAGAGAGGGAGAGAGAACACGTGTTAGCGTATGTGCGACTGTGTGTGTGCGTGTGTGTGTGAGTTGTGGTACCTGCGATGATGCGAATATAATCCTGTGACATGTCCTTGGCCAGTGCAATGAGGGGTTGGGCATTTGGCGCCATCTACAAGTAAGTAACCAACGGGAACAGTATCAAAAATCAAGTCTTGCCTCTTCACATACACACACACACACATACACTCACACACACACACATACACACACGTCAAAAAAATAGACACATTAGAAGACTGACAGCAATTGGAGTTGGAGTTTTTGGGACAGGCAACAGAATTTCTAATTAATTATATGAATGCGTCAAACAGTTATCTAAGAGAGTCATAGAGAGGGGGACATTGAAAGTAAGAGGGGGGGGGGGAGGAGAGTGAAGTGAAGAAAATTGGGCATACGACAACTTGACAGCAGCTACGAAAAATTTGTAGAAAATTTACAGCACGCCAACCAACAATATGTACGTCAACTAAATAGAAAAATGAACAGCAGCAACATTGGCAACAATATGTGGCAGGCAACGAATTCTTTTGCCTAAATAATTAATTAAAATTTGATGGAAAACAGCTTTGCATTATTTACTTTAAAAAGCATACACTCACATACACCCACACACACGCACACACACTGCTGCATGACATGTTGGTGGTGGGGGTGGTGGTGGTGGTGGCAGGCAGTCAACATGAGAGCAACATCAGGCGGCATGTACGACAAAAAAGGCGTATGGCAAAAATCAGACAGACCACGTCTAAACTTGGCCTTCTAAGCACACAAATTCTCAAAAGATAACACACACACACACGCACACACACATATATCGCACAACTAAAGAGAGTTGCTGTCGTGCCTGTAATGGCAGCAACTACAGCAACGGCAGCAACGGCAGCAACATCAGCAGCTAAAAGGGGTTTAATGAAATATTTTTCGAAATATTTTGCCCTGTATGTGTGGTGAGGTGTGCGTGTGTGTGTAAGAGTGTGTGTCTATTACGTGGCCGTTCAAAATGTCAAACTGCAGGCACAGCAGCTAAAACTCAACTCATCTCAACTCAACTCGACTCGACTCTAATTAGAATTTAATTAAAATAAAAGCAGAGACTGCAGTTGCTTTTCGTTGAGTTGTTGTTGCTGCTGAGTTGCAGTCGCTGCCAGCAGCTAAGCAGAGGTTAAGCTTAATAAGCCACATTAGCTGACAAGCTAAAAATGGCAACAGCAACAACACTACCAACAACACCAACAACATGTCTAATGACTTATTACGTGCTTTTGTATCTTGTAGCTTTTTGTCTGTCTACTCATGTGCCTCCCCCTCAGAAACTATTTAAAAAGTCATTCAAATTATATGAATACCATAGTGTACACACACACACATACACACACACACTCACACATACCGAACAGTGTGTGTGTGAGGCTTAAAGGCAGTTGAAGTTTTGAGCTCACAGCATATTAATGCCTAACATAATGACAAAATAAATATGCAAAAGTGGTTTACAAAACGTGCTTCATATTCTCTCCCCATCCCCTCCGAGTGTTCTCTCTACTTGAACACGTGTATGTGTATGTGTGTGTCTCTGTATCGCTGTGTATGTGTGCGTGTGTAGAGTTTTTGACAACAAGTTCAATTTTATAAATTGTACAATGCGCCAAAATTGGTGAAAAGAGGCTAAAAACCATAAGAGGCACTCAACTTTCTACACTCTATATATATATGTATATATATATGTATATATGTATGTTTAGATGTGTATATGTGCGAGAGTGTGTGTGTGTGTGTGTGTGTGTGTGTGCTTTCTAGTTAGTGATGACACAGCAAATGCGTTGTAACTGTAGCTAGTTTTCACTTCACAGTTATGCTAATAGTTGAACAGTCAGACATTAACGATATTAAGTTATCGATAACTCAGAGATCGATAGATCAGATCGATATCTCACACATTTCGTGTTCCACAAATTATTTAGTAAGTATTAATTCGTTTTTTTTTTGTAATAAGTAATAAAAATTAGCCATTCGCGATAACTGGCGACTGTTTAAATGTTATCGATAACTCCGAGCGATAGTTTGAGCAGTTCACTATGCACTATTTCAAATAAAGCGATGTTAATTTGATCGAAAATTACATAACTTTGCAGCACCATTTTATCGCACTAATTGAGAAAACATTGTGAAATATTAAGCGATCACATTATCGATAAATTTACATTTATCCGATATATCAAACATAGTTAATTTAATATGTGAGTAATTTAAAAAGAAAAACTTAAAATAATAAATGTACTGCAATAATTTTATAAAAACTAATCTAATGCAATGGAAATTTAATCGATTTGCATGCATATCGATAACTTATAGTGCTGGCTGTGTGTTCCAGTGTAGTGTCATCTCTAAGAAGGGTTTCTTTTGTTACTGTCTTTTGTTGTTATTTCTGTGGTGTCTAAATGGCTTTTACAACCCATTAGTTGTTTGTCTCAGCAGGAGTGTGTGTCTCTGTGTGTGTGTGTGTGTATGCCCCGCCCATCGCCCACTCATAACGAGAAAATCGCTTAATGTCTTTTTAGCTGTGCCGTGCTTGACTTAGACAGGAATTGGGCATGGGATTGGGATTGAGGTTGTCGGTTGGAGTTGGGGTTGGGGTTGGGGTTGGGCTTGAGATTGGGGGCGGCTTTCTGAGTACCCATAAAATTATGTTAAGAACTAAAATAGAATGGCTTAAAGTATGTGTAAGTTGCTGTTGCTTAATAATGCTACATGATCACTGGCACACTAGCTTAGCTTTCGCTCTCTCTTTCACACACACTCACACTCACTCTTACTCTGACTCTGACTCTGACTCTCTCTTTGGCTAGCACTCTTTTGAGAAAATCTCTATCAATATCAGTATAGATTGCCAATTGTAAAAATTGTCTTAAAACTCAATGCAACAAGAAGTTTCGCACACCACAACAAACGCTGCCAATCGATAAAGAACACAAAACACGTAAAGAGACCGATAGCTATCGATAGCAACAAACGATAGCTGTGATAGTTGGAGAGTGTGAGCAGCAGCGGCAGCGGCAGCGTTGCCAGATCAGCTGCAAAACACGCTCGACGTTTGCTATGAAAGTGTGGCTGTGTGTGTGTGTCTTCTGGGTGTGTGTGTGTGTGTGTGTGTGTAGGGTATAGAGTGTAGGGTATATAGAGGATGTCTCATACGATGCTCTCGTCTAGTTAACAACAACGACAACAACTTACCGCGATGTTGACTGCTCGGCGAATAACTTGGCGCTGGTGTTGCTGCTGCTGCCGCCGTTGTTGGTGTTGCCACTACAGTTGTTGCTGTGTCCACTGCGCTGGTTGCTGTGGTGGGCGGCGTTGCCACTAGTGGCACACCAACAACACCCTCTCTGGCAATATCCTGCATCACAGATGCAGCTCGACTTCCGATGCCCGCCGGCTGCAATATCGTATATTGCTTGGCGTCCAGCAACGGTGATGGCGTCTCCTTGGTGGGCGTGCCAGCATCCTTAACCAGCCCCTTATCTGTGGGCGAATGCAGCTGCTGTTGCTGTTGCTGTTGCTGCATGTCGAAGCTGTTGAGGCCATGTTGCTGTTGCTGTTGCTGCTGTTGCTGACTGGCGGCAGCTGCTGCCGCATAGCCATAATACGCCTCGGCGGCATTGTAGGCGCTGGTCGTGTACTGGGCATGGGCGGCATAGGCCTGCGCCTGGGCATGGGCATGGGCCTGGGCTTGGGCATGAGCATGGGCAGCAGCGGCGGCGGCCGCCAATTGTCCATTCCGCTTCATGATATCGATGGGTGGCTTAAAAGCGGACGTGGCTTGAGCGTAGGCGGCGGCAGCGGCAGCAGTGGTGGTGTTGGTGGTGGCGGTGGTGGTGATGGTGGTGGTGGTGGTGTCCGGCGTTGTTGTCAATTCCTTGCTGTGATGCTGTTGTGTCTTGTGTGTGATGGCCATGGTGTGGCTATGGGCATTGAGACGCGCCTGATCGTTCTCCTTTTGTCTGTGGAAACAACGTAGCAAAATTGTGTTCTGTGAGTTGTGTTGCTGTTGCTGTTGTTGTTGCTGCTGCTGTATGTTGTTGTTGTTGTTGTTGTGTTCGTGTTGCTGTGTGTGAATTGGTGTTGGTGTATGTTGGATTTGGCAGGCATACTTCTGCTTCTCCTCGAAGAGATTCTGAAATTGGGGCGGATTCTCGTCCTCCTGCTCCTGCAATCTGTAAAGATTGGCGCGTGCATCGGGCCAACTGCCCGATAGACTCTTCAGCGCCGCCTGCGTTTCCCTGATCAGTGTCTCATCATCCTGATCGGTGGCATCCAGTTGCTGTTGCTGCAGTTGCTGTTGTTGCTGTTGTGTTGCCTTTGCTGCTGGTGTGCAACCATCGCTGGCAACATTGACTGTCTTGGGCAAACTGAGGCCCAAACTGAGGCCCAGTTGACGTTTCTTTTGTGGCAATGTGTTGTTGTTGTTGTTGTTATTGTTGTTAATATTGTTGTTGTTATTGTTGTTGATGTTGTTGTTGTTGTTGGCAGCTAAATCTTCATCGCGACTGCAACGTTTGCGGCGTTTAATTGCCGTTTCAAGATCATTGTTGTTGCTGCCGCCATTGATATTGTTGTTGCTGTTGGCATTTCCAATATTGTTGTTGTTGTTGTTGTTGGTATTGTTGTTGTTGTTGTTGCTGGTATCAATCAAAGGTGTCTCCTTGCTAAGCGGACGCTTAGACAGCGCCATCTTTGCCAGTTGCTGCCAGTTGCCAGTTTCCTTAACAACAAATTTTTTTTTTATATTTATAGATATATAATTTGTTTTCGTTTTGTAATTTTTATATTTTGAGACTTTTCGATAATTGTTTTGCTTGTTGTTAGTAATAATACATGATAATAGGCTTAAGACTACATATATAGAGTGTTAGTTTGGTGGGGCGGGGGAGTTATGGTTAGTTTTGGTTTTTGGGGAAGGGATCAGGCTGGGGAGGCCTGCGAAACATGCACTTGAATCTATGCCGAGCGAAACATTGTGTCTACATTCCTCACAAAATTTGCCTACAATTGAAACTCCACTCGCTTCATTCGTAAATCTCAACGATCTTGGCCTACATAATTAAAATAAAATAAATTTAAAAAAAAAATAAAAATAAATAAAATTGTAATTTATTTCTTTGCTATTTTGCATATCCAACTACATGCGTAGATTTCGACAAATTTTCAAATAAAATGCGATCCCCACAAAGTATGCTACAATTTTTGAGTGCTGCAAATGGACAACACTGCATAAAAAACATGGCAGATGAAACAAAGTTTACGGTACGTATGTTTATGTGTTGTTCCTGGTTGGGAAAGATCTTTTAAAATCCCTTATAAGTGATCGTAAAATATTTATATATATTATTATAGTCAGTGAATTTTAACTGTAACATAAATGAAAAGAAACTGGAAGTATTTTTTATTCATATATATATTTTGTTTTTTGTTAATTTTTCAATGTGATTTAGATTCTTGTTGCATTGAATTTCTATTTGTTTATATAAATACATAAATATATAGTAATTTAGAACTGAGTGGGACTAAAGTGTCGGGTCTCAGAGTCACTATCTTTTACTTGATTTGTTAGTTAATTGTTGGTATGAAGAATTCTGTTTTTTTTTTTTTTTTTTTTTTAGACATTTAGAATAGTTGAGAACTTTACCTATTTGTGATATTTGCGTGAGTTTTTTCTATAGCGAATTGGAATTCACTTCAATTATTGTTATGTGATTTGAAAATTATGTGTGATTTTTCCAGAATTTCGTTTTTAATTTGCCAACTATGATTGTCTCTCGATATTCAGCTGACGTTGTTGCACTTTCTGTAGTTGCATTGATGAATTATTTGTGGCTGCTTTGTGGTGACTCTTGTAGTTGATGATGACTTGTGCAACATGCTGCACATACACTTGCTCACACACACTCACACTCACACTCACAAAGGGAGAGAGAGAGATAGAGAGTTACACTAATTCACTTGCACTGAACAACAACAAAAAAATAAACGAACAAAAAAAAAAAAAATTAGTTGAAATTCGGATTAACTTTTTATTTTTATGTATTTTGTTTGGTATTTCCACATTGACTTATATGCGATTTGCAAATTTGTTGTATTCTTGGCGAAATATCGAAGTTTACTGTTGGTCGTAGATCGCGGCAGATGCGGCGTATACGCAATATCAATGGACGCAACCGACATTAACTATTGAATTGCCGCACAAAACAGGCTTTAATTTGAATTGAAATTCTTTTTAGTTATTTTGAATTTAATTTTGTTTTGGTTTTTAAATATTTTGTTGTTGTTTTATTTTGTGGTAAATGCAACGCGTTGCGGCAGGCAGGCAGTTGAACTTTAGTTTAGTTTGCCACACGCGTCGCGCAGTTTGCAGAAAGTTTGTTTTGTTTTGTTAACTTTTTGATGCCGCGCAAAGTTTTTGCCCGTTGCTTCTTCTGCTTTGTTTTCGTATATTCAATTTTTTTTTTTTTTTTTATTTCTGTTATGTTTGTTTGTTATTATATTATAATTATTATGTATATAAATTTTTTTATTGTTGTTTGTTGTTTGTTGTGTTGTTACGCGTGAAAATTGCAATAAACTCTTGCGCCGCAAATTCTTTTGGCGGCGTGAAGTCCGGACGTCCAAAAACCGACTGCTGGATGCGTTTGGGGTAATAAAATTTTACATTGGCAGCGCACTGTTCAAACTTCGCAGTCGCAGTCGCAGTCGCAGTCGCAGTCAACGGCAACGGCAACGTCAGCAGCATAGACGGCGACAGCGACGCATCAAACGAAGCGCACAGAAACGAAGCGAGCTTATTCTTTGTTTTCAAGGGGGTGGGGCGTATGCAATGCCAACACAGCTAGTTTGTGGCAGAGTGAGAGAGGGTGGGTGGGGGGGGGTGGTAGTTTGAGCAAGCGAGAGCAAGGGAGACACACACACACACACAGAAGCACACACGGATACACGCACACGAGGAAAACACGAGACGCTCAATACGCTTCGTTGTTGCTGTCGTTGATTACAACAACGATTGCTGCTGCCCTCGTCTTCTTCTTCTTCGTCGATTGCTGCTGCTGCTGCTGCTGCTGCTGTGGGAAGACCGAGAAACGTGCGTCTCTACCTGTTCTAAGTTCGCTGCTAACTGACAGTTTGCCCAAAGTTGTCGAACTTTCGAACGCAATGGAAAATTGCAGCCAAAAATGTTTTCCACACACACGCACGCACACACAGACACACGCTCGCACAAGCAGCGCTGCCAACTGTAACGCCAGCAGCGTAGCAGCGCAGCAGCAACATTTCGACGTTTCGGAAGTGCCAGCCTCGTGTTTCGGAGTAAACGTAGCCGAAGAGCAGCCGAACTGTTGCCGTACGTATTCCCCACTCAGTTGGCAAGCGTAGCACAGTTTTTTGGAGCGGCAGCTGTTATACGGCCACACTAACAAAAAGCGCCGGCGCAGTGCCAAGCGTTGCGTCGGCAGCGCTGCCAATTTCATTTTGAAGTCTCTTCGCTCGTTTCTCGTGTCTCGTTTGTCGTTCGTCGTTCGTCGTTCATCGTTAGTCGTTCGTCGTTTGTTGGCTGTCGGCTATGCAGCCGCCCTCGTAGTTGATTTGCCTTTGCATCTCTCTTTCTCTCTCTCAATGCCACTAACGTTCTCTTTCTATCTGTTCGCACGCTAATTGTGGAAGTATTTGCCGGTGTCAAAAGCAGCAGTTGCAGCAGCGACGGCGACAGCGACGGCAACGGCAACGACAACGACAACTGAAGAACGTTGCTGATACCGTTTTGTCGGCCGTCGTTCGTTGACGTGTGAAATGCGCTGTCCGTCCACAGCTGGTTTGTCGATCAGCCCGAGAGATTCCAGCTTCAGATTTGCATACAGTCAGTGGCGCCTCCTTATCAACTGCTGCTGCTGCTGCTGCTGCTGCCTCACCTGCTTGCCTCACTGCCTGCCTCACTGCTCTACGTCGCACCTGCTGATACTGATGCTGATGCTGCTGCGATGACGTCACAACTGCAACACATTCGGTGACACAACCATTACAGTTACAATCGCGACATTCTCACCAAAGTGCAATTTCAATCCCAACCAAGATCAACACTTTGTTTTATAAAGTCCAAAAATAGAAAACATGAACAAAAAAAGCAAAGCAAGTGAATCAGAGTACTACTTTTAAAACTGTTTTTGCAGAAGTTGAATAATTATTTATTTTATTTTACATTGTTTTGCAATTATAGATCTTCCATAATATTAATTTCAAATTATAAGCACAATTTTAAGCAAATTCAAGAAACATTCTGTGTTAAAGTATCATACTTATATTCTTATTATTATTAATTTTTTTATTATTAAAAATATTTGCATGTGATACTCTGTTTGAGTTAAGAAAGTATTTGTTTTTATTTAACAGGAACTCAACTTAAAAATTATCCAATATTAATATAGTTTTATTTGTTAATAGCAAAATGCAACTCGAAAATGTCCTATTAATTTTCGGAATTAGATTTTTCACTTTATCGAATTAAAGTTTAAAGTTAAAGTTACATATCATTTGGTGATGGAAAGTCAAAAAACAATTTCGAAATTTTTTTTTACCTTTTTTTTCTAAATGAAAGTATCTGTTTATTGTTTTGTTTATATTTTTAACGCGTATAATAACTATTTCAATAAAAAAATATGTTTTTTTGTTAAGCAATAGTTTGAGTTTTTTTTTTTTTGTTTTTTAGGCTTTAAATGTCAACAAAGTGTTCTAAGAAAGAAACTGATTGATTTTTTTTAATTTCAATCCAAGTCTAGTTATTTTTATAAATTATATATAACTTTTCTATATCACTTTCCAAATTTTTTTGAATTTTCACAAAGTTAAATATGAGGACAAAAATACGTCGAGGAAACAGTTTCAATATAATGCTCTAATAAAACAAATTTGATTTGCCTAAAATTTATTTTATTTAATTTTAAAAAAGTTTTAAAAGCAATTATTTTGTTAAGCTTGTGTTAAATTTAAGAAAATACGTTAATATATACATTTTAATGTATATATACTAAAAAAGTTTCTTTTAACGAATGAAAGTATATAATTTTATTATGAATAGATTTTTTACTTTTATTATTCAAGTAGTTTATTTTGTTAAGGAAGTTAACGAAATCAATTCAAATCAATGAACTCTGGAAAGGATTAGGAATGAAATCGAGTGCCAAAATCAGAAATCCCGAAACAAGTGCGAGAAATTCAAATTCAAATTTAAATTTGATGTTGTTGTTGTTGTTGAGGAAAGTGCGTAGCAGTGGCGGCGGTGGCTGACACCGAAGGGGGGGAGGGTGAGGGTGTGTGGGGGGTACGTGGCTAAAACAGAAAAGCACTTAACTCTTAAAGACGAAATGCTTGTAAAATTTAAGCCCTACTTAATTTGCGATACACTCGTAAACAATTGCCCGCGGCAAGTCAGTTTTTCACTTGTCACTGCCGCATGGACAGCGGGGGTGTCGCGGGTGTAGAGGGTGGCAAGATGGGGGTTTGGGGGTGGGAGAGTGCCGCTGTATTGTGAGTGGTGCGTAAGCCGCAACTCGCAGCCCTTTCACAATTTTTACTAATTTTAATAAAGCGTCGCACAGACAATGCTTCAGCTGCCACTGCCGCAACGGCTGCTGTTGCTGTTGCCACTGCGTGTGGCATGGCACATCTTGAGCTGAGGCTGAGACTGAGGCGCAACTCGATATCCTGGCTAAGACAAAGGCTCACATCAACAGGAAACCGCAAAGGCGCCGCAAAGCACAGTACACAGTACAACTCCACGCCACGCCCCTCATGCCCCATGCCACCAAAATCGCCCAAAAAATGTGAGGCGCGTTGTGGGCGACATTTGCATGGGCATAGTGAGAGAGACACACGGAGAGAGAGAGAGAGAGAGAGAGAGAGAGAGGGCTGAGTAGAGACACCTCTTTCCCCTCCGTCACCACTTTTGGGCTATGCGTCAAGTTATCTGAAAGGGGGGGTGGGGGCTGGGGTTGGTAGGGGGGTATTTTTTGGTTTTCTTATTTCTCATTAATGCAGGCAAACAGCAACAACAACAACAGCAACAACGAGAGTGCCAACAACAAGGATAACTACAGCATGTTGAGCTATGTGGCATGTGGAGTTCTTGTGGCAGGCAGGCTGGCAGGCAACTTGCGTCCGCCGTTTTTAAAATGAAAATGAAGCAACCGCCGTTTGTGGCACGCATCACAGCCGCCGTTGCACTGTTGGGAATTTAACCCATTCAGTTGTTGCGTGCCACCAACACACCCACCCCCCCCCATTCCCCTTCCCAACCCAACTGTAACCCGCTCCATGTCGAAGCTGCCCCCGCAATGTGCCCTTGGATTACTCAATTAATTTAATTATGCGCTGTCAATCATTTCGTTGCCTGCTTGCCTGCGTCTTGCCACAACACGCAGCCTGCCCCTCTTCACTGCCACCAACACCAACACTACCCCCCAACAAGAGAAAAAAGGCGGGAGATTCGCATCTTGTTGCCACTTAATTTCTGGTGTGCCTGCCCAGACAGCCCCAGACGCCAAAGCGTCGTCTTCCCAGTTTGTCTCAGCGTGTCCTAGGCTAACCCTTTAAGGACACCACAACAGTTGAGCCCTTCCCAGTCCACATATATCCTGCCATCCATTCGTTCATCCATCATAGGCAGTGCCAGAAATAAGAGAAATCATTTGCGTTTTTGCGTTTTACTTCACTTGCTAATCCCCCCCGCCCAGCCACCCTCTGTGTTGCCTCTCCCCGTCTACATGCCTAACCACAAGTTGTCAGTTGATGCGTTTCGCATGCTGATCCTGCGCCTGGGCTACATCCTTGATGGCGTCGTCGTCGTCGTCGTTGTCGTCGTCATCGCTGTGATGTTGACTTTTCCCTTTGCTTTGGCAATTTGCTTGCAACGGGCTTTCTTTTCTTTTCTCTCACTTCTCGACTCGTCTCTTCTCTTCTCTCCTCTACTTTACTTTAATGTTCTCCTTTCTTTTGAACCCGTACGCAGCTCCTCGCTACGTATCCTGCGGGCTTTGTTTGTCCTGCTATTTGTATAAGCTCTATACTTTATAGTCTACACATGCCACACATATATACCTGTGTGCGTGTGTGTGTGTGTGTGTGTGTGTGTGTGTGTGTGTGTGTGTGTGAGTGTGTGTGTGTGTGTGTTATCTCGTGGTGTTTGCTTACATGTGTAAATTACTTTTCAATCTTGTGATTACTTTCTTTTTTTCACTCTCTTATTTTTATTTCACATTTAATTATTTTAATTACGGCACAGTGAACATACACTATAAACAGACAGAGTTGAGTTTGGCGAGGAAGTACTGTAAATCTCTCATATATATATATATATATATATATATATATATATAGATGATATCAAGCTGATCAAGTAACAAAAGATTTCTGAATTAATAAAAAAACAAAACAAAAATGTTAAATAAATATTGAAATTATGTGAAATATTTGTTGGTCGCGCTCAAATATCTCAAAGGAATACATAATGAAGCAGGACAAGCTCAAGGAGAGCGCAAGGAGCGCTCAAATCGTGTTGTGATTGTTGGTGTTAATAATAAGGATGCGTGGTCAGGACAACACTGTTGACGTTGTTGTTCTTGTTGTTGTTGTTGTTCTTGTTGTTGTTGTTGGCGTTCTTGGGTTCATTCGTTGGCGAGCCACAAAAGCAGCATTTGTGGTCCTTGCCTACAACTCACTTATACCTCATTCCTGTCACACTATACCTCTCTCTCTCTCTTTCTCTCTCTCTCTCTCTCTCACTGTCTCTCTCTCTCTCTGTCTCTGTTGCTCTCTGTCTCTGTCTATGGCTGTTTTTGGCCAAGGCTACGTGAAGTTGTCGCAGCACAAAAAACCCAACTTCGGCGACGGTCTAAAAAGTCTTTTTAATATTCCTGTTGCCTTCTTACAGAAAGGAGTAGTCAAAGACGACGACGAAAGAGACGGATAGCGACAAAGTGAGAAAGAGACAGAGAGTGAGACTGAGAAACAAGCAGGAGTTTTTGACTCTGTAATTACGCGTATAGGATGATGATTAACGTGGATATGCAGAAAGACCGCCAGACAGCTCACACAACACACACACACACAGAAGAGAGAGAATGAGAGAGAGACTGAGAGATAGAGAGAGAGAGGAAGAGAAAAATTGAGAAACAGAGAAGAGTGTGGGTTAGTGCGCTTCTTGGGTAAGACGGCACTCACTTTTAGCATTAACTGAAGCAAAGCTAATGAGTCTCTCTCTCTCTTTCCCCTTTTCTCCCTCTCTCTCTCTCTCTCTCTCTCTCAATTCGTCTCTCTCTATCTCTTTCCCTCTCTCGATCTCTATGCATATGAATTCCGTTTGCAGAAAATTTTGCAATGCTTTGCAATTAGTTTGCCTCTCCCCATCACCACCTTACGCAGCTAAACCCACTCCACTCCACTCCACACTCCTCTCCCCTTCTCTCTTCACTCTTTTCCTTTGCTCTGCTCTCCTTGCATTCTTCTCTCCTCTCCACTCCCCACTCTGTTGCTCTTTTACTGCTGCTCTTGTGCAAATTTTATGAAATTAGCAAACGCATTTTTATGGAAATCCAACGAAATAAAGGGAAGAAAAGTATAAAAAAAAAGAAAAATCCGTTTTTGACTAGACGCTAGACTTTATCATAGGCTGCTTTTGCAGGCAGCTCCTTCCACCACATCCACCCCCCCCCATTACCACCCAATCCTGTCGGGAAGTTGTTTCGTCCACTTTACTCAGTTTTTCAAGGACAAAAACTTTGTTTGGCTTTTGCGCTGTTAAAGCCTTTTTGCCCAAAAAACTTTGCCACACACCCGCACGCACTCTCGCTCTCTCTCTCTCTCTTTCTCTCTCTCTCTCTCTCTCTTTCTCTCTCTCGCTGTTTTCTCTACTATGGTACTTCCCCCACCCTTTGCCAGCCGTCTCGCCGAACAACATTATAATCAGGCTGCCTCCAAAAGAGTGTGAAAGTTTTGGGGCTAAAGTTGTCACACTTTATGCAATATAATTTTTAAATTTTAATTTTGTTGATTTTTTTTATTGAAATCTTATATACGTTAAAAAAAAATTAAATAAAAATTATAATTTAAATTATATATGGAAATACTTAAATATTAAATATTTCATATATATATATATCAAAAATTGACCTGCAATTTAAATTATTTGCATTACATTATAAATATTTGATAATTTTCGTTTATAAATTACACATCTTAATTTATATATGCAGTTAATTGTTATTTTTTTTAAAATTATTTTTTAATTTCCCTTTCATAATTTACTTTAATATATTCCAATTAGAATTAAAGTAGTATTGATACAATACAATTTAGAGTCTCCCTTGAGTTATGATGATTGAGAGTCTCAATCAAAGAATAAACAGTAACTATAATGTATGTGCATGTGTGTGTGTGCGTGTGTGTGCGTGTGTATGTGTATATTATAAACATGCATATCTGAGTATATCTATGTACTTTTAATTGACGGCAATTAAAACTTAAACACACAATAGACGGAGTCCCCCACTTTTGTTTAGTGCGTGCTAAGCTTCATTTAGTGCGTTTGCCGTGCGGTTAAGTCACCAAGTTGCCAAGCTGCCAAGCTGCCAAAGGTGCCAAGTGGCAAGTGGCAAGTGGTAATATGGAAGTGCCGCATGTGGCAAGTGGCAGCTATATGTATAAGCGCCTACTACTCTTCACTAAACGATTCTAAAGGCAACCCTGCAGTGGGAAGATCGAACAATCCACTTGCGGCATGAGGCAGGCGTGGCAACTCTCTCTCTCTCTCTCTCCCTCACACACACACACACACACCCATTAGTTAATACAATAGATTGATTTGCATAGATATGAATTGTGAGCAGCTTACAACCGAGTTGAAGGCACTTGAATGCGTTGCACACGATTTCATACAATCAATGCACTAAGTTTAGTTAGAAATTACTGAAGTGGGAAGGAAGGGAGTGTATGGAGGTGCAGTTAGGAGGGAAATTGAATGGAGAGGGGGCTGCAGTTAGAGGCTACTTCATTAGGCACTTTCAATTCTAGTGGCAATTGAAGTTTGTTGTGGGAGGTGGAGAAACCACAACAACTTCCCATGCACGGCAAATGCAAAAGGCAGACAGCTGACAAGACTAAAAGACACCCCTTACTTATAGTACTTAAAATTTATATTAACTTTTTTAATCATTTTTCTTAATTAATAGACAGCGCTTATAATCGTCTTAAATACAAAAGAACTCAGATTTTTCTCGCATGCGCTGAAATGTAGGCAACACTTTTTGACATACAAATTGACGCTTTCAGTTACAATTAAATTGAGTTTATTTTATGTTTATTCAATATTTTCATCGGTTATATAATAATTTATTCTAATTGGAAATCTTTATAAATACATATATACTAATTTGATTTTCAGTTAAATACGTATTTTGGTTTGCTTTTAAATTAAATTTTCCTCTGGATTATTTTCATTCTTCATTCGTTCATGCTGACAAGTTTCCAGGATATACTAGAGGCTTCCCTAGCATTTTGTCCAAGCTGTCCTGTTCTTGTCACAGTCATAAAAGTTAAAATGTCATTAATAACTAAGCAGCTAACTGACCATGCCCCCAACCATTGAGCTCTTGCCGCCGCCCCACAGAGTTATGCAACGACACACACACACCGAAACTCGAATAAAACTCTAAAACGAAATCAGACAATGACAACAAAAATAAAATAAAAACGAAAACGAAAATGTGAAAAAATAACGTTGAAATCGTCCTTGCTGTGCCTCCATGCTAATTAAATTCAATTAAACGACAATCAAACAATGTCAAGCGGAAGTCAAAGCGGGCGACACGACGTCGACGACGACGAACGTAAAACGCGACCGCGAATAGCCAAATATTAAATAGAGGGGAGCGGCGGGGAGTTGAATTGGAGTTGGGTCAAAAGGATGTGAGGCCGAATTAGCCCATATACATAGACATGCTTTCAATCTCAATCTCAAACCCAAACACAAGCTGTCTACACCCACGCAAATGGCATTGTCCTTGCTGCAGGTGGACAGGATCGTCCAAAGACACCCCGAGCCGCATGCAGTCCTCCATCATGGGAAATTTGGAGCCTGGGAAAAAAAATGTGAAAATTTGTTAAAATGTAAAAAGTGAAAGCTGTTGAATAATATTTGTGTAATTATTTTCATTTCACATCAGTCACTGATACCTATTGAGTATTGCGGGGTATAACGACTGGAAGAATCAATATGACAATCATTTGTTAAAAATATTATGAAAAATAAATATAATATTATAAATAAGACAATCTGATATCAAGTGTTTCTTAAGAATACGATTTTTGTGGCGAAATTTTACAGGGTATTGAGAATTCGAGCATGAAATGCCTCATTCGGATTCGTCATTCTTTATTATAAATACATTTTGTCAGCTGTCTGTTGGCCTGTTGTCTTTGTCTCTGTCACTTCTGTTTGACTGTTATTTGCCTTCTCTCTCTCTCTCTCTTCATTTTTTTATATTGTAACTTTTCTGTAATTTTGTATTATTGTTGTTGTTACCTTTATTTGGCTAACTGCCGTTGTTCGTTTTTTTCCTTACACCGATTTAATTTTTTTTGTTATAATTTTCCTTTTTTTTTTTTTTTTTTTTTTGTATTTTTGTTCCGCCCGCTTTGTTATCGGACCGTTTGTCGACTTTTGCTTTTCGGCAACAATTGACACGCGATATGGCGATATGTTCTCGTACCCCGAAAACAAGCGTAAACAGCCCCAGACCACAGCTCCATCCCTGCCGACAGACAATTGCTGGCGAGGCGAGCAGCACCTGCTGGACAAATGGTATTGAATCTAGGAAAACGAAATTCCAAATTATGCAATGATGCCACCTAAGAAAGCTATATAAATTTTAATACGTTCGAAAAAGTTATAACTTTAATAAAAATCAATTAACAAATATTTTTCCATTTGTAACGCTTTGATTAGTAATAACTTTTAACCGATTTTAATGCAACGCATTTTAATTTCAGTCACTCCTATTTGACCGATATAGCATACTTAGCCCTTGTTATGACCGATTTAGCATACTAACCAATTGTCATGATCGATTTCACATAATGAACATCCTCATAACTTTGAATTGCAATAACTCAGCCAAAAATCATCCGATTTTGATGAAATTAGGCATTTTGTAAATGGTTTTTATATCAGTTTAAATCTGCATCAAAATTTTTGTGAAATTCACTATTTTTAATTTTTCGAAGTTTTTGACCGATTTTCCATACCAACCCGTTGACAAAATCATCAAAAATCGAAAAATTTTTGACCCCGATTTTTTGACTCCGATCGATTCCAGGACTCATAACTAGCATTTTGATATTTATTTGAGGTGTTTCTGATGATTATTTTCCGAGATATGGCCAAAAATGTGCGAAAAAAGTGTCCCAAAACGGCGATTTCCACATAATCGACCTCCTCATAACTTTGAATTGCCATAACTCAGCCAAAAATCATCCGATTTTGATGAAATTTGAAGTTTTGGAAATGGTTTTCATATCAGTTTAAATCTGCATCAACATTTTTATAAAATTCACCATTTTAAATTTTTCGACTATTTTGACCGATTTTCCATACTAACCCCTTGACAAAATCATCAAAAATCGGAAAAATTTTTGACCCCGATTTTTTGACTCCGATCGATTCCAGGACTCATAACTAGCATTTTGATTTTTATTTGAGGTGTTTCTGATGATTATTTTCCGAGATATGGCCAAAAATGTGCGAAAAAAGTGTCCCAAAACGGCGATTTTCACATAATGGACCTCCTCATAATTTTGAATTGCCATAACTCGGCCAAAAATCATCCGATTTTGATGAAATTTGAAGTTTTGGAAATGGTTTTCATATCAGTTTAAATCTGCATCAACATTTTTGTAAAATTCACCATTTTAAATTTTTCGACTATTTTGACCGATTTTCCATACTAACCCCTTGACAAAATCATTAAAAATTCGGAAAAATTTTTGACCCCGATTTTTTGCCTCCGATCGATTCCAGGACTCATAACTAGCATTTTTCTTTTTATTTGAGGTGTTTCTGATGATTATTTTCCGAGATATGGCCAAAAATGTGCGAAAAATGTGTCCCAAAACGGCGATTTTCACATAATGGACCTCCTCATAATTTTGAATTGCCATAACTCGGCCAAAAATCATCCGATTTTGATGAAATTTGAAGTTTTGGAAATGGTTTTCATATCAGTTTAAATCTGCATCAACATTTTTGTAAAATTCACCATTTTAAATTTTTCGACTATTTTGACCGATTTTCCATACTAACCCCTTGACAAAATCATCAAAAATCGGAAAAATTTTTGACCCCGATTTTTTGACTCCGATCGATTCCAGGACTCATAACTAGCATTTTTATTTTTATTTGAGGTGTTTCTGATGATTATTTTCCGAGATATGGCCAAAAATGTGCGAAAAAAGTGTCCCAAAACGGCGATTTCCACATAATCGACCTCCTCATAACTTTGAATTGCCATAACTCAGCCAAAAATCATCCGATTTTGATGAAATTTGAAGTTTTGGAAATGGTTTTTATATCAGTTTAAATCTGCATCAAAATTTTTGTAAAATTCACCATTTTAAATTTTTCGACTATTTTGACCGATTTTCCATACTAACCCCTTGACAAAATCATTAAAAATTCGGAAAAATTTTTGACCCCGATTTTTTGACTCCGATCGATTCCAGGACTCATAACTAGCATTATGCTTATTATTTGAGGTGTTTCTGATGATTATTTTCCGAGATATGGCCAAAATGTGCGAAAAAGTGTCCCAAAACGGCGATTTTCACATAATGGACCTCCTCATAATTTTGAATTGCCATAACTCGGCCAAAAATCATCCGATTTTGATGAAATTTGAAGTTTTGGAAATGGTTTTCATATCAGTTTAAATCTGCATCAACATTTTTGTAAAATTCACCATTTTAAATTTTTCGACTATTTTGACCGATTTTCCATACTAACCCCTTGACAAAATCATCAAAAATCGGGAAAATTTTTGACCCCGATTTTTTGACTCCGATCGATTCCAGGACTCATAACTAGCATTTTGATTTTTATTTGAGGTGTTTCTGATGATTATTTTCCGAGATATGGCCAAAAATGTGCGAAAAAGGTGTCCCAAAACGGCGATTTTCACATAATGGACCTCCTCATAATTTTGAATTGCCATAACTCGGCCAAAAATCATCCGATTTTGATGAAATTTGAAGTTTTGGAAATGGTTTTCATATCAGTTTAAATCTGCATCAACATTTTTGTAAAATTCACCATTTTAAATTTTTCGACTATTTTGACCGATTTTCCATACTAACCCCTTGACAAAATCATTAAAAATTCGGAAAAATTTTTGACCCCGATTTTTTGACTCCGATCGATTCCAGGACTCATAACTAGCATTTTGCTTTTTATTTGAGGTGTTTCTGATGATTATTTTCCGAGATATGGCCAAAAATGTGCGAAAAATGTGTCCCAAAACGGCGATTTTCACATAATGGACCTCCTCATAATTTTGAATTGCCATAACTCGGCCAAAAATCATCCGATTTTGATGAAATTTGAAGTTTTGGAAATGGTTTTCATATCAGTTTAAATCTGCATCAACATTTTTGTAAAATTCACCATTTTAAATTTTTCGACTATTTTGACCGATTTTCCATACTAACCCCTTGACAAAATCATCAAAAATCGGAAAAATTTTTGACCCCGATTTTTTGACTCCGATCGATTCCAGGACTCATAACTAGCATTTTGATTTTTATTTGAGGTCTTTCTGATGATTATTTTCCGAGATATGGCCAAAAATGTGCGAAAAAAGTGTCCCAAAACGGCGATTTCCACATAATCGACCTCCTCATAACTTTGAATTGCCATAACTCAGCCAAAAATCATCCGATTTTGATGAAATTTGAAGTTTTGGAAATGGTTTTTATATCAGTTTAAATCTGCATCAAAATTTTTGTAAAATTCACCATTTTAAATTTTTCGACTATTTTGACCGATTTTCCATACTAACCCCTTGACAAAATCATTAAAAATTCGGAAAAATTTTTGACCCCGATTTTTTGACTCCGATCGATTCCAGGACTCATAACTAGCATTTTGCTTTTTATTTGAGGTGTTTCTGATGATTATTTTCCGAGATATGGCCAAAAATGTGCGAAAAATGTGTCCCAAAACGGCGATTTTCACATAATGGACCTCCTCATAATTTTGAATTGCCATAACTCGGCCAAAAATCATCCGATTTTGATGAAATTTGAAGTTTTGGAAATGGTTTTCATATCAGTTTAAATCTGCATCAACATTTTTGTAAAATTCACCATTTTAAATTTTTCGACTATTTTGACCGATTTTCCATACTAACCCCTTGACAAAATCATCAAAAATCGGAAAAATTTTTGACCCCGATTTTTTGACTCCGATCGATTCCAGGACTCATAACTAGCATTTTGATTTTTATTTGAGGTCTTTCTGATGATTATTTTCCGAGATATGGCCAAAATGTGCGAAAAAAGTGTCCCAAAACGGCGATTTCCACATAATCGACCTCCTCATAACTTTGAATTGCCATAACTCAGCCAAAAATCATCCGATTTTGATGAAATTTGAAGTTTTGGAAATGGTTTTTATATCAGTTTAAATCTGCATCAAAATTTTTGTAAAATTCACCATTTTAAATTTTTCGACTATTTTGACCGATTTTCCATACTAACCCCTTGACAAAATCATTAAAAATTCGGAAAAATTTTTGACCCCGATTTTTTGACTCCGATCGATTCCAGGACTCATAACTAGCATTTTGCTTATTATTTGAGGTGTTTCTGATGATTATTTTCCGAGATATGGCCAAAAATGTGCGAAAAAAGTGTCCCAAAACGGCGATTTTCACATAATGGACCTCCTCATAATTTTGAATTGCCATAACTCGGCCAAAAATCATCCGATTTTGATGAAATTTGAAGTTTTGGAAATGGTTTTCATATCAGTTTAAATCTGCATCAACATTTTTGTAAAATTCACCATTTTAAATTTTTCGACTATTTTGACCGATTTTCCATACTAACCCCTTGACAAAATCATCAAAAATCGGGAAAATTTTTGACCCCGATTTTTTGACTCCGATCGATTCCAGGACTCATAACTAGCATTTTGCTTTTTATTTGAGGTGTTTCTGATGATTATTTTCCAAGATATGGCCAAAAATGTGCGAAAAAAGTGTCCCAAAACGGCGATTTTCACATAATGGACCTCCTCATAATTTTGAATTGCCATAACTCGGCCAAAAATCATCCGATTTTGATGAAATTTGAAGTTTTGGAAATGGTTTTCATATCAGTTTAAATCTGCATCAACATTTTTGTAAAATTCACCATTTTAAATTTTTCGACTTTTTTGACCGATTTTCCATACTAACCCCTTGACAAAATCGTCCAAAATCCAAAAATATTTTCTTCCTGATTTGCTTTTTTGTTTTTTATTTGAGGTATTTCCGACGAGTATATTTTAAGTTATCGCCAAAATCAGATATAGAATGTTTCTAATAGAACTTCTGAGCTGAATTGTTTTCACTTGGAGTAACTATATTTAAATTTCTTTTATTTACTATTATTAAGTCGCTTTTAGTGTGGGGTATAAGCCTGTCCCAAGTGCATACAAAGTTTACATACTTTGTTGTTTTGTATAACACAATTTTAGCTGTTTAACCTGTTGACTTGTTGCTGCATATTTAGCAGCGGAAACTGCGGTGACAAAGGAGAGCCCCACATGTCCTGAGCGTTGAGGACTGTAGGAGCAGCGGGGGGTTCAGGCGGAGTTGACTTTGAGGTCAGCCTTAACCCTTTTAGCGCATTTCATTAACAGGGACTCTTTATGCTGGTGTCTTTTTTCTGTTGATATTTGTTTTAAATTTTATGAGAATGAGCGTGGACCTACTTGAGTTTGGACTACAGTTTCCTTGCTGTTATTAAGGGCTTGCCTCTGTTTTTTTTTTTATATATTTTTTATTACTTTGGCTCATTTTGCATGCGGCGAGCTGAACGTGAATATTTTTTAATGCGTCGGTTTACTTGCTGATGAAGTGAATCAAATTGGAGGCCATCGCCACAGCCACAGCCACAGCTACAGCGCCATCGCCACAAGCAAAGGGAATGGGTTCAAGTTGCCCAGTTTGAAGTTGAACTTCGGCTTAGAGCAGTTGGGATGTTGTGGGAGTGCGGTGTTGCTGTTGCCACATCCGCATCCGCATTTCGCATCCTTAGCCAGCCCGAGCCGTGTAATTGCATTTTTATTACTTTTTTTTTTGTTGCTCTGTTTTAGGCCAGAGCGACAGTTTGTTAAGTGGGCAAGGGTTTTGCCGGCTTATAAGCAGAATATTAAAAAAAAGGGTTGCAACAAAAATTCATCATCAAAGGTGTAAAAACTTTTAATATGTTTAATTTTCCACCTATTTTCTTACTTCCAGAGCACTTCTTCACCTCTCTCCACCAACTTACCGCTTACAGTTCATTTAACGAGCTGCCTGGTCAGTTGTTGAGTGGTTCAACAGTTAGCCACCCAAAACCCACTCTCTTTCAGCCACTACAATCAGCCATCTATTTAGAAAAATATAGACAAAAAAAAGATATGCACAAATCTCTGTAGAAAAACAAACAACAGCTCAACCAAGAAATACCTCGACAATAATACCTCAAAATTATGCCAAAAAAAAAAAAATAAATAAATAAATATACACTTACATATATATTGAATAATTAATTGAAGTGGAATAATACGAAATTATAAAAATGAATATTCGGAAAAAATAATAGATTGCAAAATTTTTCGGAATTAATTTTGCACGAAATCATCATACCCGTGCTTGACGATTTTACGAGGTATTAAGAAGTCTCCAAGACACAGCTGGGAACACTGCTTTAGCCACTTTTGAATAATTTTAACCCAAATAAAAAATGATGTGAATTCCTAATTAGGCACAACAACTGCAGAAACGTATAAAATCAGCGCCGTTTGTTAAGCAAACAAATAAGAAAAACGAGATTCGAGCTCAACACAGCAACGAATTCGTAATACCCTTTCTTTTAATATTTTTTTTATAAATTTATGTTGAAAATGTACGTATCAAATAAATTTAAAAAAAACAACAGCATATCTTCGTTTATCTACGTCAGTTGTAAATGTAGGGTGTACGAAGTCGTTGTGTGTTTGAAGTGTTGCTTGAATTGGTGTTATGATGATGACTAAATGCCATGACTGTGTCATGGCCACATGGGAATCCGGGGCTAAGCAGCTGCCGCTGGACTGCGATTGCCCTTGTTGCAGCCGGTTTGGAAATGGAAATGTGGAAAATGTGGAAATGAGTGTTTAGGGGGCAAAGTGGGAAATATTCTATTTTTTATTATTATTATAATATTATTTCTGTTTTGTTCTTTTTTTTTCTCTTTTGCTGGCATTTTGAGACTTGTGATTGAGATTGTGACTGCGATGGCGATGGCGATGGCGAGACATGGACTGGCCCAAGGCTACGGCTGACTAGTTAAAATGCAAGGATTTTTCCCTCAACGTATTGGTGTTGTTGTTACTTAGGGGTTTTGCTGGCTTTTCCTGGGGTTTTCCCCAATGCTTGAGGTGGGAGCTGAACTTGGACTTGGAAGCAAATGATGTCGCATGTCGAGTCCAACAGTCGAGAGCATTGACAAATTGATATTTGCATTTAAATTGAAAATTTACATTTCTACAATGATCGACATACACCCCTCACGCACACACACACACACACACACAGATAGTGACTGGCACGCCCACTCGATTGTGGTCACAGTGGTGTAATTCACATTAAATACCACATTTTTCTTTTTATTTTTTTTTTATATGTTTTTTTTTTGTTTTCAACTTGCATTTCCATATTGCTGCTTTGGGGTTCTGTTCATGATTTGCTCTGGCAATTTAAAGTCATTTCTCCCTCTCCCTCTCCCATCCCCCCGTCTCTATGTCTACCTATTTCTCTCTATCTCTTTTTCTCTATGTCAGTTGGTTGACACTCGACATTAATACCAAGTAACCTGGTTGGGGACCAAAGGACACTCTGATTGAAGCTGCACAATTTGCATTATGAAATAATATATATGATTTTTTTTTTGTTTTTTATATTTTCATTTCATTTTGTTTTTGACTTTTATTATGATAGTCTGGAGATGGGAGATTGGATTGGGGCTGTTGCTCTAAGCACTGCTTAGATGCGCTGGAGCAGCTGTCTGATTATCCTGGACATGTCTTGGAGATGGGGGTTGGGATGGGGGCAGCATACAATCTCTGATGTTAGACTTTGTCAGGTGGCATGTGGCATGTGGCATGTGGCACTCAATCAATCAGCAAGTGGCAAATCTAGCGAAAAAGGGGCAACTGTCGGCAATCAAGACGCTGCTATAGCTTCTCCTCTCTTCTTTATGCCACATATATCTTTGTCGTTTGTCGGTCCATCATAAATATCAATGAGAGACAGAAAGAGAGAGAGAGAGAGAGAGAGAGATCAGCTTCAACTCGGTTTTATGCTTGGACTTGTATACTCTATAACAACCTCAGGAGCGGGCATATTAGCTACTTTATACATATCGCTCTTTCCATATATTTGTTTGTTTTCAGGCAGTGTATAGAAATTTCATTGTTTCCGCTGACTTTTTCTGCCCATATATTCAATTTTTTTTTTATATTTCGTTATTTGCCGTAAAACTTCAACATATTCATAAATTTTCCAGTTTGTTTAAACAAATTTTTTTTTGTGGCTGTCCGTTATTATTTATTTGCCTAAGTGGCACGTTGGTAGCTGAAGCTGAAGCTGCGGCAAGTTGAAAGTTCGTTGCTTGATTGGATGTGGCTGCCACAGCTACGTTGACTCCGCTTCTGTCTCAGCAACGTGGCATGTGCTTCCATAGTATGAGATACGGGCACTCCCCGCACCCACACCCGCCCACACTCTACGATGGCGACGACGACGACGACGAAGTCGAAGTTGACGTAAAAAAGGGTTGCCATGCAAAGCAAAACAAGAGAGAGCTGTCCCATTCCCAAGTGCCAGCTCCCAGCTTCTCAGCCCCCCAGTTCCTGTCCCGATCCCTGCCCGATCCCTGCCCGCGCTGTCACACTCATACATATGGATGTGTGTATGCGGGTTAGTTGGGTGCCAATATCTCAGGCCATCTAAGGCTCTCTCAGTCTCTGCTTGAGGTGGGTGTGGGTTTGCCTGCGGGTCACGATGCTCGGTAATGGTGATAAAATATGCTCAAATTTGCCAAATATGAAAAGGTACAAAAGTCCGCACACCCGCAGGCTGCCCCACATCCTACCACGACCTTATCCCACTCTCAATCCCAATCCCAATCCCAGTCTCAATCCCATGCACAAGCGCAAGCCCAAGCCAAGTCCCAGAGTCCCCGTCCAGCAGCCTACGCAAGCACTTTGGCTGCCACAATCCAAATAATCATACATATATAAATATATTGAAATCAAGTTGCAAAATACCCTTAGACCCACATTCCCCAACCACCCCAACCACCGAACCATCATGTGACCCGCATCCCTTCCACGAAATCTCAGCGAAATGAAAATAAATGTGTTCGCTAAAACGATGCGATTGATTTTCACAGTGCCAACCAAAAGTTTGTGCTCCTCCACTCGGACCTCAACTACTCCTGGCTACACTGACTCAATTCTTTTTTTTTTTTTTTTTTTGATAATTTTATTTTTATTCATAAGCGCATAAAGTGAAAAAAATATATATATTATATATAGAGAATTAAAAAAAAAGACAGGACCTCTGGCTGTATGTGACTAGCAGCTCTCCTGTATGGCGCATATGAATATGAAAGGAATAATTTTCTACTCCATATTTCCCAAGTTATGCTACCCCTTCACAATAGAACAAAAATATTTGTGTACAGTATGAAAAAAGGCAAAAGAAAGCGCATAAAAAATATATAGCATGGAAAAATGTATTCGTGAAATGAAATTTCAGTTGTTCGCCATGGTTGAGCTTCAGTTCCAGCTCCAGCTTCAGCTTCAGCTTCAGCTTCTATCCGATCTCTCTGCTCTCAACCCCTCCAACCACCAACCTCTTCGCCATCGCAACCTTTGCCCTGTTGTTAGACTTGGACAGTGTCTGCGGGCGTCATGTTGGCCAAGTTCTCCGGCTCCCGTCCACTTGCTGGTCATTCATGTGTGTCAAAATGGCAAACTGAATTTGTATTCAAACATTCAAATGTTCACACACACACACACTCGCACACACACACACACACACACTCTGTTGGGCATACAAACATATGAAACGGCATACATGCGTTAATATTTCCGGACGTAATTTCAGCCGGCCATAAAAATGGAATAAAAAATTGATAAAAAAAATAATAAATTGTATATAAAAAAAGAATACACACACACTTAGGCAGTTGCCAAATTGTCACGCATTGAATTATTTTGTTTGCTTTTCTTAAAATGCGCAAAAACCAAAAAAAAAAGGAAAAATAAAATTCTAGAAGAAATATTTGAAATGAAATAAAATAAAAATTTGCATTTTATTCAATTTTTTTTTTTTTGTGTACATCCTGGCATTGTGACCTCTCCCAGCTGCCGCCGATCTGTGACACTGCCACACCCGCTCTTCCTCTTCGCCCCTCCCCATCTCTGACTCTATGCCACTCTCTCTTTCCCTTTCTCCACTTTCACTGGCCACTCGCATTGTTCATGGTTATTTACGAGTTTGTTAAGTGCGCAGCATTCAGCGCCTTTGGCATTGGGCTGCCCGCTGAGCAGAGGCACAGGATAGAGGACTTGAGTTCCCAACTTCATGACCATCACCAGCATTGGGACATCTTCATACGCCATACGCCTCCAAGCAGAACTCCACGCTCCATTGAGCCATTCTCCAGCTGGGAGACGAGAGTCACAGATTCGCCACATGCCACATGATGGCAAACAATTTGTATGCTAAGTGTATGGAGGACATTGTTGTCCTTGCCCATATCCTTGTCGCAAGTTAGGCAAATGGATTCAATGTATATGAAACCTCCAGCTGACCATCACTATCAGGCACCATCATCGAATCGAATTCAATCGAATCCTGATTCACAATAACCATTCTTCTTTTTTCTAATAACAATGGCAACGCTCCTTCGACTCAAACTCTGATTTCATTTATATATTCATATATGTATTATAAAAAAATTGAAAAATAAGTATATATATATTTTTCAATTACAGAGCTATTGGCTTGTAAGTTCCTCGAATAAAATAAATGTAAATAAAGTCCAGCTTTGTAAAAGAATACCTGCAGAGGTCTAAAAAAACATTAAAGTAATACTTTCCAAAGGATTTCAGGACACCTGCTAGGAATGACTATATTTTTTATTATTTTTCTTTTATTACTATTATTATAGTATGTATTGCAACTAGAATCGATTCGCCAAAGTTGTTGTATTTAAGAAAAGAACTAAGCGGTTCAGTTTGGCAAAGTTCCATTTGGCCAAATAAATACTGTCACATTAAATTGTAAACTCAACAGCTAAGGTTTTGGGCAAAGTGGAGCTGACGGGGATCGGGGTTCCCGGTTTGGGGTTCGAGGTTCGGGGAAAGTGTTGCTGGTGACGAAAGGCAAAAAGGCAGCTAGATATTAGCGTGACTACCTAAATGACAGACAGGTGGATGAATGAGGGCTGAGGAGGAGTGAGCAGAGAGACTATAAAGTACAAGTAGGAGCAGAGAAGGCAGTTGGGTATTCTGTGTCAAGTTACGACGACGACGACGACGACCTTGTTGCATGCCAATATTAATAATAACAATGGGCAATAAAGCCTATTAGAGCCGGCACACATTTGCCATTAATGAAATACATTGATTTCTATGTTAGTCACAAATGAGCACAACATAGATAGAGAGAGAGAGAGAGAGGTGCAGGGGGTAACTACAACTGGTGTAGGTTGCTAGCTAAAGGGTTACATGTTGACATTTGGCCGTCGACCTAATCAATTCGACGGCATCGAAGAAATACTCCAACCAATACTGCCATCGGCACAGCAATAAAATAAAAATAAGAATGTCTATTTGTGACTTTGCGTGTTGTCACGTTATAAAAATCAGTGATCCAAGCAGGCAGCGCCCCAACCCAGCAAACCCCAACCTCAGGCAACCTCAGTCAACCGCCTGGCAATTTGAGGACGTTACTATATAGACCTCAACCCTTGAACGATTATGAAGACCGTTTGTTCCGCTCGTTACCAGCAGCGCCCAGTTTATGCCTTAGTTTGTTGATCCTCGCGCCCCATAAGAGACAGTTACAGCGAGAAAGAGAGAGATATAGTGAGAGGGATAGTGAGAGAAAGAGATAGAGACAGAGAGAGAGAGAGAGAGTGGGGGTAGATAGAGACAGTTTGACTGTAAGATAGTTACACCCTATTACATGGCGCTGTTATTAATAAATCTTTAACCCTTTTGCCCTGACGTTATTGTTGCGCCGCGTGTGTATGTGTGTGTGAGTGTGTGTGTGTGAGTGTGTGTGTGTGCGCGCTCGCTTCCTGTTGCGGAAACGGAAACGCATTGCCGACAGACTTACATGCGAGTTTTGCAGACGTACATAGTATATATAATCGATTAATTCGATATAGATTGAATTTATGCGCAGCGACAACAGGACCCCCTCGATATAAAAAAAAAAAACAAGGAAAATAATAAAAAAAAATTAACATTTAGTTACGCTGCCTGCCCACTGTCTACCCCTACCCAACCCCTGCTCCTCTCTCAGTACTCTTTCCTCTCTCCTGCTTACCCTTTGCCGAAATTAGGCAAGTTCTTAGTTCTTAGGCCGTTGCACCTGCCCTACGACAATGAACTCTGGCTAAAACTTAAAGCACAACAACACACACAGACACCTACACATATATATATACGATATATACATATATATGTATATGTCTACATAGTGAAAGCATTTTTGGTGAGAAATTAAAGTAAAAGTCGCGCACGCCGAAAGAAAAGTTCAAGTTTTATATTCAGCTTTTTTTTTGGCATTTTAGATTTTCAGGCGTGGAACTTTCGCCGGGTTGCGCCAAACTTCTGGCCATAATTGAAAATTGTTTTTCGTCGAAAGCAGCCCCAACCCACACCCCTCGGCCCTCTGTCGTCAGAGTGGTCAAGTTAAGCATTCAACTTAAAAAAAAAAATATGCGCTTTAAGCTGATTCGTCGTCTATCCAAATTACTGATTAATTAATTGGTATTGAAAGTGGCGCCAATATCAAAATGGCAGCCAAGCAAGGGGTATGCATTTTATGGTGGGAAGGGGGTAGGGTTTGCCTGCAACTGTGTGTGTGTTTAATGGGATAGTATGGTGAGTGGGGGGGTAGCTGTGGCAAGGGGCAACTCGGGTGCGTTTTGCTGTCTTTGATGGATTGCAAAAAAGGTATTTTATGTTATATTTGTGGACAGGGAGATATGGGGGGGGGGTACGTATGGCCAACGAAGGGAGGTAGGGGGTAAGGGGAGGGACAGCAGTGGTGGTATGGGGCCAAGGGGGCGTGTCAGTGGACCATGCAGCGCCTAACCAGCAGCTTGTGCCACAGCCAAGCACATATGTAATTCAAGCATATACATACATATGTACATCTTTATATATACATATATTTCTATATATTATATACTATATACTTGCCAGCTATGTATATGCATTCAGCAGTGAGAGAGAGAATGCGAGAGAGAGAGAGAGAGAGAGTGAGAGAAGGAGCTGCTTAGGTCAGCGTGTGCAAGTGAGAGCAACAAACATCCATAGGGAAGAGAGAGTGAGTGAGTGAACGAGAGAGAGAATGGAGCGAGAGAGCGCTGTGGCGTGGCAAATGAATGCGCCCCACTTAGAGGCGCAAGCGTTGGTGCCCCAACACACACACTCACACACACACACACACACACACACACACACACACACACACACACACACATACACTCATACAGAGAGCGAACAATGCTGGCTGCGCCTCCCAATGGAAATGCCGCTCAAAAGGCGGCACCAACACAAAAAAAGTGGGAAGTCCCATTTGCTGTGCCCCACGACGCATGCGTCATGCCCCTCCCCCTACTACAGCATTGCTCGTCGCCGACTATTTCGTTTTTCGGGGCGTCGTCAATGCGACGAGATTGGAGCTCGGGACGCATGGAGTCGCAGCAGAGTCCGAAAAAAAAAACCTGAAGAAGGCAAAAACAAAAAAAAATATTGTAGCTGTATTTGTATATATTTGAGAGGAGTGTTGTGTTGTGGAGTGTTGGTGGTGTGCACTGTGCTACGCTATGTCTGCCACATGCTACTTAAGTCGACGCTTTCGGAATGCGGCGCTCAGTGGCAAACTGCACGGCTTGGGCTCAGCAAATGGGGCAACAACAGATGCCGATGCTGCTCCTGTCGAAACGTTGCTCAAAAATCTACTATATTTACATTTTTGTAAATATTTATATATTTTTTTTATATTTATTTGACATACATTTTTATTATTTAAACATTCTGTATTCATTTTGATAATTTATAAATACATTTCATATGATTTTTTTTTTAAATTATTTTATATACATTTTCTTTTCATCATAACACGTTTTTTTCTCAATTTTTTAAAGACTCTTTTCTTTATTTGTATATTATTTAAGAGCAATATAATAAAATAATCACAGAATATTTTTTAAATATTTTTTTAAATCACAGAATATTTTTTTTTTTTGCTAAACAATTTATATATGTATGTGCCTTTAAATATACGATTTTTTCGGCTTTAATAGTAAAGGTATATTTTTCATTACTTTTAAAATATTCATTGAATTTCTTTTAAAATGTACATCAAATATTTATTAATTTTTTAAGTTTGTTTTCTAAAATTAATTAATTTTTAATTATTATAAAAATAACTATTTTATTTTTATTTATTTATTTATTTATTTTTTTTTTTTGAGTAATCAGCAACGAAGGCAAATGGATCTACAGTCTGAGTGAAGGTTGTGATTGGGATTGTGGTGGGGAGCAGACGGGCGAGGTTGAAGGACTTGTGACTTGAGCTACTAAGCTATTCGTGGTCCAAAATACCAATACGAAATTCCAATTTGCAGACTGTGTGCCCTGTACAAGGGGATGAATAATTAGATTTCTCAGTCCACGGACTAATTTCATTGTTTTTACAGTCATTTCGAATGATTTTCTTTTCACTTTTGAGCGTTGATAGTAGGGCAGGCACAGATTATGCGGTGGAGGGTGCAGGCTGGAGGGTGGAGGGTGCAGGGTGCACTGGGGGATGGCATTTAAGGTTCATTCATTTTTCGACAATTTCTTGCATATTTTTTTATTCTACTTTTCTTTTTGTTTTCATTACTGTGTGTGTGTTGTTTGGCTGTTTTTATTTTTTTTTTTATTTTTGCTGCTTATTAAGTTGAGCGACAGTTGTTTTTATTATTTTTATTGTTACCACCGCATCGCACCGCATAGCACCGCCTCCGCAGTGTTCTTCAGACTGTCCATGTAAATCAAAACTGGCTAATGGCATGCGAAAAACAATAAAAGCCCTTAATGAAATAATGAGCAAAATAGAACTCAAGAAATGAGAAGAGGAAGAGGAAGAGAAGAGAAAAAGGCAGACAGAATGGTGGGTGGGCTGGGTGGCTGTAGTGGGTTCAGTGGCTCAAATATTTTGTAGCAGATCTTTAGCAATTTGCCAATACATATTATATTTATTTATATAGATACGGAATCTCGCTGTCAATGTCATTTGGACTTGGCGGTGGTTGCTAGGTAAGGGGGGGTGAGGTGTAGTGGTGTGGGTTTTCATGTGGGTTGGGGTAGTTTGTGTCTTATCGTGGGTCAGTCTATGGACTGCTGTTGTTGCTGTGATGTGATGTGGGTGGCCTCTCATGGTCAAGTTGCTGGCGTGGAGGGAAGACTATTTTTAATGTGATTATCTTGTAGCGTGCATGTCGCATGTCGAATGTGTCCGAAAAGGACTCAAGTGCTGGAGAAGAGACAGCCCCGAGTTCCCAAACTCCCTGGGAGAAACATGCAGTGAACTCTCTTGGCTTATCGCTAAAGTAACAGCAAAAGAATTGACAGCACCACCAGCACCCGAGCACGCACACCCACATGAGTGGTCAGTGGATGGTAAGGGGCAGTGGGTGGCGCAGGGGGGAGGGCTGATTGAGGTGGATGGGAGCATGGTATTGGGGCCGGACTTGAACTTGACTTGACTTGAGGTGGCTTCACTTGACCGTGCCGGGGATGCTTCAGATTCAGCTTCAGCTTTGGCTTCAGCCGTCTAGTGATGATTAAAATGATGATGTCAGAGACACAGAACGAACAAAACAATCGAGAAATCCGAGTTGTTTTTTCCAATATATTCTAGATTTTTTTTTCGTTTTTGTTGTTGTTGTTGTTGTATTTTTTTTGACATTGGGACAAGTGCGAAAAACTGAACTGCGAGAAACTCAACTTTTCACTTGACCACTTCACTCGAGGGGCTGTTGTGGACAAGGCGGCGGAGATTCAAACAATTTGGGAAATCACAGACATTCGCTCTTTACTCCAGTCTCTCTTTCTTTGTACCCCTGTCTCCCGCTTTCCCTGTCCTTCACTGTCGTTCTCTATCCGTTAGTGGCGTGTGTCCCAAAACGAAGCCAATCGACAAATGCTTAGTCCTTGAGGGTGCACTCTGCCAATAAATTTATGACATTCATTACGAATGTCAGATTAACAAAATTCTCAACATAAGCAGCTGACGCCATTTTCAAAAAAAAAAATAAAATAAAAAAAAATAAATACAACAAATTCCTCAGCAAAATTCCCAATCAAGAGACACAGACTCAAGTATACTCTATATATGGAGCACTTGTCTCTATGTGTATTTAGTTAAAGGTTCTGTTTTCTTTTGGGGTTGCTTCAGTTTACAGGGTATTATTATTATTGTTATTCGGATGGAAGCAAATTATATTCGAATTTTGTAGCTCTGTTATGAAGATATTGAAAGTGGCTTTAAGACTGCTGCAGGCTAACAGCTGCTCCGGCTAGGCTGTGGCACCAGGTGGACAGACACATGGACATGAAGGGCGAGGCAGGGCAGGGCAGCATGAAGACGACTTCATAATTAAGTATGCGGTTTACACCGCGCGCACAAGGACGAGCCCGAGGAGTGGATGGAGGTGGAGTTGGAGGACGAGCAACCACTGAGCTGTGACAATGACTGGGCAGGTGGTTGGCCGAGCGCTTGAGGGTCGCCTAACTGGGCTGAGTGGAGGCAGCAGCAGCGGCGGCAGCAGCGGCGGCAGCGGCGGCAGCAGCACAACTGTCACCGTTGGGCTGCCAGTGGCAGTGCCTTTGGGACAACTAGCGCCAGGATTTATGTGCACGACAAACAAACGACCACCGCAGGACAAGAAAGCGCTTAAGAAAGTGCCACGCGACGTGAGCTCAAGCTGTTGTTGGTTGACTGCAGTTGGGGGGGCGAGGAGGGGGCAGAGTGGTTGAGTGGTTACGGGGGAAGGTAGTCACTCAGTCCTTGCCACTTGCCGCTGCCCCCCTACTGCTTTGCCTACCAAACCAACAACGTACCCAAAATAAAGCGCAACAATTCAAACAGCTGCAACAGACGACAACAGGCAAGAAAGCAAAGCAGAAGAAGAAGAAGAAGGAGACGAAGAAGAAGACACAGAAGCAGTAGGTTAGGAAGAAGAAGCAGAGGCAGCTGAGGCAAACACAGCGACCGACAACCGCAGACCGCGAGCTCAATGTCTCCCTGCCACAAGGACACAATGTAAGCTCACTCTGCAACTACCACTCTTTCTCTCTCATTCCCTTTCTCTCTCACTCTCTACCTCTCTCTCTCTCTCTGTCTCTCTTCCTCACTCTTTCTCTTTCTAGCTGTCTAGCAAGCCGATTGCCCAGTCTAGTTGCCTACCAGTCCAAGACCAGATCCTACCTCCACTCTCGATTTCCCCGACTACGCTGTCCCTCTCCACACATACCCCATACCAATGAGCCGTGAATGAGCGTAGGGGAGAGGATGGAACTGTGGGGGGTTATAGGGAAAACGGGGACTACCTTGTAAAGCCTGCGTTGCTCCATTGTGTGGCCCGTTGGCGTTTTTGGCGAACCAAGTTATTTAGCCGCGAATCGAATGAAATGTCGCGGAGAATCGTACCATCTTGGCCTTCCTCGGCCCATTCCCTGGGTGCTCATGCTCCGGCAACTGCGTGCAAATCGTTTGCGGTGCCGCCAGCCTCAGACCCGATACCAACTCCGTCCTCGACTGCGTTCGTCAACGACATTTGGGACACATTTACCAAAACATTTTACGTATTCAGAGGGAAAAGTTTGCGACGCTGCTCCATGCCTCATCCCTCCTGCCACATGCCCCCACAGTGCTGTCGCACTGTCAATGCGGTTCTTGTCGCCGCCAAGTAACCACTGCTCCCCCCGCCATACCCTCTCCCGTTGCTAGTCCCGCCTAAGCAGCAGCAGTCGCAGTTGCCTCGACTTCTGCTCCTCTCTTTGCCCCTTTGCCACACAGTTAGCGCTGTTTGCATTTCGCATTTGTTCTGTGTCTATATGCGTATGTGTGTGTGTGTGTGTGTGTGTGCGACTGTTTGTTGTCTTCATAACGGTACTTTGTTGTTGCCGCTGGCCAACAGTTCATATCAACTTCATGCAGTAAACAAGCAGCAACAACTAGAACAACAAAGGCACTGACAGTGGAAACACTGATTGGCAACGCGGCACTCATTAAAGCAGCCAGAGTTGCCAACTTAAAGTGGAAATACTTAAGATATCACAGCCGAGTCAATTAAGGCATTCATTCATTTTAATATTCCCTCAATTTTCCAGCATTTAAAGAGTTGCGCCGAAATGTATGCTAATAAAAAAATTGAGAAAACAAAGTTTTTGCTATTTATAGATTAAGCAACTGAAAACTTATATTTTAAACATTTGTTGTTTATAAAAAATATAGTGTGAAATAATTCGTTTAATAAGATTATTTATAAAAACGATTATAAATATTTTTTAAATTTTTTTTTATTCAACTTTATCTGTGATTTCGTTGAATATTAATTTAACTTTGCTGTTGTCTATTTTAATGAAACAAATATCAGCACTTTAGACAAAAAATTAAAATTATTTATTTTGAGGATTTTACACATATTATCATATTCATATTAAATGGGTAAATATTTCATAATAAAAAACAAAGTATATAATAATAGCATTTTATATACAGATTTTGCAATCGCATAATTAATTTTTAGAAAATATTAAAATTAACAGAAATAATGACCAATTTAAAGTGAGGCAATGGAGAATGTTGCATGACTCTCAATTAGCCACAAAAATAAAATACAAGTAGACAGCCTGGCAGGCAGGCAATCAACACACATACACATGTGTACATAATATATACACACATGTATAAAGTGTCGCCCAGAGGGCATGCCACATGATTGTTGTTGTTGTTGCTGCTTTCTGTGCGCCAACAAAATATATGCAGATTTATGTAGCTGCCACTGTTTGTTGCTCTGACTATTGTTGCTGCTGTTGTTGTTGATGATGATGTCTCCATATAGTCGATGTATTGCCATCTCTGTCCCCACCCCCCCACACACACACACATACATACACACATACACACACAGACGTAGAGAGTTAGGCCTCCATGTAGACAGCGTGTGTTGTGTGCCGTCATGTGTGCTCAACTCACGCACAATCCAATATAAATAAAATATACACACAAATACGCGTAACGACCTCATTAGCATAATAACGGTAAGTAATGGATGAAAAATGCCATTAAACAACACTTTATGACTTTCTCGCTCTCTCCGACATCCCACTCTCTCTTTCGGCTCTCAGCTCTCAGCAAATTTTGATTTAAATGCTGTTGTTGTTGCCGCTTTTGCACTGGCTTTCCTTAAAAATCTTAAGACTTAAAAGCTCTCTTGTTGCCCTCCCCAACCCCCTCACACACCCAAACACACTCACTCACTTTCTTGCCATAAAATTAAGTGATCGACTAAAGTATCAAAATGAATAATAAATTCAGCGCTCAGTATTGGGGTGCGTAACTAAATATTAAATATAGCCATACATATATGTATAAATATTCTTTAATAAATTAAATAAAATTCGAAATTAAAAAAAAAAATTATTTCAAAATAACATACATATATGTATATATATTATTTAATAAAATAAATAGAACATAAAAATAAAAAAAAAATCCTTGCGATGATCAAACTTTCTATATGTTACTTGGATATCGTTTCTTTTAACTGCTTAGTCCTTTTTTCGAGTAATTGAAATTGAACAATTCCGTTGATCCTTTGCAGCAGCATTAGGATTCAATTAGGTACTTTGTACTCCCAGTACCTGTTAAATTCCTTTAGAATCTCAACATAAGCCAACTGATTGCCCATCTCAGTTTTATTGGATGTTTCTGTTTTTGTTTTTCTTCTTTTTTTTTGTTTGCTTGTTATTAGATTTTTTGAGAGCTTCTTTTGTCGCTTAATTTCGGCGAATTTATCGCATTTGTTTTGTCAGATTTCTAGCAATTTTTCCCCCATTTTTCTCAGCTGTTTATCGCCGGCTGGAAAAACATGTTTAAAGTATGTTAAACGATGGCGACGACCTAGAGACACAGCCGTGTCGTTGTCGCGTTACCCTTTGGACAGATAAAATGCCTCCTTCTCCTCGTCTCTGAATTCCTTCCCGGCTGGCAAAGGGTAAAACGGTGTGGGTGGCAAGGACGAGGGTCTCCATGTCCATGACCAGCCCGTTTCGGCTGGGGCTTTGTTTATTTAGGTCTGAGCTAATAAAAAGGCTTACCATCTCAATAAAAGTATTTAACACAAGCGTTTTACTACACTTCAAGCGGGTTTCCTTTTTTACGTTTTTTCGTTTTTTTTTATTTTCGTTTCTACTCAACATTTTTTTTTTATTTTTACATGTTTTTTTTTTTTCTGTTGGTTGTTGTTGTTGCTGCTTTTGGTGCGTGCCCGAAATATCTTTGCTCTGGTTTTCCTACTCAATAGTACTCGCTGGGCTCGCCTTTGTCCTTTGGGGTCTGCATTCTGTATCGGTGACGTCCAAGTGAAGGCAGTTGAGTAAATCCCTTAATCTATGGAAATGCTACGCAATTACCACGACAAGTTGAATGCCGAGGCGACTTTGCCACTGCCACGTCATGTGATGCTGCCACTGCCACTGCCACAGCCACCAGTCGCCAGTTGCCAGTTGGCAGTCTTTGGCAATCTTTGGCCACGTCTCATCATTCCGTTTCTTTTTTTTTCCGGCTCTCCCTGCTGATCCCTCACTCTCTATGCCTTAACTGACTGACAGTTCTGACCCTTTTATATTTTTCCCCCTTTTTTCCTATTTGATATTTTCCCGTCTTGTTTTTCTGTAACGGACCTCAGCTATGTAGCTTTAGAGCTCAGTTCTCAGAGTTCTCAGTTTCCTCAGTTTTTGGCTTGAGCTTTTGCTTTCTTTGGAGTGTTTACACAACCAGTTACAAAGTGCACAAGCCACCCGGCGCCTTTTTCAGCCTCGTTTTTTTTTACATTTTTACATTTTTTTTTTTTTTTAGAAATTTGGGAATATTGGGTAGTCCGGTTGTATGTCCTCCAATGAACGGTCTCACGTACGCCGGGCAAACCGAACAACAAATCAAATTTGCATACCAAGTATTATCAGTATCAATGGAAGAGGGTTCCTTCGACCCCGCCCACGTTACCGCCTCCTCCTCCTCCTTTTTACGAAGCACAAAGAGGAAAATGCGTCTTAAATAAATAGATATTTAGACAAACAATTTGAAGAATATACAAGACGAGTAGCTATTGAGAATCTCATTTGACATATTGAAATCAAAATTTATTGAATATACAAATATATTAATTTTTTTTTTATATTATTTTCATTATTTATAAGTAGATGTCGTTTTAAAATGTATCTTATATATAGCAATTATTTATATAATATATATACACAATATTAATAATTTTGTTTATTCCTTAAAATATTTAATTTAATTTTAAGTTTTTAAAATTTATTTTGTGACTGTTTTATAATTAGTTATTTTATCGTGCTGCATTACATTTTATATTTTTTATATGGGATTCATTTAATTTTTACATATTTATTACACTTTATATTATTGTAATTTATTTTTTTTTTATTTTAATTAAATTTTTCTGTTGTAAGCAATCATTGAAGGTAGTATTGAAGTTATTAAATTTTTTTTTATATATAATCAGTTGTGCCTTAAATTTATTTAATTTATATAATTTATATTGTATTTTATTTTTATCTAAAATATATGTACTTATATATAAAGTTTTTTCTATTTACTTTCTATAGTTTCATTGCTCATCATAATTTAGCCAGATGTGGGGGAATCTCCACTTGGCAGCATTATTAGGCCGCTTGTCAGTTGCAATTTGCGAAATGAGGCCAAGTAAAAACTATGCAACAAATAATTGCAATTCACACTAATTATGATTGATTGAGTTGCTCGTAGTCACGGCAGCCCCCTTCCCTACCCCTATCCCTCTGTTGCCACTCTTCATTGTGCTCTCTTGGAAAATTCATTTACAGGCAGCTCTCATAATTGCGAAACTATGATGAGGACTCATGCCACAAAAGCCACACGTCCCACCACAGCATGTAGCATCCACCCCCCCCCACACTCCTCCCCTCACCCCTCTCTGCTGATGCTGATGCTGCTGCTGCTGTTGCTGCCACGTCGCTGTCAATGTCTGCGCTAATGATGAACTGAAATGTGATTGCCACAGAGGTGGGCAGAGAAGGCAGCAGGATGATGATGGTGGAAGGGGGTGTAGTGGTGGCAGAGTGGCACTGTGGTTGGCAGCAGCAACGCAACAAAATGAAATGAAATGAAATTAAACCGACATTGAAGTCAGAGGCACAATCCGCAATGGAATTGCCATGAGCAAATAATTAAATAATAAGCGAAAGCCCAAAATAAAAACGAAATGGAAATGGAAATGAAAATGGCAATGGCAATGGCAATGGTACTGGTACTGGCAAGGAAAGCGCGGAAAAACAGGAAAAACCAACAGCCAAATCATTTCGCCTGGCAGTGGCAACTGGCCAAAATGATTCGCCGCTGACTAAATGAAATTTGGCTCAAGGGGACGCGACTTGCAGCTCTTCTCCATTCTCCCGACTCCTTCCTTCCCTCGCCAACTCTACGCTTCCTCTGCGGACAGGAAATGCCACTCAATGTGATATTACCTGACGTCTCACCTGAAGCTCCCGCCCACCATCTGCACCACCTCCTCTGCAATATATCCCTCCCTCCTCTCAGCGATTAAGACAAATGCCAAGCACTTGTAATTATGGCTAGAAATTGTATTTGCCTTACGCTCGATTCCTCAACAATAACAAATAACAATAAATCGATTCAAGTGCGCGTAATCGGCCGATGTTATCCAATAATAAAAATATATAGCATTGTGTCTTCTGGAGACGATAATAAAATACTCTAATAGCAATGAAGTGGAGAGGGGAGAATCAACGTAGCTACAAGAAAAATCATAATCGCAGCCCAGATACTCTATAAAAATAAATAATAAATAATAAAAAAATAAAATATAAAATATATAACTGAAATCAATGAAATTAATAGATTCGATAACGAATTAACTTGTAAATAAATAAATGTAAAATAAATTCAGTTAGAATATAAATTCATAAAAAAAAACTTAAAGAATTACTTATATAATAAAGAAATAAGAAAGAACATTAAAATTAAATTAAAAGTAAAATAAAACAAATATACCATTAAAAAAAAAAATTTTAGAAAATAAAATAATACTTTGTAATTGAAAATTTAAAGAAACACAAATTTAAATAAAAGTCAAAATGTATTTAAATATTTACTAAGGACACACATACAACTATCAGTCAGATATGTGTTTGTGTGTGTGATTGTGGCATATGCAGCAGCTAGCTGTGGCAACTGCCACATAGAGTACTCGCATGTGCAGCATGTGGCAAGTGGCAAGTGGCAAGAGGCTGAGAGGCAGGCAATTTCAATGCCTATTTGATTTCAATAAATAGCAAATCAAGTGCATGGCAATTGTGAAGGGCATGGGTCGGGGGTTGGTGCGCCAGGCAATTGAATTGAGTCCACATCCTGGCATTATCCTGCCGTATCCTGCCAGGCATAAGCCAACATGCTGCCGCAGCGTAACGAGTGCCGCATTAAAGCCGCATTCACCTGCGAGCCGCAGCGCGACAATCTGATTTCCTCAAACAGTTTGCCCTATGCTCTATACGCATTTTATCGCTACTTACCAATACCAATACCGGTACCAATACATATGTGTGTATGTGTGTGTGTGTGTGTGTGTGTGTGTGTGTGTGTGGCATTTTGCCGGCTGAGCGACAGTTTGGCGCCGTCATCATCAACAGGAGA
This sequence comes from Drosophila quadrilineata, assembly GCA_018150725.1. NCBI lineage: Eukaryota > Metazoa > Arthropoda > Insecta > Diptera > Drosophilidae > Drosophila > Drosophila quadrilineata. Next base: position 21,618,019 of record JAECWN010000432.1, read on the forward strand.
TCAAGTTGCCATTGAACCGATGATGACTTTCACTCACTTCAGCTCGACTTTGAGGCATTCAAACGTAAATTCAATTGAGCAATTGTATATGTGTATGTGTGTGCCTACAACTCCTCTGCAACCCCTCCCCTGCATGGACTGTTGTTGAGCTTAACTTTTGCGCACATTTCGAGTTTGTCAATTGCCGCAGCATATCAAATGATTTGCTTCCAAATGATTTGATTTCAATTGACTTGAAATCGAGGCGAGGCAATAACAATAACAACAACAACAACAACAACATCAAACAGCAGCAACAACAGCAACAATAAGAAAGCAGAACTTGGGTTTTCGCTATGTAAGTTTACCTGGCGTATGCTATGCCATCATAATATCCACTTGATTTCTTTTTCAGCTCAAGTTTTTGAGACATATTGTTGTCATTATGTTGCCGTTGCTGCTGTTGCTGTTGTTGCTGCTGTGGATGCTGCTGTTGGCAATTTGTGAATTTGTCTAGCTGCCTTAATGAATTTCATTTCAATTTGGCAAAACGACAGGCCAATTTGTAAACACACACAGCAACAACATGAGCAGCAGCAGCAACAGCAACAACAGCAACAACAGCAACAACATGAGCAGCAACAGCACGCCAGCAACATAGGCGGCAGCAGCAACATCACGACGTAGACACTGCCTGTTGAGGCGTTGTTTATAGTGTTTGCGGTTAATTAATTCACATTTACACCTGTTGTTGGCGGCGGCTTCAATGCAGACAGCAGCAGCAACAACAACACCAACAACAACACCAACAACAATAACAACAACATGAGTTGAGGCCCAGTAAGTTTTGCCTAGCTGCTGATGTAACTGCCTTCAATGAGCAGCATCACTGCCAACAACTACCACACACTCTCCCCACCTCCTCCCACCAAACACACACACAGATTTCACACCTCTTACACTCTCACACTCACACACACATGGCCACATACACGCGCCAATTGAATTCATTTGAAGCGCAAAGCGGAGTTCATATGCCGCAAATTAAGTCAAAAAGCAGCGACAATAACGAGCTGCCACAAGCACGAGTGCCACAAATGGTGGCAACAACACAGCTCACCACATGGGTGTGTGTGTGTGTGTGCTTATGTGGGAGTGTGCGAAGTCAGCGCCTTCTTACATAGGCCCCATGTTGCAGAAATGGACAAAAAGTGGACACAATAATGTGTGGCCAGATTTATGGTGCCTCTCTCTCTCACTCTCTCTTTCTCTCTCTCTCTCTCCTCTCTCTCTTTCTCTTTCTATAATTTTAAGCTACTGCTTACTCTGTTTAGCATAATAATTAGAAAGTGCCTAGCTATGATCCACTGAAGCTAATTTAATTCAAATATTTTTACTATTGTTCAATATATTTCAAAAAAAAAATATATATATATATATATATAACATATACATATATAAAAAATATATTTTGTAATTTTTCAAAAAAAATTCAAGCCATATTTTGGACTTCCAGTATTTTCAAAAGTTTTCTTTTTTTTTAACTAATTCATAAAATGAATATTTTTTTTTGTTTTACAAATATGTATATTTCAAGTATGATAATAATTTTATATAAATTTTGTAAAAATTTTTGTAGTCAACATTTTGTAAGTGCTGCCATCTCTAGTCATGCATGTGTGTGTGTGTGTGTGTCCACTGTAATCACACCTTCACACACGTTGCCCTGTGCCACCCCCTCCCCTTTGGTGCTACCCCTTCTCGCAGTCACCCGCAGCCACATTAATGCCTGTCAACGTCATTAACAACATGCAGGGAAATGTTCGCTGTGGCAAGGTATGGCCCACCCCCTTCAGAGCTCCCTTTGGCCTTAGGTGCAGAGGCGCAACAGGCAGCAAGTGGCATGTGGCAGGGGCATGTGGCAAGCGACTCGCACCAGGCGTTAATTACAAAATAAACTCTCATGTGCAAAAGTCAAGTATGGGAGGTGTTGGCAGTGGTCGAGGCCCAACCAGTGCCAGTGCCAGTGGCAGTGGCAGCAACATCGGTACGAGTGGGTGTGGCAGTGGCAGTGGCATTGGGAGTGGGGGTGGTGATGCCAGCAGAAGTGGGGCTAGCTGCGGGTGAGGCACAGCAATGTCATTAGAGCTGCGAATGACCCGCCCAAAGCACACATTTGCGTCGACACTCGCGTTCGCGTCGCCGACTCAGGCCCAAAAATACACACACACACACACACACATATATATGGTCTTGTTGTGGCAGTGTCCAGTAAGCAGTGTCCTGCCACACATATGGCTTAAGCAGAGAATCAGCGGAGCAGCTAAAACGGCACCCACAGCACGTGCAGCGTAGGGGGGAAAGCAACGTTGGTGTTGGGGAAGTTGGGAAGTTGGGTGGGGGGGAGGGGAGTTGAATGCGCCGTCATTTAACAGCGTGATTTACGGCGGTCCACGTGTGTGTGTGTGTGTGTATGAGTGTGTGTGAGTGTGTGTGGTCGCCAACTGTGGCTGCCCTCAAAATGACCAAAGCAATGCTGGCAAACAGTTGTAGATGCTGCCCCAGACTCCACCTGATGCTGCCACTGCCACTGCCTCGACCTCGGCATAATAATGTTTAATTTGAGGTAAATAGGTTTTTGTTTTTGTTTTTCTTTTTTTGTATTATTGTTGTTGTTGCTTTTGCTGTTGTTGTTGGTGCCATTTAGTTACGCTTTTGCCTGCCCGTGCTTTATTTACTTTTATTTTCTGTTTTTTTTTTTTTTTGGTTCTACTTTTTTTTTGTATTTGTGCTGGAATTGCTGTCCCGCTGTGCCAGCAGGACTAGCAGGACGAACAGGACCAGCGGAAGGAGCTGAAAGACAACTGCTGAGAAACTGCATTGAATTATTGTGTAGTTAACGCACCACCACAAGAAATAGTTAATGAAATAAATGTATAAATTATATATATAAAACCACGAACTTCCATTTGAAATGAGAAAATCTTTTGCTTCAAATTGAATCTGTAAGAAATTTGTTTTTTTTTAAATAATAATTACTTAGTTTTAAGCTATATTAGATTTGTTTTAATACGTACTAGTATATTGTTTACTAATTTCATTACATTTTCATTTATTTATATTTCTTAATTTAATTAATAAAAATAAGTGCCAATAAAATATCACTGCAAAATTTGCAAAACTTTGAAGTGGCTTTAAGATGTCAGCAAAACACGCAAGTACAAAACCATAAACACACATGTCGCTAATTGAAATTTGTAATACTTGCTGTGCGTGTGTATATGTGTATTTGTGTGTATGTGTGTATGTGTGTAGGTGCGGCATCAACATCATTCAATGTCTGGCTGGCCAATGGGCCACATAAAAGCCGCTCTGTGGCAGCATATAAAAACACAAAAGAGCTAGAAAAACAAAGTACTACGATGACAAAGAAATAACATAGAGAGAGAGAGAGAGAGAGAGAGAGAGAGAGAGAGACATGGAGTGATAGAGGAAGAAAGAAGGAGAGATGTAAGAGAAAAGAAAGAAAAATAGCGGAACAGAAACCTGGACAGCCAGACATTGTCAGCAATTCTATTGTTCAATGCTGTGAAAAGGCTTCAAAAAGCTGTAAAGGCTATGCCTCCCCCCCTCACCACCCTCGCTTAATACACACACACACACACATACACAGAAAGAGAAAAAAAATGGCTGGCAGGCAACATCATAGCAGGAACAGGAAACGGATGTCGCGTTGGCCACTGTTCCAGCTGCTGCTGTTGTTGTTGCTGTCAATGGTGAAATGGCAGCAGAGTAACTCACTCACTCAGTCACAGTCACAGTCACAGTCCCAGTCGCAGAACCCTCGACTCCACAAATCCCAAATCAGAAACCTCAACTTCAACTTCAACTTCAACCTTAACCTCTACTCAGAAGCAGTTGCAGTTCCATTTTCACTTTCACGATCTGTTGTGGGTCGTAGGTTCGGGTTATTCGGTTGATCTCAGATTTATGTATGTATGAATGTATGTATGTAACAGAAACTGCAAAAGAAACCTCAACCTCTTCGTCTACCCCAACCTCAACCTTAACCTCAAGCTATACTTGGAGCCAATTGCAATTGCAGGTCCAGGATCAGCTTTACCCACCACGTATGTTCTACATATCCAAGTAATGTACATTAAAATGTATGAATGTATGTATATATATATATACATATATATATATATGAATGTATGTATGTAACAGAAACTGCAAAAGAAACCGCAACCTCTTCGTCAACCCCAACCACAACCTTAACCTCAACCTATACTCGGACACTGTTCCAATTGGAGCTCAAGGATCTGCTTTACACACGTCGTATCTTCTACTTACCTAGATGATGTAACATACATTGAGATGTATGAATATATGTGTATATGTATATAATTATTATAATGTTTTATAGCATTCCTGAAGCAAGAAATACTGTAGGAGTATTAAACAATAGCAACAACTACTAATAATTATAACTGTCAATGAGAAATGGATATTTGCATTGCTGTCTTAACAATTTCTTTGCTCACTGAAATACCTTTGAAATCGCATTCAAAACTTTTGCAACAAGTAATGAAAATAAAAATATCGCCGAGTTGGTGACGAGGGCAGCTAACAGGTAACGTTGTCAATGACAAGTTTTTAGTGCCTTTCCATAACATTTCTTCTCCTTTTTTTTTGTGTTTTCTTTATTTTAATTTAATTTAATTTGAAACGAAGTTGCAAAAAGGCAAAAGGCAAACAACAAATCAAATGCCACCAAAAATAAAAGAAAAAAATGACTTAGGCCAAAACGGAGTTCAACTAAAGGCGCAAGCAGCAAAACAATCAGTTGAATTTATGCCAGGACGACTATAACATACCCTGCAGCTATCGTATACAAATATGTGTAGTCAGGCAGACCCTGTTCAGGTGCAACTTGTACAGGGTATGGCAAAGGGGAATTTTTTTCTTCATTTTGGGGGCGACAAGCAAAATGTAGTTGGCTGTCTGCAGTTGCTGTTGTTGTTGTTATTATTGACTTGCCGGCATTTCTTGGCCAATTTGCTAAAGTGTTTTGCCTGCTACACACACACACACACACACACACACACACACATACACACACAGACATACTCTGACAAATAAATATGTGCATATGTGAGTAAATGCAATCGACAGGAGCAGCAGTTGCAATGGTTAGAAATTTGTTGCCTAGTCCGTGCCAGGCACTTCTATCCAAATATATAATTATATTCATGCCTACACTGCTGTCCATTTGAATACAAACAGTTGCAAAAAATGATATATTTTTATTTTGGTGGTTTATTTTCTTTATTTGAAGAAACACTACTTATTTTCTACGAAAGTTATGGTACTAAAATTTATATGAACAAAAGTAAATTGAAATTCAAAAATATTGTTAATTAATCGAAGTACGAAATTCTCATCCTCCCACCTATACAAATATTATGCGTCCTTTAAGAAACGGATTATTACATATTATATTTAAAGAAATATTGCAATTAAATATGCTTATTACGACTGTGCCTATTCAAGTGCACAGCAATGTATGGTATAGTTATATGTATATAAATATTTATATATACACTTATTTGTTTAATTTGATGTGGGCGTGGCAACGACTGATATGCCGCTAGCTGTAATTGCTTTCGCCTGCGTTTTTTATTTATTTTTTTTTTATTTTATTTTTATTTTTTTTAACTTGGTTGCCAAGTGACGCCCAAAAAAGTATGCTTTAAGAAATTCCACTTTTATATAGGTATAAGTATGTGTGTGCTTGAGCTTAGGAATGTGTGTGCATGTGTTTGTGTGTGTGTGTGTGTTGGTGTCGCAGTGTGTATAAATCAAGCAAGCGCAGCGCAAGTTGCAAGCACAAAAAATGCAAATGAGGCAACAACGCCAAACGAAATGTGGCAGACAGCAAAGATGCCCCCAAAGTGCCTTAATGAAAAGCAGCAACAAAGACAGCCAAAGAATGTTGCAGAAAATGAGTGAGGGAAACAGAGACAGAGACAGAGACAGAGAGCGGGTTGAAAATAGAGTGGCAGAGTTGAGCTGCCACCTGTGCAATGTTTTGTGGCAAGCGCATGTGGCTGCAGCCTGGGCGGCGAAGACTCGTTGCTGCCACTGTCTCTGGCGTTCTCGGCGCTAATCCTCATTTAATTTTAAAGTTCGAAGGTGTTGAAGATAATTTTTGCACCACTTGCCACACACACACGCACACACACACATACCCACTATATCCCCACCCCCCCCCCCCTCAACACGCATTTATAGAGTGTTCGCACATAAAAATATTTTATGGCGCGAAAGGATTGCAGACACAAGCCAAAAGCAGCTTCCAGGCAGGACATGGAGTAGGAGCAAAGAGGAGGTGCTGATGCTGCTCCTGCTGCTGCTGCTGTAGCTAAGTGGCGTTACCGTTACCGCACATCTCGGCTAGAGAGATAAAATAACGGTGCCAGACATTGTCTTATGAATAAATTGTTATGGAAATCGAATTAATGAACGCTGTGGCGCACAATGCAGCAGCAGCAGCAGCACCAGCAGCAGCTCCTCAGTGTTGCTGTCTGCTGTCTTACCTACAGGTGTGCTATGTGTATGTATGTATGTGTGTGTGCGAGTGTGTGTGTGTGTTAGCATGCCAGAGGTTAATACCTGAGCTTATTTGTCTAACTCTTTCGCTCGCCTCGTTCGCATGCTGCGTAATTTAATTATGCGTTCACTTTGCCAGCCCACAGCCATGCCTCCTCCACCCCCCGGCCACACATTTATCTATATACCGTACTCACCAACATCGCCCCCCCACCCACCACTCCACTCATCATCCAAGTAAAAAACACACGCTCTATAAGAAATGAGTTCTTATCTCGAATTTGGAGTGTCTGTCGTGTGTTGTCTTCGTTGTGGCATTAAATTGCAGCATTTAATCGAATTTTCAAGTGATGTGCCTTCAACTCAATCTTTCTCTTTCTATATCCAATCTCTCTCTCTCTCTGTCTTTGTCTGTTTCTCAAAGGTATGGATTTCTAAACTTAAGCTCAAGCTAAAGTCAAACCAAATAACTCATAAAACTCAGGCTTAAACACAGTTAAAGATACATATACTTATTTTGATATGTTTAGGAAATTAATTAAGTTTAAGAATTTGTTTCAATTTTGAAGCTGCCTTTGAGAAGTTTGCTTTACTTTTTACTGCTTAAAAATAGAGAATATTTATAGTATGTTGTTGAAGACCATGATCTGTTGTCAGAACAAAGAAGGGGGTAATTTTTTATATAAGTTGTTGAAATAATACAACTTAAATTTAGATTTCTTTATACCTATATTATATTATATACGATATCTGGACATTTGCTGATGCCGCAGTTTCATGTTCGTTGATGCCATTACATGCCTCATAAACAGACACTTAAAGCTAATCACACACACACACATACTCACGTACACACACACACACACCCACATACACAATCAGAGGACCTGTGCTTAAAGCATTCCAAATTGGAATTCTTTTTTTTGTGTTTTTTTTTGGGCTCTTATTGGGCCCCAAGGCTTTCGCTTTATTTGGTTCTGTTTTATTTTATTTTTTATTTTGTTTTATTTCATTTTATTTTATTCTCCTTTGGTTTCATTTCATTTCGTTTGTTTTATTATTGAGACTTAATCAATGCTGTGTAGGCAGCAAGGCAAGTGCGGTGTATTGGGTTTACGCTAAAACCTTTTCTACACAGAGAAAGATAGATAGAGGTAGAGAGAGATGGAGACAGAGAGAGAGAGTGTGTGTGTGAGAGAGAGTGGCGGAGAGAGTGGGAGTGAGAGAGGTAGAGCAAGACAATGAAGGAAACTAGAGCGGGGACACAGACACGCATGTGGCTTTGGTTTTCATTTATCCCAAATTAATGAAAATGAAGGCAAAAACTTCGTTGCACGCACAATTCACAATCAACCTCACCAATGGGAAGACCACATCAGACCACCGCACTACGTCGCACACCACCTACCTCACCGCATTTACAATGTTGTGAAAATGTGCAACATTTTCAGCACATTTCCACTTTTGGCCACATTTCACTCTCTTTGTTTTGCTTAACTGTTTTGTGTATTATTTGCTTAGACCCGCCAAGTGGCAGCTAATTATGTTGAAGGCACTGGGAGTCCTTCGTCAGACACTGCCTGCCAAGGACGATGACGCAGCTTATGACAGGAGCTTCCTTGCAAGCAAATCGCTGGCAATCTGCGCACATTTATCTATTTGCAGGCGACTCGGCGCAACGCGACTATGCGGCAAATTCATTTAAAGTCAAAGTCACAGCAAAAAGTTGCCAAAAAAACAAAGAATTGAAGTGAAGGGATGGGCTGGTGGATGAGAAGGATACTCAGTATAGGGGCTATAAATGAGCTAGTGGCGCGCTGTCCTGTGCACTTGAAAGGGCTTCCAATGATACTTTGAAATCAAAGACGGCGTTAAGACTGTTAAGGACTATCTCTTCAACCCTCTCTAGTCGCATTACCCCCGCTCACAATTCTCAATCCCCTCCTCCAGTCCTACTCCAGTTGCTCTGTAAATGAGCAACTACCACTGCGACCTGTTTTGACACAAGACAGGAGACCTCCAGCTCGAATTTGAAGTCAGTCTCATTCCCATCGTCATACCCCAACTTATCCGCATCATCTTTATCCTCATTTTGGGCGTTAAAATTAAAAAGCAACTCGCCGCTCTCCGCTCTCCTCACGCCTTTTGAAGTTTGCTACGTCATTTTTTTGCAGGCGACTGAGTTCCATGTTGCCAAGAGCAACGTTCCTGAAGTTGCTTACCACGCGATACGCTTACGAGAAGCGCCGATTTGATGGCACTAAAGTGATAATCCATGATGAGTTAGGCCAGCAGAATTAACAACATACGAAAATAGAGGCAACTACGAACTCTAAAGATGCGTGGAGTATGCTTTTCTATAAACATTTTCCTTGTGTAAAATTGTGCCCCAAAACAGCGATTTTAACATAATGGATCTCCACATTACTTTGAATTACCATAACTCGGCCAAAAATCATCCGATTTTGATGAAATTAGGCATTTTGGAAATGGTTTTTATATCAGTTTAAATCTGCATCAAAATTTTTATAAAATTCACCATTTTTAATTTTTCGACTTTTTTGACCGATTTTCCATACTAACCCCTTGACAAAATCATCAAAAATCGAAAAAATTTTTGATCCCGATTTTTTGACTACGATCGATTCTATGACTCATAACTAACATTTTGCTTTTTATTTGAGGTGTTTCTGATGATTATTTTCTGAGATATGGCCAAATATGTGTAGAAAAGTGCCCCAAAACGGCGATTTTAACATAATCGACCTCCTCATAACATTGAATTGCCATAACTCGGCCAAAAATCATCCGATTTTGATGAAATTAGGCATTTTGTAAATGGTTTTTATATCAATTTAAATCTGCATCAAAATTTTTAAAAAAATTCACCATTTTTAATTTTTCGACTTTTTTGACCGATTTTCCATACTAACCCCTTGACAAAAATCATCAAAAATCGAAAGAATTTTTGACCCCGATTTTTTGACTCCGATCGATTCTAGGACTCATAACTAACATTTTGCTTTTTATTTGAGGTGTTTCTGATGATTATTTTCCGAGATATGGCCAAAAATGTGCGAAAAAAGTGCCCCAAAACGGCGATTTTCACCTAATAGACCTCCTCATAACTTTGAATTGCCATAACTCGGCCAAAAATCATCCGATTTTGATGAAATTAGGCAATTTGGAAATGGTTTTTATAGCAGTTTAAATCTGCATCAAAATGTATGTAAAACTCACCATTTTAAATTTTTCGAATTTTTTGACCGAGTTTGCATACCAACACCTTGTCAAAATCATAAAAAATTAAAAAATTTTGCATCCTAATTTTTTCACTGTGATCCATTGATTGATGGACACAACAGTGAACAATTCGTAAACGACCCTTATACGACTTCGACAAACTGAAGTGGAACGCGTTGATCGAAGCAAAAGAGAAGCGCGCAGCGGTTAGAGTATCCGTTAATGATTTCGGCTTAAGCTGAAAGCGTTGCTCGAACATAGGTTAAAAGTGTTGTTCACTGCAAGTATGTGTTAAGTTGAATGCGTTGCTTCTGTTATAAGTACGCAAATAGGAAAAGAGAACAAAAAAGAAGAATATAGTATTGGCGAAAATGTTGCATGTGAGATTAGCTTCAGATTTCGAATCGCCAATTTAATAAAATTAACTTTTATTTCGATTTTCAAACTATATACAATAAAAAATTTGAAAGGAAATGTTTTTTATTGCTTTCGCCGCATTTAATGTGTATCTGCTTATACTACCGTGTGTGTGAATGAGTGTATACATATGGCTGTGTGTGATTGGGTTTACATATTCAAGTTAAAGCTAAATGGCCCATGGCACAAGACAAACGCCCCTAGAGCAGAACACAGCCCCCCACAGCTGAATGATGGAAGTTGCCTAGCTGTGACTAAAAAGGATTGAGTTTGTCCTATGCACTATACATACATACCAGTCTGTATATGTACGTATGTATGTGGATGTGTGTATGTGTTTGCTCTGTAATGCATTTGATGTCTGTTTGTGTGGCGTAGGCGTGGCAAATGGGCATGGGCGCGTGCATTGAGGCGGCAACCTAATAAAAGGAACGAAAAACAACTTGTTTTCCAATTTTACAATTTAACAAGTTGCCATTAGACGGGCACAGATAGATACGAAGCCAGACATAGTCATGGAGGGGGAGGTGGAGATGGAAACGTAGTTCAAGTTGCAGCGCCTATAACCTAGACAATAAGCGGCGTCGCGAGTGAAAGGGAGATGTATGTATACTATGTATGTGTGTTTGGTGATGGGAGGGGATGAGTTGTTGGCGTGCAATCCTAAATATCCAGAATCCTTCGCCCAATACGCAATTCGCAATCCTTTCGCCAACAGTAACTGGCTTGGAATTTAACGAAGAAAATCGACTGCTATTGGATTCCATTCGAGTTGCGTCAGCTTGCCAGGCTCAAAGGATAACAACAACAACAACAACAGCAACAGCAACAATAATAACAATGGTAAGCAGAGCTGCCAAAATAACAAAAAAAAAAAAAAGAACAGAAAAGAAAAGAAGCAGAGACGGCGGATAGAGAATGGAAAGAAATGCGAATTTTTCTTGGGCAAAGCGCACAAATTTTTCGAATTGTTCGCTGGAGACTAATAAAATCAACGACGTGGAACTCGCAAGCCGTTCCCATAGCTAGACCAACAGCAAACAGCGGAGAGACAATGAGAAGTCGCCGTCGTTGCCACCACTCACATGCCGCATTCAGCCAGTAGAGCTGTGCCGCGTGACACGAGCTAATCACGGGCTGGTATCACGTGTAGCCAGCACAGTTATCGATACGAAACACGATATCAACACTGGCCGCCGAAAGTTATTAAACGGCTAAGCGGCGTCGTCTCCATTGACAGAGATTTTCGCTACCTCTACCAGTGCATAGATATTTATGGGGTTATAAAATGTATTTAGATCGCCCCACGACGCCACCTTAAAGAGTTGACCCGCCCTTCATTCCGAGACTGCTTAGGCAGTTTGAAGATGCTCCAATTTATGTATTTTCCCGGCATGCTTTCATATCTCCAAGAGGGGAGAAGCTGCGGGTGGTTGGGTGGTGTGAAACATTGCTTCAGCGGATCGGCTTTAATCAGTCCGCCCGCCATTAATAAATCAGAGTCATTAAAAATGCAGCTGCCCACGAAAGGCTGAAAACAAAAAAACGAACGAGAATTGAGAAGGACGAGCAGGACACCCAACGAGGCAAATAAGGCGGATGAGCCAAAGTGGAGGGTGACAGAGACTAAGGGCAACTTGAAAGGATTATGAGGACTACTATGAGCTTAGATTGTAGCAGTAACCTAAACACGTCTGCTGACTTTAATAGAATATATGAATACCGCTCAACCAAATTAAAGGAAACTTAAAAAAAAAACATAGAAAAAAAGGAGGAAAAATTAAAAAAAAAAAAAAAAAATAGCAAACAAATTGGAAATCGAATGAAAAAGCGTAAGCTGTCCGTTGGCTGTGGCCAGAGCTGAGCTTTGGGTTCCCTTTGGAAGATGGAAGGAGCATCTTAAGGCGGAGTTTGGATTGAAGGAATCGTTCATTAAGGCAGCGGTGGCGAGGCGAAATCACACAAAGGGACACTTTACAGCCGAATGAATCTAATTAAAATGTAATTATAAATGTAACCGTTAAGCGGAAGTATCCGCGGGATACCAGCCAAACACCAGGCAAATCTAAGGAGCAGAGAATAAAAAAATAGATAAATAACAAAAACCAAAGAAAAGACCATAATGAAAATGAAAATAAAAATTAAAAGCGACAAGATGCGAACCCCTTAATCATGACTCGCCCTAACGCCCTAACGCCCTCGCCCTCGATTTCTTATATTTTTTTCTCTATTATATATATTTTCCTTTTCCCCTCTTATGGTGAACCCATTTCCATGTTTTTAAAGATAACTGCTGATTATGTTAAAGCTGAAACAGAAAACGGGCAAAATCAACTTAAAGCCCAAAAACGAAGACGTGGACAATTTGAGGATAATTTGAGCAGCAGCAACAACAGGCATTTTACGAAAATTTGCTTATGGCCTTGCAAGCAATAAAACTGAAACTAAAACTAAAACTAAAACTAATGAAATTTAAGACCCAGACACAATATACAAGACACAAGACACAAGCTCGCAACACGCGCAGCTGGCAGTAAGTTTTTCGTTTCTCTTCTCTCATTCTCTGAGAAAACCAAAGAGAGACACCAGCAGCAGTCCAAGCATGAAAGTCAAACAATCGCCTTAGTCTTCAACTTGGACTTTTACTTGGGCATACAGCTCCTTTTTATGGCATGCGTGTCCTGCACGCTATGTGTCCTTGTCCAGCAGCCGCCACTTGACCGGAGTTGCCTTTGCCTGTGCCTCGTAAGCCGCCTCTAAATGCGTGTCCTGGTCGTGTAATCGCATTTCAATTTAAAGTCATACATGCCTCTGCCTCTATATATCTGTATCTCTACCTGTCTCTCTCTCTCTCTCTCTCTCAGTCGCTCTCTTTGTCGCCTTCTCTCATTGTCGTTCTACCCCTCTCTCTCTCTCTCTCTCTCTCTCTCTCTCTCTGTCTCAATCCATGTATGTCTTATCTTACTCTAATGCTTATGTGTCGCTCTCAGACTGCACATACTATGCGCATACATGCATTATCCATACGCACAGTGGTGCAAGGATAAGCAAAACAAAGCTATATAAATTTAAACAAAACTTTAAATATATCAATTTACTTATTTATTAGAATTATTTTTTTTTAATTTAATAATTTAAATTGAGTGAAAGAATTGCCCAATTGAAATTAAATTGAAATCTTTAAATAAAAATAATAACTATAATAATAAAAATAACAAAATTTAATATTTTAAAATAGTTTAACGACTGTTGAATGGAGGTAAGAAAACAGTTGCTGGTGTCACTGTGAAGTGTCTGTGTGTTGCTTAAGAAAATTGAAAATTCCTCAGCATAAGTTGCAGACTAGATATATATAAGGAAGGCATATTCACTCCCTCTTTATCTCTCTCTCTTTCGCTTTCTCTCTGTATCTATCTCTCTCTCTCTCTCTCTAGTAAAGGCAATAGTTTGACACTTGCAATGCACATAAATTTTGAAATGCTGTCGCTGACCAATTCCAACTCGAACTCCGTTTCCCAACTCCTTTCCAGCTTCGACTGCCTACAACTTTGACTGGGAGCAGCAACAACAAAGTCGTAAAGCGCTTTTAAGCACACAAATTAACCACAGTACACAGGCGAGCGCCCAAGCGGTCAGCATACGCAACCCCCACCCCCCTCCCCCACCCTCTCGTAAACACACACACACCACGCAAGCTGCTACCCAGAGAGGCGAGGGATATATGTATGTATGTATATGGAGAGAGGGGAGAAGATTGGTAGCATTTTGTTTGTCTATTTCGTTGTTTATTTGTTTTTGTGTGCACTCAAGGATTTCTAAGAACTTTAACTTTGGCCAAAATATGTGCACATATGTGTGTGCACAACACACACACACACATGCGGACAATAGTTGGCAAGCGAATCATTTGCACTGCCTCAACTGGAACTGAAACTGGTAGTGGATGTGGCAATGGCAGTGGCAGTGGCAAGTTCGAGTTCGCTTTTCGCTTCAAAATTTACGAATTTTGTTGTGCGACTTGATTGTTGTTGTTGCTGTTTGTTATTGTTGTTGTTGTAGTTTGTGTAGCATAGAGTGCGCAGTGACCATTAACGAATTTTCAACTATCAGCAATCCCCGCCCCTTGCTAGTGCTGTCCGGGACATACGCTTGTGCCCCGCCTGCCACCCGGTGGCAACAGTGCCACGCATGACTGATCGCCCCACGCACTTTATACTCCGCTCCACCTCCATTCCCCTTCTGCTTCTCCTGCTGAACGATGCTGTGCTTGCTCTACTCCGCATTGGAGTCGCTCAAGATGCGGTCCAAGGAAATTAATATTCCACTTCTGGCACTTACTTACGCTCCGTAAATGCCTAAGGGCAAGTGTAATCTCTGGCAATAAGTGTGTCTCTATTTATCCCCATTTCTATCTCCCTCTGCCTTCCTCTCTCTATCCCTATATATATATCTCTCTCTCTGTTTCTGCTGTTGGCTACTTGTTCTTCCTTTATGTGTGTGTGTTTACAACAGATTTGCATTTGAAAGCCCCAACAAATGATGTCCATGTCTGTCCATAGCCCCCAGCTGCCATTACACTTTTACACTGTGCAACAAAAGCGTAGCTTACGCATTGCCAACAGCAGCAGCATCACAATAAGTGTCTCACAAGTATCGCCTTAATGCAGTTTTAGCTTATGAAAATAATAATTAACCAAATTAGAGTGCTCAGAAAAAAACTAACAATTAATAAATTGAAGTAAAAAATATATATGCATGTATAAAAATAAAATAAAAACAATAATATTTCTTTTATTTATTATCATTGTCGACTTAAAGAAAACCAAAATTAAAAAAAAAAAATGTTTCCTTCTTTGTACTTTTTTTTTATATCTGCATCTCTATCTCTGCTTGAGCTGCATAATCAGTTCATTAGTGTCTTGCAGGACATTTTTTATTTGTTTTAATAATTGACGGATACAGGGAAAGAGACGAAGAGAGAACGAGAGGAGGAGGAACGAAAAGTAAAAAAAGACGCTGAAATCAAAAAATAAATATCAAGTCAATTACGCGTTTCCCACAGCGGCGCCACATCAAAGTGACCAACGGTCTCTGACGCATTGCATTCTCCACAGTCATTGCAGGGGGGCGGTTGGGGGGTTGGTTGGATGTGGGGTCTGTTTGAGCTTGAGGGGATGTGGTGAGGGAGGGAGTGCGGATTGGGTAGCCAGTGTTGCCATGTGGCCCACAATTAGAAGCACAAAGTCAAACGTCAACAAATTATAGCCACATGGGCACACAGCTGCAGCCTCCCAAACCTATCAAAGAAGTCTCAACCTGCCAGGCCCACCCCACCCACAGCCCCTTTCACTACTTCGCCTACATACACACATATCTACGACTGTCCCAAAGCGAGGACTCGTCAGGACTTTTTTGTGGCTAGATTGTGGGCGGCTTGGGGTTGGGGCACTCTAAAGGTCTCTTCTCACAAATTAACAAACAAACGTCAAGAAGCAGAGCAACAGCTAAAGAAAACACAGTCACAGAAATTATGATGGACTTCACATACCTCAAACAGCATACACGACTACCAGATACCCTACAATGACCTCCACTTGCAATGCGAACAACTCTTAGATATACCCACTGCTTAACAGAGAATAAGAAACACACACTCATTAATTGGAAGACAGATAACGTTGTATGAGAGAGAGGGCAGAGAGGGCAGAGAGAGCGAGTGAGAGAGAGATAGAATGAGAAAGAGAGAGGGGGAGAGGGAGAGAGAGGGGTTCACTAGAGACATGGGCACTGATTTGCATTAATGAACACTTGAGTGATTTCTCGTTTTTTGGTTTTGGTTTCGTTTTCCTTTTCCACATTTCCATTTCACTTTTCATTTTAATTTTTTATTTTTACTTTATATATTTTTTTGTATTTATATATTTTTAGGTTTTTGGCTTTTTGGGTCCAGCAGCTGTCGGCCGTGGGCTTTAATTAATTAATTTCACATGAGCAGAGAGGTTGCTGCTGTTGTCGAAATGGGATTGAAGATGGGCACAGAAATGGGAGTGGGAATGGTATTGGGAGTGGGAATGGTATTGGGAGTGGGATTGGGAATGAGCATAGGTATGGATGGGCTGGTGTTTAAGTTTAAATTTGGGTAGTTTTTGAGCCACGTCCTGTGGGTGGTGGTTGCCCACTCGGAGGATGCAGCGAAGTCCCGCTCCGTCTGCCTTCTATCGATTAATTGTGAATCCATTTGCGGAGAATTACGTTTCAATCAACAGATACCGCTTAACTGCCACAGAATAATACACATTCCTAGGGTATTCAGCTAGATAATATACAGGGCAGTCAAGAGAGTGGAGGGCGGCGAAAAGGACAGCAAAGAAGAAGAGTGCAGGACACAACTAAAGCAACAGCAGTTACATTTAAGCAGCAACCCTTTTGTCGAATGGCATTCGTACAACGTCCAGGAAAAGGAAGAGGAATGTGCTGAATGAGCTGAGCTGACCAGGACAGCTGAACAGGATTGGGACAGGACTGCGTATGGTCTAAGGATGGTGACAGGACACAACTCCACTCCACAACAAAAAAAAGGAGCAGCGAATGTGGCACTTTTTTGACGAAGGAGTTTACATTGCGAGAGCATCATGTTGAGAGGCGTGGGGCTCTGAAGGGGCGGGATAAGGATGGATAGGGGTAGTGAAAGTGGGAGCGAGGGTAGTTTGTTTTGGTGGATTCTGTGAACTTTTGTTGGCTGTTGCCGGCCGGAGAGCTTGGCATCCGAACTTGGCTTTTTATTATGCTCAAAAATCACATTAAAAGGCAAACTCAAATATTTTAATCAGATTTTCCTAAAAAGGACAAAAAACACCCACACTAACACACACGCACACATTCACAGATAGTACACTCAACCCTTTCACACACACACACATGCATTTGAAAATAAGTAAGAATTTGTGCAAGCAGCTGCCATTCTTCCATTCTCCTCTCTAATCTACTCTTTCTCTCTTTACTCCTCTATTTTTTTTATTGCTGTTTTTGGGGGCTTGTTTTAATTTTTTACAAGGACAACGCACAATGTGTGTTAATGTGCGTCCCGACAACGACTCAATTTGGAGCATACCTTGCATATGTGTGCGTGTGTGTGTGTGTGCGTGTGTGTGTGTGGCAAGGGTTTAACACTGTGTGCTTTTTGGGCAATCACAAGTCGCTGAAAAGCAAAATGGCAACATCTGCTTCATTCATTCGCTCGTTTGTTGTCTCATTTACACGCTCTTCTTCTTCAATGCAACTGCTCTCTTTAAATGTGTACGTCTGTGTGTGTGTACTTCCGGTACGGGTCAACTGTGGCTTTGGCTCGACCCAAAAAAATAGAAACAAAAAAAATTTTTAGGACTAAGCAGAGCGAAGTTCGCCCTGCGGCTGCTGGGAGCACTTAGTTTACTCAGCATGTGAGAAACTCATTTGCCCGCTTCTGTCTTTGGGGAGGTGGGTTTGCTTCGAGGGTCCACTTCCACTTTCATTACCTCCACTGCATTCCCAACTGCTTGACCATCTCTCTCTTACAGCACTACATTTCAATATCTTCTCTGACACACTCCTGCGCTCTCTCTCTCTCTCATTCTTGCTCTACTTCTCTGTCTCTTTTTCTGTCTCTCTCTTTCCCATTGAATTCCTCTCTCATTCTTTTTGTAGCTTAGATTGATATTTACTTTTTATGTGGCATACTTTTCTGGGCCGCACTTTAATGTAGCACTCTTTTGCGGGCCGCTTGCATAAGTTCTCGTTGCCCCTCGCCTACATCGCTGACTCCCTCTGCAGCATTAAACTTTATGCCACTTGTTGGCAATAACAAGGCAAAGGCATAGCCCACATCGACAACAACGAGAAATGCACGAAAGAATTGCTGGAAAAAAAGAAATGTGTGGCATATAAATGAAAATCATACCACAAAATTCTCCAGCGACATTTTCAACAAATTGACACAATTTTCAAGATGCTTAACGTTGAAAATTGGCAGTTTGCCCCTGCCACTGCGCCCCATACCATCACCCCCAGCTGGACACACTATGTGTGTGTGTGTGCGTGTGTGTGTGCATTGGTGTGGGAAGTGTTGCCACTCAATACCGCTACACGACACTTGGCGCCTTTGTTTTCACACGCCCCAAAAGGCACTAAAGTGCCATTTTAGGCGGCTCAAGTGGAGCCCAATAACAACAGCAGCAGCAGCAGCAGCAGCAGTAGAGGTGGAGGAGGAGGAGGAGACAGCGACAGCGGTGTAGGAAGTGGCAGCAACATTGCCAAGTCAGGACATGGCCCCACAGAGCACTTCAAAGTTGCAGTCCATCCCTGTTCGAGTTCACAGCTCAACTCCCTCATGCTCTAGCTCTTTCTCTCACACGCTCTACCATTCACTCTGTCTCACACTCTCTATCTCGCTCTCTCTCTCTCTCTCGCTCTTCCTCTGGGCTGCAACAAACAAAGACAAGCGAAGGCAGCATCGAAGTCGGCGACAAATTAGAATGCCTGTGACTTGGTTTTTCTCTCGCCACCGCCTTCGTCTCTGCAGCCCTTTCAGCTTGCACAGCAGCCTTGATTTGGCCAAGCGCCCAAGCGCTCAATGGGCGTGGCAGCAACAAGAGCAACAACAACAACAGCAACAGTTTTGCAAACACTTCACACGCAGCGCATCCCCAAAACGTTGCCAACGCCTTTTTTGTGCGTTCCCATGACGGCCGTCGATTAGTTGCTGCCCCCTCCCCCTCCCCTCTCTCTCTCCACTCTCTCCCCCCCTCCACTTTATACAACTCTCTGGTTGACTGTGCAGCTCCATCTGCAACACCAGCTCCAATTGGAGCAATTGATGCGATCAAAGGGCATAAATTTATGCAAATTATTTTTCACGCCTTTTTAGATATGCGATTTTCTTGCACTCTCCGCTTTGTGCTCTACTTCGTCTAAGCCCGTAGCCCATGGATTCCAAGTGGATTCTATGGCCCTGGAATACGTAATCAGTTATCCCAAGATTGCACAATTTATGCACTTACAAAATCAGCTCCCATTGATGAGAGATACATTTTTAAACAAAACAAAAAAAAAACAGTGGAAAAAAACATGCTCCTTTTTCAAATCTCTCTCAAGCTCTGCACACATATTTATGAGCACGTTAATCTTGGCAATTTTACAGGCATTGCTTTAGCTGTAAAGCTAATCTGTGAAATATGCTAAAATCGAAACAACAACCCCCTCCTCCCACCCCACCCCCCTAACCCTTCACACCAACCACCCTGCCGGGGTCAGCTATGAGTTGGTGGTGGGGGCTAACGAGGAGTTGAGATGATGCCAGGTGTTGCTGGCGGAGATCGCGCATTAGTCCACGCTGACCGGGGTCCACCGTTCGGAGATAACGATGGCGATGGCGATGGCAATTAGCTAAATGGTTTTTTATGGCGGCAACTGGAGCAGATGTTTGCCTGACTTTTGATAGCTAAAACGGTTGCAATTTGACGGTGGTTACAGCTGAGCGTGCCCAGCAAACAATTGCACCCACATCAAATGCGGTGGCGCTCCGCTTACTTTTTTTTTTAAATTTATTTATCTATATATTTTTTTTTTTTTTGTTGGCAGAAGTGGGGGAATGAATATGGGGGCGCCAACGTGTGAGAATTTTGCGTAATTGAGTTGTAACTTCAAAGCACGCAAACCGCATGCACTTGAATGAGGTGCTGCCCGTTGCCTGCTCGACTTTTTTTTTTTTGCCAGCTAAACTGATTTGCATATGCGAGCAGCAGCAGTCCCTGCTCCTGATCCCTTGCTGCTCCTCCTCCAGCCCTGCCCTTTTTATGGCTCCGTGTAGCGAAAGGTCAACTCTGCCCAAGGCACGGACAGCATGTGAATTTCGCATTCGGAGTTGGGGGCACGTGTTTAAGCCCTAACCTAACCTCAAACCCAGTCCTGGGCTCGGTTCTCGGCATGGATGGGGGTGGGAGTGTGTTCGTGGGCGTGGGCGGGGTCATGGGCATATTTGAGCTGTCGACACCTAGAAGCCACTAGCTGAGCTGCCCAACCCTTAAGCATTTGCATACATTGTTCTCTTTTTAGTTTCACATATATTTATAATATATATTTTTTATTATTGTTATTTTCTTTAAAATATTCTATTTTGATTAACTCTTGTTTTTATATGATTTTTATATATCTAATTTATATTTAGCGTGATTTTACATTAATTATATTTGTGCTTTTTATCTTTAATTTAATTTGTTAAGCCGTAATTTTATATTTGCTTATTGTATTTATTGCAATTTATTCTATTTCATTTATTATTTTTATTTTTAATTTTCATTTCACTTGAAAAATATTACAGAGAATTTGTAAATTTGCTGTTTAAAATTAAGACAGAGTTGACGAGAGCGAAAAAAGAGCCACAAGTATGCAAAGAAAAAGAAAGAGAAAGAAATATAGTAAGGAAGGATGACAGAGAGGGAGAGAGAGAGAGAAAGAGAGATGAGTTGAGCAAATGGATAAACACTTAATTTATCTAAAATTGAGCTTGTTATGCTAATAGAAAGCCAGACAACGAAGCTCTTTTTGGAGAATGTTATAAACGTGTCTAAGCGCAAAACAGGAGACTGAGTAAAAGTGAGATACACAGATAGAGAAATTACCAAAGAGAGAGAGAGAGAGAAAGAGAGAAGGAATAAAAAATATGGAATGAGAGCCAGTTGAAAGGATATGTATAAGGCAGCATAATTTTAATGAAATGCTTACAGATTGGCTTATGCCCAAAAAATAACCAAAAATAGCAATAGACAAGCGGCACACACACATTTGCATACATAAATGTATATATGTGTGTGAGTGTGTGTTAGTATGTGTGTGTGTGTTTAGTGCTCGGCAGTCAACAGACTTGCTCAACTAGCGCTTGGAGCGTTTGTCTGGCGGCAAAGTCATAACTTCACTTATCAACATTAGCTGTTGCATTTTTGGGGTATATGCCATTTGGGATACACACACACACACACACACACACACAGATACAGATACATACATATAAAGATATATATGTATACGAGCTACATATATTCATACATTTTAATACGCTGTTTATATTTTATGAAGGCAAATGAATGCACAAGGAAATGAACGAGCCAAATGAATGAAATGAGCACACCCGCCACGCCCCCTACTGTTCCATGCTTTGACCCAACCAACTCCCTACCCACCCTACCACCCCTACTTGCTGCCTTATCTTCTGCACCCCCCTTACCAACTCAACTCCCAACCCCATCCAATTTCTCATGCACACACAAAAAATTCAACACCATGTAGTAGCTATGTGGCCCAAATGCAGACAAGGCAGCTACAATCTCTCTCTCTCTCTCTTACTCTCTTTCTATCTATCTGTTCTGTTGCTCTTTCTCTCTAGCAGGCTCTGTCTCTGCTGTGGCCTGAGCAACAACCTCGCTTCGAGCTATAGACGAGTTTACAGTTATCAAGGGAAAATTATCATCTGCCATGAATCTCGATAAAATTCATATTCATATGAGAGCGACGAGCAGAACCAGGAGAGGGTAGTAGGGTAGTGGTAGTGGTAGGGGTAGGGGTAGGGGTAGGGGTAGGGGTAGGGTATGCCGGTCTGTCAAGCTTGGGGTTTTCATAGCTGGTAGCTAACCGCAAAATGGAAGAGAGAGACAGAGAGTGAGAGAGAGGGATATGCACACACTTTCATTACGTCGCCGGGCGTCCCAAAATGGAATAGAGCAAGTGGACGCCGTTGGGTCACAGGAAGCGCCAAAACACAGCTCAGCGTATGTGTGTGTGTCTATGTGTGTGTGTGTACATGTGTGTGACTGTGTGTGACTGTAGACCCAGACACGTTCAGCATGTGGAGGCGGCAGCAGCAGCAACAACAATTGCCCGATATGAAACCGGCTCACAACTAATTTTTGGGGAAACAAATGACTTTGCCCTCTCACAATTTCCTCCAAAACAACTCTTCGTTCCCCACCCCCGCCCCTTCATGAGCACCATAACTCGATTTTGTAGCAAACTATAATTTGTGTTGCCAACACAGTTGACTTTAAAGAGCTGTCAATATGTAACGAAACTGTGCAATGCCAGTGGAAAATCAGAGTGTTCTAATTTAACTAAGATTTTTAATTTTTGTTGAATTTCCAACTAAAAATTATATTAGAGTCGAAGTTAATTCTGTTAAGAACTTGTCCAGTATTCGCAACTCTTTTTTAACTACTCGAAATTAATAAAAGCGCAACTCACAGCTGCTCCCAATAAATAGGCAACATTTTGTGGCTGACACGCTGATCGGTTTCTTGCCAATATATGACTCTAAAGTTTAAATGAATCCTGCGTAGATATTTTCCAACACTTGCATCAATATGTTAACTGCTTAGGTTTAGAATCACAGAACTGAACCGCTGCTTTAAAGACGTCTTTGCCTTCGTCATTGCAACCCCGTTTGTTAGTTTAAAACAGCTGCCCCAATAAGTAGGCAACACTTTATAGTGCTATGTGTGCATGGATGTGTGTGTATATGTGAGAATAACACTTAAATATTTACAATTAGAGCTTGTAGAAAGCTAGTAGCTGCAGTTAAGAGATAAAAGTGCGTACCTCAAACAAACTGCCAGTTCCCTTGTGGCACACACACACACACACATACACCCATACATAGATAGAGACAGAGACTGAGGCTAACTTGGCTAAAAGGGAGTTCATTAGCTTGGGCAAAGGGTTTAATTACCTACTCACTGTTCATTTAGCGCCACTTGCGTCTCACGCGCTGTTGAGCAATGCAAACCAAAGACTCCCAAACAGCACAGGAAACACTTCACTACACTCCACTCCACTCCACTCCATTCCAACATCAACCCCATCTTCCCTCCCCCATACCTACTACTCCAACCCACCTGGATGCCCATGTTGCAGGCAACGAAATGCGTCGACTTTTGCGGCCAGTCAGGATGTCAGGACGCAGTCAAAGACGCAGCCCAACTTTTGCCATGTACACAGTTAATTAAAAAGAATAAAAAAGCAGGAGCAAAAAAAAAAAATGAAAAAAAAAACACGCAAAAAGTCTAGTGAAAATCATTATAAAATAAAAATGATAAAATAGATGATAGACGAAATATAAATACTCTGCCAAAAGTGGACTATTTCCAAATCGGGTTTACTTCCATTTATCAAAGAATTGTAATGTAGTTGCTACTTAAAGAAATGAATATATTCTTTTAATATTAAATTTTGTTTCATTTTAATATATATATATGTATATACATATTTTTTTTGGAAAAAGATGCGTTTATAGGGCAAATGTAAGGGTATAGAACAGTTCTACTAAACATAGATTCACACCAGCCACTCAACTTGTTTTTAGAGTGCAGTTAGTGTCTAGTAGAGGGAAGGTCTGTTTGCATAATGTGAGAACGAGAGCTGTATATATAAAAAAAGAGATAGATATACAGAAAATAAAGAAAAAAAGAGAGTGAGAGAGAGAAAGCAATTGAGGTGTTCCCGCTTGCCGCTGGCCCTTTACAATTAACGTGAGAGATACACGACAAAAGTGACGCTGCCACTGACACAAAACAGTTGGCAGGAGGCAACAGGAAGGAGTGGGTCCTATTCTATCCTGTCCTATTCTGTCCTGTCCTTCCATCAAAGCGAAATAACTACGCCAACTCGTTCCAAGCACACAGCCTTAATAACTGCTGCTTCATCTTTAACTACTGCAAAACATGAAAGAAATTAGCTGCGTGGCCGAAAAATGGCAGCAGCTGAGAACGAGAGGAAGATTGGGGCTGAGACTGAGACTGAGACCGAGACTGAGAGTGGGCATAAGGAAACGAAGGTAAGGTTAAGGTTGGGCTAGGTAGAGGCAACCTGAGGCAACCTGACCTGCTGCCTCGTTCAAGACGCACGCGCCCCAGCACGGGGCACACTTGAATGCGTACTTATTACACCTGAGCTGCAGCTAAGTATGTTTACAAGATGTTATGGTTCAGCGGACCCAAGTACACCGTCAAAATGGCAAGAACTAAGCCGCAGTCTCCTGCTCCCATGCCAGTTAATTATTTTTTTTTTTTATATTTTTTGTTTTTTTTATAATTTAAATAAATTTGCACAAAGCCCGCTTAATTTTTGATGTTAGAAGTGATGCGGACTGAAGACTGTAGGTTAATCAGGAAATGAACTTTTAATTCTTCGAAAGCAGCAGCAATTCGTAGGTAAGCTAGAGTTGCTCTAGACTATTGAGTTGTGTTGGCAACTCTGCTCTCTATGTTGTCCTATTGTGTTGTGTATAAATCCTTTAACTGTCGCGCTCTGCATTGACAGCAACAAATAAATTTTACCCAAGGGGGTAATCGACGAAATATATTCGATAAGAAATTTGTAATACAAGATGATGTAATCATCGATTCCGGGTATAGCAAGCCAAAGGGGGGAAAAGGCAAAGGGTCTCCGCACTGATTGCTGAGTCAAAGACTGAGACTGAGACTGAGATGCCGAGTAACAGAGATGGGTTGGAGATGGTAGGAGGAGGCTGGAATCTGGAAGCTGGAAGGGCCACCTGCTGTGCTTGGACCCATTGAGATAGCTGTTGTCACTCGGCGAATTGCTTGGAGAGTTCTAACGTGACTAACGGCGCCACAAAGGTGTCGTCTGCCAGCCTACTATATGGGAGGGAATTCGCAGTGGAGTTTGATAGCTAAAGACCAAAGAGAAAACAGAGAAGCGAGAGAGTATCGGAGATTGAGCTGAAATTGAAGTTAGTCGCAGGCAGCGATTGCTTTTTAATCGATTCCATTTACAAATAAATTGCTTGGGTTTGGGATTGGAATTGGGATTGGGCTTCGGTTGTTGGCTACAAGATTTATCTGGCAATCGAAACCAGAATCTTTTGCCAGTGGCAACCATTGTTTCTATCTTCATTATGGGCACATTAAGCTTCAACTTTACACAAGGGTCACATGAGTCAAGCAGATCTGAGTTTGCCATCAAAGCTGCTATCCCAAATAAGTTTCTATTAAATTTTTTTTTTCATTTTTTTACATATGTTTTAATAACAAATAATGGATAATAATATTAAAATAATGCAAAAGTAAACTGTTTTTTTTTTTTTAACTGTGTTCAGGCATTTAGCTAACAAAGTTGCAAAATTTAATAATATAAAAAATATATCACTATTACATTTAAACTTGTATCTATCATATATGTAGAAAGAATATTTTTAATATTTCACTTAAAGTGAATTCAGTGCTTAGCTCATCACGTCAGCCATTTTATGAGGCGCGCTGTTGCCACTTTTCGGTAATGGAAATTCCTTTAGAAAATTGGTCAATGGGTTTGCCTACTTTTCGGGGCTGTGGGGTAACACTCCCACTCCCACTTTCTCTCTCTCTCTTTATTTTCTGTTTCTCTTCTTTTTTTTTTTGAGTAATCAAAGCGTTTGGCGCTAAGTGAAGCCCATCAACTGGCTGCACACGGCACTTAGGGCTCATCATAATGATGATGTTGTTTATGTTGTTGTTGCTGATGCTGTTGGCAGCGGAAGTGAATAACAATAATAATTTGAAAATTATGAAAGCTATAAACGCATAAATTTTGTTCACTTTCGCTGCTGCCAGAAAAACAAAATAAAAAAAAAAAAACGAAAAAAAAACGAAAGGAGGCGAAAACGCCCAAACGCCATTATATACGACATTTTAATAATTTTCCACACGCCAAATCGTAACTTTTATCAGAGTGCGGTTGCTTCTGCAGCGGAAGGGGGTCGAAGGCCATAGACGGGGTGGTACACACACACACACACACACATACGTGCATACATACAAATAGAGAGACAGCCACAGACACAGACACATAAAAATGCCTACGAAAAGCAACACTATATAAAAATTCATAATGCAAACATAAATTTTCATTTGAATATTTTGCTGTCTTGGCGAATATCGCTGCCGTCGTCGTCGACGACGTTTGCTTAAAACACAAGCCACGAGTAGAAGCTGAAGAAGAAGAAGAAGGAGATGAAGACGAGCAGAAGACATCTCATACAGCTGCTGCTTGTGATGTTTTTACTCCTTGCCGATAGACATATAAATGGCTTGGCTGCATTAGAACTCGCGGCAAGGACGTCGGCACAGCACTGAACGATATTTCTATCTCACTCCAAATCACTCTCCCTCTCTCACTTTCGCACTCTCACAGCTTGTGGATGGTCTTGTCTATCGTTGCGTCTGCCTGCAATCTTCGTGATGCTGCTGCTGCTGCTGCTGCTGCCGCTGGTGTTGTAAACATTTTCCAGTCGACATCATATGAATTATGGGGGTCGTACCGCGAAAAGCTTTTATAATCGGGCGCAAATCGCGCAAAGTATTACAAAAATTATGTACATGCACCACCTACACTACCCCAACACACACACTAACATACACACTAACATACACACATACATATGCATATGAATTTGTATATGTATGTAGGCAAATGCCCAAAATATGTTTGCATTCCGCGGCTTGACAAGTTAATGCGCTGCTCGCTTCTTCTTCTTCTTCTCCTACCTCTTCGTCTTCTTCATGTTTTGAATCCAACTTGAACTCGATTTCTTGGTTTCTTATAGCAACAGTATCTGCATAGTAGTAGAAGGTGTGTGTGTGTGGGGGGGAGGTAAAAGAACAACCCAAAAAGTGTTGCAGAAACTTTAAATTTTGTCTGGGGCAACTTTAAGCAGCTTTCCCAAAATAGTTTAATTATTTTTATATTATATTTTATATAATGTATTTGCGATGACATTTTTGAAGAATTTTTAATTACTTGAATTTTTTAAATGATTATATTTTATAGGAAAATAGATTTTCAATAAGTTTTGTCATTTTAAATAAATCTATTTTTTAGTTATGGTTGAAGTTCATGATTTTTTTTAAATTTATATTTTTTTTTCAATTTAAAATTATATTTGATTTTAATTTAAACAATTAATTAAATTTCTGTATGTCCAATTTATATTAATAATTTTTTAATTTACTTGAAGCCCTGATTTTAATAATTAATAGTTTTAATTATAATTATTATTTTTCTCATTTTTTACGTCATTATTTTATTTATTGCAATTACGATGATTTTTTTTTGTAATTTCATATAATTTAATTCAATTAAAAATGTATTTTATTTTGATTGTTATTTAAATATAATTAAAAATGTCACATTTTGAGTTAAACAATATTATTTCTTAAGCAATGCCCCAATTGGTCAACGGCTCTCTCCCCTTCCCACTGCTGAGATACACTCTCCCCTCATTGGCACCTGCTGATTGGTTGTATAATTGCAATCTCCCCCAACTGCTCCAACTTCAACTCCAAGTCGACACAGACATGCATGTAAGTGAGAGTGTGTGTGTGTGTGTGTGTGTGTGAGAGAGGCAACACCTCCAAGAGAAGCTGCTCCTCTCAATTGACAGTCTCCCACCCCAACTTCATGCCCAATTCCTGGCCAGAGAGTAACTGGTTAATTGAGTGCACAGCGTCACACCCAGCACATCCGGACATGGAGTTGGAGTTGGGGATGGAGTTGGGTATGAAATCGTTGACAAATGGAGCGCGAGGCAAGCACCAGACGAGGCTGGAGTTGATGGCGAGTGGCCAACAAGTGAAATTGATGACTGCCCATCAATTTGGCTGGCGATGTCGATGGCGATGGCGACTCCCGCGATAACCCCTGGCAAGTGGACGACCTTGTGCCTGGCCACAGATAGACAGCGACATTGGCAGAGGGAGTATGGGGGACTGGGGAGACAGAGAGATGGACAGCTCGTAACATGCCAATAAATGGTCAACATTTTGGCACGCGGTCAACAGTTGAGAGTCACGTTTTGCATGAGGGAAACAATCAAAAGGGGGCATCACAGTCTGTCTGTCTGTGTGTGTGTGTGTGTATGACTGGAGAAAGGGAGTAAGTGTGTGAAAGGGTTTTTGCTGCTGTTGCTATTGCTGTTGCTGTTGCGGCCATAAAACATGCCACAAGAATTATTAATGGAGCTTCAGCTGCCAAATGCTTGCCAAACATTTGCCAGCTGCGGTCGCGCCCAGCTGCTGCCCCTCATCCCACGTCCCTTGCTGTGATTGATTTCGAATCGTTTTTCAATTGGCAAAAAACAACAACAGCAGCAGCAGCAGCGGCATGTGGCATGTGGCAGCAGCAGGAGAACGTTGTCCGAGCAGGGTTATTTGTATTTGTATTTGCATTTGACAAATTGTTTGCTTGTAAAAGTCAATGAAGGGCCAAGGCAATAAACATGCCTGTCTCCTCCACACACATACACACTCCTCCTCCTCTCAATGTGTGTGTGTGAGTGTGTGTGTGGGGAGTGTTGTCTCGGTAATTATTCAAACAAATTTTTGGTCGTTTAACGTTTACAACGCGCGACGCGAGTTTGAGTTTTGAAATTGTAAGTTAATATCCTGTCTGTTATTGCCACACACATACACAGGCACACACACACATAGGCATACACATGTACATACATATGTATGCAACATGCACGTCTGATGAATTGATTAAACAATTTCCTACCCTCTGCGTTTTTTGCATGCGATTCAAACTCAATGCTGAACGCTCAATTTGGGGCTTACTTCGTGGCGCACAGATTGCTAGAGAAACAGAGGCAGTGGGCGACAGAATTGAGGGGGGCATAGGGCACGGGTTGTGGCAAGGTTAGGTGCAACAGTAGTTGGGGTTGCCACACGGTTGGCATTGGCAACAAATCACTTTAGTTGTGCGTGATAAATTGAGTTGTTGGTTGCTGTTTCTTGTTTCTTCCTTCACTTCACCTACTCTCTCTCTCTCTTTCTCTCTCTCTCTCTCTCTCTCTCTCTCTCTCTCTCTCTCGCTCTCTCTCTCTCTCTCTCGCTCTCTCTCTCTCTTTCCTTCATTGTGTCCTTTTGGCTTTTCGCGTTAATTG
This sequence comes from Drosophila quadrilineata, assembly GCA_018150725.1. NCBI lineage: Eukaryota > Metazoa > Arthropoda > Insecta > Diptera > Drosophilidae > Drosophila > Drosophila quadrilineata. The sequence continues at coordinate 21,647,231 of JAECWN010000432.1, forward strand.
GGCCAATTTCCACGAATCAAATTGAGGCCTTGCAATTGCCATTGCCTCCCCTTTAGCACTTTGTGTCCTTCGTTTTTTATCTGCCACATATGCTGTCCATATCAAGATTACTGCCAAGGAAGAGGAAGAATGGTAAAAAACAAAAACAAAACACCAAAAAAAGGAAAAAGTCGAAAAATTAATATTGTAACAGCAGATTTGACCAAAGGAAGCGTTGACCTCCATATTAAGTTGTCCAGCAGCATGTTTCCAAAGAACCAAGGCGCGACTAGCAGATACCCTACAGTATAACACAATAAATAATTCACATATTATAATACATTAGATTTTTATTTTATAATAATTTATTTATTTAAATATTTCCCAATTAATTTAAAATCGTAGTTTCAATTTCTCAAAATTTCTAAATATTAAAAGAAATAAATGTTTTTTTCCATTTTTATAAAAACTATGACTAGTAAATACCTCTTAACTGATGAAATATCCACAACGACTGTCAGTTGACCAGACTGCAAGTCTGACGCCTGCCAAAAAAAAAGGGGGCACACAAAAAAAAATGACAAAAAATGAGAGAAAAAATAAACAGAAAAAATCAACGTCAAAAAAGTGGCGCGTGTCAAATGTCAGGCAGAGTCAACTCCCGCTCCTGTGGCGACTCCAACTCCTGGACGACCCACCCCCCTATGATATCCTCGCGTTGGCAGCGTTACCTTCACCGGTTTTGCCGGTCACGTCGCACGTTGAAAATACCACACAGATGTCATCAGTGCGCGACGAGGACGAGAACGAGAACGAAAACGAGGACGAGCTGCAAATCTCTGATCTGTTGATGAGATTGTGTCACATAGCCGCCCGTCAACAGACTCAACAGACCTACGAGAGATGCCCAGGAAGCAGCACAGAAACGTGAATGCCAGACAGACAGACACTCAGACAGATAGACAGACAGACTGCCAGGCTGGGCAACAGCTTAACTAAGGTTAAGCCCTCATATACACACCCATTCACCCATACACACAAACACACACATACACCAAGTTGGGGTGTATTGTGTGGCCTTAGCTGGGGTTTGAGTGTCAATGACAAGAGTACTTAAGAGATTTTCACATCGTTACAAAACAGAATTGGGCAGAAATTAAAATTAATGCTTTTTGTTGCTATTTTTGTTTGACTTGGCAATTGTTGTTGTTGTTGCTGTTGTTTTTATTCTCCTTATTCTGTTACTGTTCTTACTTTAGAAATTTAAGCAAAGGTTACCATTAACAAAAAAAAAACTGAATGGAGAGCCAAACGGCTGCAATTTAAAAGAAAACTATTGCAAAATAGAATTTCATTTACTTATCTTAATTTCGTGAAAATCGGTTGATTTTTGGCAAAGTTATGGCAATTTAAAGTTTGAAAAATGGTAAAATTGTCAAAATGACAATTTTGAAGTGCTTCTTTTAGTCAGTCAAAAAAATCTATGAATGCAGTTTTCAACTGGTAAATTTTTTGGTAAATTATGATTTTTGAGTACTTTTGAACACATTTTTAGCCATATCTCGGAATATAATCATCAGAAATACCTCAAATAAAAAGCAAAATGCTAGTTATGAGTCCTAGAATCGATCTGAGTCAAAAAATAGGGATCAAAAATTTTTACGATTTTTGATGATTTTGTCAAGGGGTTGGTATGGAAAATCGGTCAAAAAAGTCGAAAAATTTAAAATGGCGAATTTTGTAAAAATTTTAATGTAGATTTAAACTGATATGAAAACCATTTCCAAAACTTCAAATTTCATCAAAATCGGATGATTTCTGGCTGAGTTATGGCAATTCAAAGTTATGAGGAGGTCGATTATGTGGAAATCACCGTTTTGGGGCACTTTTTTACACATTTTTAGCCATATCTCGGTCAATAATCATCAGAAACACCTCAAATAAAAAGCAAAATGCTAGTTATGAGTCCTGGAATCGATCGTAGTCAAAAAATTGGGGTCCACATTTTTTTTTTATTTTTGATGATTTTGTCAAGGGGTTAGTATGGAAAATCGGTCAAAAACTCGAAAAATTTAAAATGGTGAATATTATAAAAATTTTGATGCAGATTTAAACTGATATGAAAACCATTTCCAAAACTTCAAATTTAATCAAATACGGATGATTGTTGGCAAAGTTATGGAAATTGATATTTTAGAAAATGTCAAATTATTGAAAATTCAAATATTGGTACACTTTTGGACACAGTATTGACCATACCTCGGAAAGTACTCATCAGACACACCTCAAATAAAAATGAAATTGAGTCTGATAATTACTTGATCATTTTTATGCTTACAGCATTTGAACGACAGGGATATTTTTCTCTTTAAGCTGCAGTCACTTCCAATTGGCTATGGTTGGCCGTTGCCTTGCAACAAAAAGTGGCAAACACAAGTGGCAATTTGGCTGCACATAAACTAAGTGCTGCTCACAAAAGTCAAAGCCACAAAATCCGCTAACAAAAATACGCTAAAACACCAAGCTGAATTCTACTTTACATGCTAATGTTGCCACTGCCACTGCCACTGCCACTCCACTGACACGCCCCTTGCCCCATCCTGCTTCTGTTACGCCCACTTCAATTGATGCACACAAAATCCAAAAATTTTTGAAGCGATCAGAGCATCAGCCACAAGCCGCATAATACAGTTTGCTTTTTACACACACATATATACATATATATATATGGATGTGAGAGATTCACACACACAAATACACTTGTAGATATACAAATACTCTATATGCTGTTGGCGTTGAAGTGGGCGTGGCTGCTGTGGGGATTGAGCAGACAACAGGATTAAAAAGCGCTCGAAAAATTGGCAACATGTTTAATAATTATATTTTTGGTGAATGTGCTTTTTGTTGTTGTTCCACACACAGTGAAGAGGAGAAGAGAGGAGAACATAGAGTTGAAAAGAGACACGTAGATATGTGAAGACAAGGTAAATATGTTTTTTGACAAAACACAGTAGCACATGTTGCCGCCGTCGTGTTGCACGTTGCTGTCTGTTGCCTTCGTCGTTGTCCTTGTTGCCCCATTGTCGTGGCACAAATGGCATAAAACAACCACAAGCGCCGCAACATTTGACGACTGTCTACCACATGCATCCCCTTACCCCCATCTCCCCCCTCCCCTCACCAGCTGACTGGCGCACTAACTGACAAGCGCCTTATCATTAAGGTAAACAGCAACAGCAACAACAACAATAACAATGGCAGCAGCAACAGTCACAGCAGCAGCAGCAGCAGTTGTCATCAGCATCATCATCATCATCATCATCAACTACGGCGTCAACAACCTCAAAATTTGTTGGCACTGCTGCTGCCACTGTTTGTTGTTGTTGTTGTTGTTGTCATTGTTGTTGTTAAATTCGCTGTCTGTCTGCTTCGCAAAAAATCAAGCAGCCAAAAACAAAAGCAACAACAACAGCAACAGTTGTCGCTTTCACAGACAGCGTCAACAACAACAACATGCCCCTCCTCCCATCAAAAAATAAAAGGAGCAACAAAAAAACCGAAACCAAAAAGCAACGCACACCTGACAAACATTACATACATGTGTGTAGGTGTGTGTGTGTGTGTGTGTGTGTCACTTATGCAAAAAAGGCAGCAACAACAATGAACGTTCCACATTGACAATGCCAGACGCGACAGAGCGTTGTGTGTATGTTTGTGTGTGTGTGTGTGTGTGATGACTGATGAGCGACATGTGGCGCTAGCATATAGTCACATGCCACATGCCTCAACGCACTTGCCACCTTGCCACATCTATGTTACCTGGCCGCTTTCTCTACGCTCGCTCTATTGGCCTTCAGGGTGTTGTTATCCCGCAAAATATAAAATGAAGAGGAAAACATGAAAAGTAGGAAGACGAGTAGGAAGAAGCAGCAGCTGCAACAATATACAACAACAACAAAAACATTACTGTGGCAAACTTGAGACAATGACGTTGTTGGACTCAAAGTGACCATTAAAAATAAATAATCAAATTTAATATTGATTTTGGTTTTCATTTAAGATCTCTGTAATTTAATAATTTCGAATTTTTAAAAGTTATCATTAATATGTTTTATTATAATTGTTTTCCTAACTTAAATACAATATACAATTCGCAATCAATAATTATAAAAATTTTAAATATTTGTTTGCATTGAAACATGTTGATTAAAACTTCGTTTATTATATTTTCTTACCATTTTCAATATTTTTGAGAGTTATTTCTTTTCGAAAGTTAAATAATGTACCTAATATGTTGGACAGTATTGTAACTACTCCAGATCACTTGACATTGACATGTCTGTGACTTGAGCTGCCTCATAAGTGCCATCTCTTCTCCAGATTGATCTCCCATCTCCCAACAACTCACATCACAAACTTCAAATTATATATATATATAAAATGAAAATGAAATTGAAAATAAAAATAAATAAAAAACAATTGAAAATTCGAAGCATGTGCCGCATTAACGATTTGTGTCGATTTTGTCCACTTTTGGGATTTGGGGCAGCAGCAAGTGGAGCGGACTGAAGTGGAATGGCGGGGAGGGGAGGTAGCTTTATCAGTTGGCTAGTTTGGTTGGCAAACATATTGTCTATTTGTGCGCTTTATTGCCAATAAATCAGAATTTATTTGCAACAACAAACGAATTAAAATGTTCAATAAATATTTGCGCAGCCCCAAAAAGTAGGCAACAATAACAACAGCAACAACATTTATTGCATGGCGTCCCCTCTCTCTGTCTCTTTCTCACTGCGTGTAGTCTATATACATATATATTGTCTATATACATATATGACCACTTGGCAGACGCAATAACTCTGAGCGCTTATCACGCAACATTCACTTGGACATATTCACTTTGAACGACGCTACGTGATGCGCATTTTTGTTACGCTCTTAACTCTCAACTCGACATCCTCCTCAGCCAAAGAGCTACAATCGTGTTGCCAGTGTTGCCTTTGCTCCACTCACTAGACCCACTGCAAGCCTGGCCTACACTGAGAGAATTATCATACGACGAAATTGTTGTAGATATATATATATATATATATATATATATATATATATATATATGTATATATATATTTTATCTAAAAAAATTGATAATAACAAAAGTAAATAAAATATTCTAATCAAACAATAAATAATCGTTAATAAATACTGCTTAACAGTTATTACACTGAGGGAAACTTTAAAGTAATAACAATTTTACATTTACAATGATTGAAAAGTAGACTTAAATAATCCATATAAATAATATTCAAAAATTAATTATCAATCTTGCACTTAATTTTATTTTATATTCAGCTCAGTGTATACAGCATCAGTCAACACAAAAAAAAAATCTATTAAAAAATTATGGGTTAATGTTGTTGGGATTTATGGAGAGCGAGAGAAGCGTCGCTCTCTCTTGGATGACAAACAAATTGTCCACACGTGAGACAATCAAAGCGGCATAAACTAAGCGTGCCATGGAACCATGAAGAAAAAAATCGAACCCATAAAAAAACATCAAAAACAAGAAGAAGACATTGCGCCAAATGGCAATCGATGATTTGCAAGCTGCACAGTGGTGCGGAAAAGAGAGAGAGAGAGAGAGGGTAAGAGTGCGACGACGCATTTTGGCATTAACGTATGCGTCCCCGGGGTGCCATCGATAAGCCAAGGATGTCCGGATACGAGTACCATGTCCGGGCTGAAATACTTCCAGCTAATTCCATTATGCAATCGGGTGGTCTGGTCTGGTCTGGTCTGGTCTGGTTCGCGCCACTCCAAGCCACTTCACTCGCGGCAAACTGAACATGTCTGGTCGTGTTCTGTCATGCAAATGCAAGTTCAACTTATGCTTTTGTTCTAATCGTATGTATGTGTATCGAGTATACTTTTGTGAAATTGTTATCGCAATGCGCCCCAAGCTAAGCAAATTAATCAAAAACTGGGAGCACAAAAAAGAAAACCATAGAATAGTATAGAAATGGGATGCTGGGGAACCGGGGTCACTTCGCCAATTGACTGATGGCCACTAATTAACTCAGCGTGGAGACCATCGAGAAACAGAGAGAAAGAGAGAGAGAGAGAAATAGAGGAGGAGGGAGAGAGAGAGTGAGGCGGCTATTTGTCAGTAAGCGAAGAGGGATGCCTTTTTGAGGCTTGGTGATGGCGTGGGAACCACTTGAAAATCAAATCAAGCGTTCAACTGTAAATCACAATAAATAATACAAAAAAGAAAAAAAAATGAAAATAATAATAATAATAAAAACAACCTAAGGAAAGCAACAACAATTGGGGGAAAATCCACACACAGACAAATCGAAAAGGAGACAAAGGGAGAGGGAGTCTATGCTGGACCCTTGATATCATATTTTTCACTTCATTGTGTTTCCGGCAAGCGGCATAATAACGGATGGAGATGCCTCCGCCACCGCTACCACCTTCACTTCCGCCCCGTTCTCGACCCCATTCCCGCCACCGCCTTTGCCTATTGTTTGCCCTCATCGCTTTTGTCAAATGTCGAACCAAGTCTCGGCAGTCCGAGTTACGATTGTTCAGTTTATGAGCTTACGTAATCTCTGGCATCGCCTCATGCTCACAATGCTCTGACCACGGTCCTCATATCAGGACCAGCCTGACTTTCACAGGACATCAGCATAGAAATGTTTGGAGAAATCTCTACATGATGACCAATTTATACCCTGGATTGTGGGTCGGGCATGCTCGGCTTACACAAAGTATGTAAGTATCTTCATTTCAATTAGATCGAAACAATTGAGCTCTAGGATATCTGACCCCTCGTCATTATCTTTTGACGATTTTGTCAAATTGTTTAACCGACCAAAAGAATTATTATGGCATTTTTTTTTCTTTTGTCGTTTGTCTGTTTTTGTTATTTTTCTCTTCGTTTCGTTTCACGCTTTTGTTGCCCGCTGACACATTGAAGAGAGACCGAGCCCGTCCTTGAGCCCAACAACTCACAAAAAAAAATTCACTGAAAAAAAATGAGGAAACCAAAAAAAAAGAAAAAAAAACTCCACCTCGATATGAACTTAACTCTAACCCTGCCCTTGAGCACTTGTATCCTTATGGCTGGCTTATATGGCATTGTTGTGTAATAAGACGGAAATAATTTTCATTGTTGTGCTGTTCATTTTTTTTTTCCTTGAGCTGTATGACACTCTACATGTGTGTGTGTGTGTGTGTGTGTGTTATTGTTCAAGTGTAAACAACATATCATCCATTGGCAGGGGTTGACATTACAAATTGTTGACTAATTTGCGCTATTAACTGAAGCAATCTATATAATCATTGATCTTATCCTCCCAAAAAAAAAGAAGAAAAAGCGTGAAATTTATATATATTATTTAGAATTTTACTATGATATTAGATAATATACAAATTTTAATAATAATTAAGTTTTAAAATACAAAAAATTTAAAATAACAACCATTTATTATTATTATGAATAAACTTCATTTTAAAAGAATTAATAATATAAAAGATTATTAAAAAAATATATATGACTATAGAAAATTTGAAAAATAATAACTAAAAAATTATTTTTTGCTGATTTTATTAATTTTTGTTTAAGCATATTTAGTAAGAGTACAACTTAGTAATTACCTTAAAATAACTGAAATTTATGCAAATTAATTTTTATTTTTAATCATTATTTTCTTTTTTATTAACTAACATAACTTAATAGTAAAATTTCGGAGTCTCTCTTTGTAGCACATGCATCAATCGGGTTAATTAAACGCTTTTGGGCTTGTGGTACTTTCTCCCCCCTGGGTCACCACTCACAGTGCTCTTAATTCTCCCTATAATATGCCCATATTTCTCCAAGTATATTTACATGCATATGCTTTAATGTATTGACTCATATTCGAGGCATGAGGGCAATGTAGAATGGTATCTGATATCTGTAGGTCTGCGTGTAGCCGCGTGATTTTGGTCGAAATTGTGGCAAACACCACAAAAATTTGATTTGCACTTTTCGGCAGCACATCACATATAAAAACACACACAAACACACACGCTGGCTTATGTATGTGTTTGTGTGTTGTGAAAGCACAAATAGACGTTGATTGCTTTGTTGATTTGTTTGCGGTTGCTGCGCGGCGGCGCCTTGGCTGCCAGTACAGAGGTGGGCACGGACGCAGAATGACAGGGAGACAGGGAGGCAGGGAGACAGGGAGGGGTCATGACAAGCGTCAAAATGTTAGACGGTTAGTTAGTGGCCCGTTGTTGGCCTTGGCCTGGGATTGCCCCTTCTGCCATTGCCATCTAAATGGCAATCAATGCACACATTGATGCAGTCATTTGCGCCTGCCGAGTAATCGAAATCAGCAAAAACTTGCAAACGAAGTGAGGGAGATAGAGGGAGGGAGAGTCAGACAACCCTTTTTGGCCCAGGCAACAAAATTATTTATTGAAATTTTATAAATAGTGGGATCAGACAACGAAAATTCGAGTCTGCAAGCCAAAAAAAAAAGTTACAACAAAAAATTATACGAACTGTGGCTGTGTCTGTGTCTGTGTGTATGTGTGTGTTTTCTACGACAAGGGTAGCTAATTTCATACGATAAGCTTGGCCTGGCCTGGCTTGGCTTGGCCTGGCCTGGCACGACACTAACCCCAGCTCCACGATAAACCCCTCTGCCACATTCAAAGAGATACAGTTTTTAGTTTTGCCCCAAAATGTATGCTACACATTTGCAGTTTCGTTGTTATCTAGAGCCGACGAGCACCAGACAGAGACAGCAGCAACTGCTCGAAATGAGCGAGACACCGTATAATGTGTGTGTGTGTGTGTGTGAGAGAGAGAGAGAGATGACTAAGAGGAGCAGTGGCAGTCCCCGGTGCTGATACCGAAGCGTTTTTGGTCTCGGATATTAATGCATCATGGGCATTGTAAAATGTTCGTTAAGCTTCTGGCACGGCAACTTTACGTTTTTCCAGAAACACAATTCTCAATGGTCAACTGGCAGATACCCTGCATAGTTAAAGCAGCTCAGCAGCTCTGGTTTGATGCAGTCTACCCTAGTTGGGGGCACACGGCACGGCGAATAGTAGCAACAGCACAAGGCGTCTGCAGCCATAAAATGGCGACGACAAGGAGCAGCATATAGACAATAAGTGGGTGAACAATATAGTATAGGTGGGTGGAGGTGGGAGTGGCGGAGTATGAGGTGGTTGAGGAGGTACCGGAGTACGAAGTGGCGACGGTCGCGTTTATGCGGTTTTTCGTACAGTTGTGCGGAGTCAGAGAATACCAACGACTCAGACGAGACGACTTTGCCACATCTATAGCATCTCCAGCAGCTGTAAGAGCCACCGTAGTTAAAGGGTTACAAGGAGACAAAGAACGTTAGCCAGATTTAGTAAGCATCCTGACCCAAACCCGAACCCGAACCCCCATCCTCAACTATAGCCCATGGCAACTGCCATTACAACTACTTATGGCCGTCACTGTTTTAAAATCAAAAGTCGGAACGGGGTTCAGGTTCACAGTGCCCGCGACGACGTCGACATCGACATCGGCTGGTTCTTCTGCTTGTTCAGTCTCCACTCCAACCACTACTACTACTACTACGACTACAACTACTAGAGTCCTTGTTGATCAGACGGGCGGGCAAGGCACAGTCAGCTTACCGGCTGAGGTTTTATGAAAATAAATTGTGCTTTATGCTCGATTATTACCGTAGACTTATTGGGTTTTCTGAAGCGCTCTAAATGCCCCAAAACCAAAGCCAGCTCCAATCCCAGTCCCCCATAACCCTTGGCCCGTTGTAACCCTTTTACGGCAATCGGCCAGCCATGTGTGTACCCATGTGTCTGTCCATGCTCCTGGCGTAACCATTCTCAGGCTCAGGCTCAGTCCTTCTGGTGGCGCTGTTGTAATTGTTAAGATTTTGTTACTTCAATTTATTATTGCTCCCATACGGCAGACTGGGACAGGAGCGAGTACCTCCACAGAGTGTATCCTTTTCCTTATTTATATGGCCACGGCCATGTTCAAATATGTTCATTTAAATATGTGCATGTGGATGTATCTGTGTTTTAAGGATGAAGCTGACGCTCGGACTGCTTTATGCCTGTTTCGGGTAATTTGCATTTCACGTTTTCAAGTTTTAGGTTTTCGGTTTTTGGTTGCGGCTGCAGTCAAATGATTCGTGATTATGCGTAAAGTTGTTATAGTTTCTGATTATAAATGCTTACTTTATATGCTCATTTCACCTTCCCTCTAACCTCCTGCATTCACTAGATCCAACTGCCGTTGTTATCTTCTTGGTAGAGCACCTGTGATAAGTTCAATTAAAACGAAATAATTTACCTCAATTTTGTTGGATTTGAAGCAATATTTTGGAAAATATCGCCGAAGAAGTGAAAAAATGATGAAAAAACTGATTTTCTCCCAAATTATGGAAACTGTCTTAGCTTTGAGAAGATGTAACTTTGCCAAACCTCAACCGATTTTAGAAATTTTATCATTTCTGTCAAGGGCTTTGAATCTACTTTGAATCTACATCCAAAAGTATTTACAAATTTTTCCAGATACTGCTATAAATTTAAAAATGTAAAAAATCGACTTTTTTATGAAAAATAGGAAACTTTCTCAACTTTGAGAAACCATAACTTTGTCAAAATTCAAGGTATTTTCAAAATTTTTGCAGTTTTGTCAATGGCTATGATCATATTTTGAATCTGCATCAAAAATTTATACATGTTGACACTTGTAAATTTTGGACCATTTTTGGTCATTTTTGCATACTAACCCCTTGCAAAAATGTCAAAAAAAATGAAAACTTCGAAATCGAAATTTTTTGTGTCCATTTAATTTCTGGTATCAAAATTGACTTAAAAAACTTTACTTGAGTGGATTTGAAGCAATATTTTGGAAAATATCGCCAAAGGAGTGAAAAAATGATCAAACGACTGTATTTTGGTCAAATTATGGAAACTGTCTTAGCTTTGAGAAGATGTAACTTTGCCAAATCTCAACCGATTTTAGAAATTTTATCATTTCTGTCAAGGGCTTTGAATCTACTTTGAATCTACATCCAAAAGAATTTACAAATTTTTCCAGATACTGCTATAAATTTAAAAATGTAAAAAATCGACTTTTTTATGAAAAATGGGAAACTTTCTCAACTTTGAGAAGCCATAACTTTGTCAAAATTCAAGGTATTTTCAAAATTTTTGCAGTTTTGTCAATGGCTATGATCATATTTTGAATCTGCATCAAAAATTTATACATGTTGACACTTGTAAATTTTGGACCATTTTTGGTCATTTTTGCATACTAACCCCTTGCAAAAATGTCAAAAAAATGAAAACTTCGAAATCGAAATTTTTTGTTTCCATTCAATTTTTGGTATCAAAATTGACTTAAAAAACTTTACTTGAGTGGATTTGAAGCAATATTTTGGAAAATATCGCCAAAGGAGTGAAAAAATGATCAAACGACTGTTTTTTGGTCAAATTATGGAACTGTCTTAGCTTTGAGAAGTTACAACTTTGCCAAATCTCAACCGATTTTGGAAATTTTATCATTTCTGTCAAGGGCTTTGAATCTACTTTGAATCTACATCCAAAAGTATTTACAAATTTTTCGAGATACGCCTATAAACTTAAAAATGTAAAAATTCGACTTTTATATGAAAAATGGGAAACTTTCTCAACTTTGAGAAGCCATAACTTTGTCAAAATTCAAGGTATTTTCAAAATTTTTGCAGTTTTGTCAATGGCTATGATCATATTTTGAATCTGCATCAAAAATTTATACATGTTGACACTTGTAAATTTTGGACCATTTTTGGTCATTTTTGCATACTAACCCCTTGGAAAAATGTCAAAAAAATGAAAACTTCGAAATCGAAATTTTTTGTGTCCATTTAATTTCTGGTATCAAAAATGACTTAAAAAACTTTACTTGAGTGGATTTGAAGCAATATTTTGGAAAATATCGCCAAAGGAGTGAAAAAATGATCAAACGACTGTTTTTTGGTAAAATTATGGAAACTGTCTTAGTTTTGAGAAGATGTAACTTTGCCAAATCTCAACCGATTTTAGAAATTTTATCATTTCTGTCAAGGGCTTTGAATCTACTTTGAATCTACATCCAAAAGTATTTACAAATTTTTCCAGATACTGCTATAAATTTAAAAATGTAAAAAATCGACTTTTTTATGAAAAATAGGAAACTTTCTCAACTTTGAGAAACCATAACTTTGTCAAAATTCAAGGTATTTTCAAAATTTTTGCGGTTTTGTCAATGGCTATGATCATATTTTGAATCTGCATCAAAAATTTATACATGTTGACACTTGTAAATTTTGGACCATTTTTGATCATTTTTGCATACTAACCCCTTGCAAAAATGTCAAAAAAATGAAAACTTCGAAATCGAAATTTTTTGTGTCCATTTAATTTCTGGTATCAAATTTGACTTAAAAAACTTTACTTGAGTGGATTTGAAGCAATATTTTGGAAAATATCGCCAAAGGAGTGAAAAAATGATCAAACGACTGTATTTTGGTCAAATTATGGAAACTGTCTTAGCTTTGAGATGATGTAACTTTGCTAAATCTCAACCGATTTTGGAAATTTTATCATTTCTGTCAAGGGCTTTGAATCTACTTTGAATCTACATCCAAAAGTATTTACAAATTTTTCCAGATACTGCTATAAATTTAAAAATGTAAAAAATCGACTTTTTTATGAAAAATGGGAAACTTTCTCAACTTTGAGAAGCCATAACTTTTGTCAAAATTCAAGGTATTTTCAAAATTTTTGCAGTTTTGTCAATGGCTATGATCATATTTTGAATCTGCATCAAAAATTTATACATGTTGACACTTGTAAATTTTGGACCATTTTTGGTCATTTTTGCATACTAACAAAAATGCAAAAATGTCAAAAAAATGAAAACTTCGAAACCGAAATTTTTTGTGTCCATTTAATTTCTGGTATCAAAATTGACTTAAAAAACTTTACTTGAGTGGATTTGAAGCAATATTTTGGAAAATATCGCCAAAGGAGTGAAAAAATGATCAAACGACTGTTTTTTGGTCAAATTATGGAAACAGTCTTAGTTTTGAGAAGTTACAACTTTGCCAAATCTGAACCGATTTTAGAAATTTTATCATTTCTGTCAAGGGCTTTGAATCTACTTTGAATCTACATCCAAAAGTATTTACAAATTTTTCGAGATACGCCTATAAACTTAAAAATGTAAAAATTCGACTTTTATATGAAAAATGGGAAACTTTCTCAACTTTGAGAAGCCATAACTTTGTCAAAATTCAAGGTATTTTCAAAATTTTTGCAGTTTTGTCAATGGCTATGATCATATTTTGAATCTGCATCAAAAATTTATACATGTTGACACTTGTAAATTTTGGACCATTTTTGGTCATTTTTGCATACTAACCCCTTGGAAAAATGTCAAAAAAATTAAAACTTCGAAATCGAAATTTTTGTGTCCATTTAATTTCTGGTATCAAAATTGACTTAAAAAACTTTACTTGAGTGGATTTGAAGCAATATTTTGGAAAATATCGCCAAAGGAGTGAAAAAATGATCAAACGACTGTATTTTGGTCAAATTATGGAAACTGTCTTAGCTTTGAGATGATGTAACTTTGCCAAATCTCAACCGATTTTGGAAATTTTATCATTTCTGTCAAGGGCTTTGATTCTACTTTGAATCTACATCTAAAAGTATTTACAAATTTTTCCAGATACTGCTATAAATTTAAAAATGTAAAAAATCGACTTTTTTATGAAAAATGGGAAACTTTCTCAACTTTGAGAAGCCATAACTTTGTCAAAATTCAAGGTATTTTCAAAACTTTTGCAGTTTTGTCAATGGCTATGATCATATTTTGAATCTGCATCAAAAATTTATACATGTTGACACTTGTAAATTTTGGACCATTTTTGGTCATTTTTGCATACTAACCCCTTGGAAAAATGTCAAAAAAATGAAAACTTCGAAATCGAAATTTTTTGTGTCCATTTAATTTCTGGTATCAAAAATGACTTAAAAAACTTTACTTGAGTGGATTTGAAGCAATATTTTGGAAAATATCGCCAAAGGAGTGAAAAAATGATCAAACGACTGTTTTTTGGTCAAATTATGGAAACTGTCTTAGCTTTGAGATGATGTAACTTTGCCAAATCTCAACCGATTTTGGAAATTTTATCATTTCTGTCAAGGGCTTTGAATTTACTTTAAATCTAGATCCAAAAGTATTTACAAATTTTTCCAGATACTGCTATAAATTTAAAAATGTAAAAAATCGACTTTTTTATGAAAAATGGGAAACTTTCTCAACTTTGAGAAGCCATAACTTTGTCAAAATTCAAGGTATTTTCAAAATTTTTGCAGTTTTGTCAATGGCTATGATCATATTTTGAATCTGCATCAAAAATTTATACATGTTGACACTTGTAAATTTTGGACCATTTTTGGTCATTTTTGCATACTAACCCCTTGGAAAAATGTCAAAAAAATTAAAACTTCGAAATCGAAATTTTTTGTGTCCATTTAATTTCTGGTATCAAAATTGACTTAAAAAACTTTACTTGAGTGGATTTGAAGCAATATTTTGGAAAATATCGCCAAAGGAGTGAAAAAATGATCAAACGACTGTATTTTGGTCAAATTATGGAAACTGTCTTAGCTTTGAGATGATGTAACTTTGCCAAATCTCAACCGATTTTGGAAATTTTATCATTTCTGTCAAGGGCTTTGATTCTACTTTGAATCTACATCCAAAAGTATTTACAAATTTTTCCAGATACTGCTATAAATTTAAAAATGTAAAAAATCGACTTTTTTATGAAAAATGGGAAACTTTCTCAACTTTGAGAAGCCATAACTTTGTCAAAATTCAAGGTATTTTCAAAATTTTTGCAGTTTTGTCAATGGCTATGATCATATTTTGAATCTGCATCAAAAATTTATACATGTTGACACTTGTAAATTTTGGACCATTTTTGATCATTTTTGCATACTAACCCCTTGCAAAAATGTCAAAAAAATGAAAACTTCGAAATCGAAATTTTTTGTGTCCATTTAATTTCTGGTATCAAAATTGACTTAAAAAACTTTACTTGAGTGGATTTGAAGCAATATTTTGGAAAATATCGCCAAAGGAGTGAAAAAATGATCAATCGACTGTTTTTTGGTCAAATTATGGAAACAGTCTTAGTTTTGAGAAGATGTAACTTTGCCAAATCTCAACCGATTTTAGAAATTTTATCATTTCTGTCAAGGGCTTTGAATCTACTTTGAATCTACATCCAAAAGAATTTACAAATTTTTCCAGATACTGCTATAAATTTAAAAATTTAAAAAATCGACTTTTTTATGAAAAATGGGAAACTTTCTCAACTTTGAGAAGCCATAACTTTGTCAAAATTCAAGGTATTTTCAAAATTTTTGCGGTTTTGTCAATGGCTATGATCACATTTTGAATCTGCATCAAAAATTTATACATGTTGACACTTGTAAATTTTGGACCATTTTTGATCATTTTTGCATACTAACCCCTTGCAAAAATGTCAAAAAAATGAAAACTTCGAAATCGAAATTTTTTGTGTCCATTTAATTTCTGGTATCAAATTTGACTTAAAAAACTTTACTTGAGTGGATTTGAAGCAATATTTTGGAAAATATCGCCAAAGGAGTGAAAAAATGATCAAACGACTGTATTTTGGTCAAATTATGGAAACTGTCTTAGCTTTGAGATGATGTAACTTTGCTAAATCTCAACCGATTTTGGAAATTTTATCATTTCTGTCAAGGGCTTTGAATCTACTTTGAATCTACATCCAAAAGTATTTACAAATTTTTCCAGATACTGCTATAAATTTAAAAATGTAAAAAATCGACTTTTTTATGAAAAATGGGAAACTTTCTCAACTTTGAGAAGCCATAACTTTTGTCAAAATTCAAGGTATTTTCAAAATTTTTGCAGTTTTGTCAATGGCTATGATCATATTTTGAATCTGCATCAAAAATTTATACATGTTGACACTTGTAAATTTTGGACCATTTTTTGGTCATTTTTGCATACTAACAAAAATGCAAAAATGTCAAAAAAATGAAAACTTCGAAACCGAAATTTTTTGTGTCCATTTAATTTCTGGTATCAAAATTGACTTAAAAAACTTTACTTGAGTGGATTTGAAGCAATATTTTGGAAAATATCGCCAAAGGAGTGAAAAAATGATCAAACGACTGTTTTTTGGTCAAATTATGGAAACAGTCTTAGTTTTGAGAAGTTACAACTTTGCCAAATCTGAACCGATTTTAGAAATTTTATCATTTCTGTCAAGGGCTTTGAATCTACTTTGAATCTACATCCAAAAGTATTTACAAATTTTTCGAGATACGCCTATAAACTTAAAAATGTAAAAATTCGACTTTTTTATGAAAAATGGGAAACTTTCTCAACTTTGAGAAGCCATAACTTTGTCAAAATTCAAGGTATTTTCAAAACTTTTGCAGTTTTGTCAATGGCTATGATCATATTTTGAATCTGCATCAAAAATTTATACATGTTGACACTTGTAAATTTTGGACCATTTTTGGTCATTTTTGCATACTAACCCCTTGGAAAAATGTCAAAAAAATGAAAACTTCGAAATCGAAATTTTTTGTGTCCATTTAATTTCTGGTATCAAAAATGACTTAAAAAACTTTACTTGAGTGGATTTGAAGCAATATTTTGGAAAATATCGCCAAAGGAGTGAAAAAATGATCAAACGACTGTTTTTTGGTCAAATTATGGAAACTGTCTTAGCTTTGAGATGATGTAACTTTGCCAAATCTCAACCGATTTTGGAAATTTTATCATTTCTGTCAAGGGCTTTGAATCTACGTCCAAAAGTATTTACAAATTTTTTGGCATACGGCTATAAATTTAAAAATGTAAAAAGTCGATTTTTGTATGAAAAATTGGAAACTTTCTCAACTTTGAGAAGCCATAACTTCGTCAAAATTCAAGGTATTTTCAAAATTTTTGCAGTTTTGTCAATGGCTATTATCTTATTTTGAATCTGCATCAAAAATGTATACATGTTGACAGTTTTCAATTTTCGACCATTTTTTCACACGAACCCCTTGCCAATTTTCAATCTACATTAAAAATTTAAATTTTAAATTTGTTCATAATGCATATAGTGCCAAGAAGGAAGTAATAATCGATTTTAGTGTACAAATGGAAGAAAGTTTACCGATTGAGGTAATATTTTTGGAAATTTATTCGAGGGCTACACTAAGTGAGGTTCTATTAAATACACAATGAGAATGTTAAAGTAATCGCTGTCAAGTTAAAGCATATCACAAATATAATTAAGCCTTTCGGTTGAGTGAAATTACAGGCTGGACAAGGGAAAAGCAAACACAGGAAAAAGGGCTGCTAAGCATGTGGAGCCGGGATTTGTGGCAGTGTGGCATGGGGGCATTAACAAACAAGGGGCAACAACTGTGAAGCGAGCGCTGAAAGTATAAAATTAACAACTTCATTGATAGGCGGTCAGCTAAAGGGCTAACCGAATGAGGTGCGAGCCGGGTGACCTGCCGTCAAAGGGAGGCACACCATATGCCCTCTGGCAAGGGGTCAGCTGGGAGCCGTTTTGTCCCCCATCTTTAACTGCCCTCGCTCATTTGCCGTGGCGATAATGGTGCGTGACCACGCATCAGCAACGATTTTGTACATGGATGTCACTCCCCATACCACGACCGCCGGTGACCGCCGGTGACCGCCTGTGACCACCTGAGCTGACATTTAGCCGAGCTGACGAGTTAATAACCCTTTTTAGCGGCGTGTGAATGGACTCCACTCCCCCATCCGCCTCGTGGACACGCGACTGGTCAGCATATATGTATGTTATTTAAGCAAAGAGTTGGGCATTGAGGAGAGGCAGCAGGTGACCACATGACCAGGGTCAGGGTTATGGCCGTGAGCTGTATCTGTAGCTGTAGCTGGTGGTGCTTAAGTGGCTTGAACACCCTTTTGGCATGTGAGTCGCGTTTTGTGGCTGTGAATGAATCGCGTATGTTACTTTGAGGGGGTTAACTCGCGGGCTGGCGCAAGGACATCGGCAAACACCGGCCATGTATTGAAAAGGAGTCGGAGGTTATCAGGCAGGGTATCAGTTCCAATTAAGTTTTTGGCTTTGACTGTGTGGTGCTTGCAGCGCATCGCTGGTTAATTGAATCAAGTCACGTGATGTGAATAACAAAAGTGATTGTGAGTGTGGGCATCAGTATGATTGGAAGTATGGGTATAACATATATGTGGGTTAGAGTATGTATGAGTTACTGTATCGACAACTAACCGACCCTATAGTACATTTGCAGAGTTGTATTTGTCTTTTGATGAGTTTTAAATATTGTATGAGAGACTCAAGAGTCCTAAGACGACAGTTTGAGAGAGAGGGAGAGAGAGAGAGAGAGAGAGAAAGGGAGATAGACAGAGAGAGATAGAGAACGCATTTAATTTGCTACTATTTGCATTTGACTGGTCAGCGCCCAAACATAAACCTTCGCCCTGGCACGACCCTGACCTGATCCATAGCCATGGCCCCCAAAAGCTTCTCCCTCCGCCTGCCATACAAATGTTTGGGTCGTTGTCAAAGCGACCGCAGTCGAAGATCTTAAAGAATTTTGTAAGATGTGTGTGCAGCCAGAGCAGAGCTCAACCGACTGGTCACCCACACACACACACAGCTGCAGCTTGTCCACTTCGAATGCTGTGCTTGCCCTTTACCACACCCATTCCGAGTCCTTTTCGTAGACTTTGAGTCCTTCTTGTGTCTGCTTTTTGGCGCTCGGCAAGTTTTGTGCCAAGAAATCCTAAAACCACACTAAAGACGCCAAAGAGATGCAAAGACGCAAACCCAGCAAACCAAAAAAAGGAATACATACATATAGTTTCACATTGCCACGCCCCTCTCCCAACTTTATCAGGCGCCTTTCATTTAGTTGAATCCAATGTTCGTCCAGCCTGTATGCATTTGCTTTGGTCCAGCATTGTTTTTTCTATGCAGGATTTTCCCATATTCCCATTTCCATTTCCATTACCATTTTGTGGCTGTTTGCTTTCATCGTCTATTACGACACCACACATAGTACACATACACCCACATACACACACACACACACTAACACATACATACCCCAATACATATGCACACAGTGCACACACATGTTGAGGTTTTTAGCCTTAAGTCTAAAGACATTTTTAAGGCCATTCGTGTGGTTGAGTTGTGGCGTTGAGATTTTCCCGTGCAAATTGCAAGGCTTCAATTTTCTTTCAATTTTCCAAATTGTTTGCTCATCCCACCCCTCCCACTGTCATCAATTCGGATCTCTCAACTCCCATCATATTTTGCTTTTGCTCAGATCTTGCCACGATGCTCTCGATGTTCTTGCAAAAAAAGTGTTTATAAGGTGAACTTAAATATATTTAATATTTTTTATACTTTCACTAAAAAAAAAAAAATAATATATTAAATTTCCATATTTCTTTGATATTGACACTTTTAATTAAATAACTCAGATTTTCATTTTGTAATAACTTTTCTCATTCATTTTATACAATTTCTTCAATATATTTGAGTTCATGTGAAGTAGTTCACTTCATTTATTGCCAGACGACTTAAAATAAAAAATTAAAATTAAGGTAAATTTTAAACTTTAAATAATTAAAAAAAATATTTAATAATTTTAATTAATATATAATAAAATAATACAATTTAAACCAATTCAGATTATATTTTTAAGTAATTTAATTTTACATAAATTAATGAAAAGAATTTTGAGGAATTATTTAATATTGTTTTATATAAATATTGAATACTAACGGATTCCCTATATATATAGAATATCATAGTATATACCTTAGTTGATTTCTTCAAGAGAACTTTCAGAAAACTCAATTATGCCAACTCATATCTACTTAGCCTTATTGCCTTCGCTCTTTGCATAACAATACATAATTTGGCCAACAGATTGCCCTTAAATCAGTCAAGTAAATACATATATAATCATATATATATGTATATATCGAATCTGGCAACTTGCATTCCAATTTGCTAAACAAAATCAATATAATAAATCGCATTAGTTGAATTTTGTTTTTGCATTTGGCGCGGTTCGTTTCGTTTTGTCAGTGCTTAATTTGATTTTGCCACCACATGCACACACACACTCAACTCACACACACACACAGTTACACCAGTCAGCTGTCAGTTGCATGGGGCAGCAGCAGCTTGCCACGTCTTGCCGCTGCGTGGCAGGTAAATTGCTTCACTTGCCTCATTTGCATGGCCTTCAATGGCAGGCGAAGCATTCTTTATCCCTGAGCCTGCCTGCCACTGGCGGCAGCCACATGCTGCATGCAACAACGGCAACGGCAACGGCAACTCAATAAAACTGATTATCGCCAAATTGCAAATTAAAAAATTTCCAACGTGCGAAATTTTCCTTTTTATTTTTCATTCTCTTTTTTTTTGGCGTTATCTGTTTTGCGGTTTTGCTGTGCGGCAAGAGAGGGGGCTTGGGAAGGGGTAGTGTGCGGGGTGCTGACTGTGTGTTTATGTGTGTGAGTGTGTGTGTGTTAACTGATTTCACGCATATGTGAACTGAATTCGATTTGCGCGTGGAGAATCGCATAATTTGACGGCACCACGCGATACTCATCAACTGGTGCCACGCCCCCTGCCACAGACGCCCTCTTTCGTTTTATGTAAATATCTATATATATATATTTTTTTTTTTTAATGTTTTCGCTTATTAAATTTGCCAACATGTTTGCCACATATACATTTTTTATGATATTTTTGAAGCGAATTAAAATCCAAACAAAGCTGAACAGCAAAAACAACAACAACAAAAAAAGAGAAATCGCGGCTAACGACTTTGCGTGGCTTTTTTAATATGCCAAAAAAAAAAACCATCCACGGATATATGGATGAGCGTGTGTGTGTGTGTGGGTGCATGTCTGTCAAAATAAACAAGTTTGTGTCACTGCAGATATTTCATTTAATTTGCGCAGCCCACGATGATGAGCACACAGCCTGCGGAGGACCTACAAAGACCCCGCAGAAAGTTCCACACAATCTGCTGGATTCTTAGCTACCCCAATACCGGCAGTTGTTGCTGAAGGCGGACATATAGCTGATGTTGCCGTTTGGCGCAGGGTATGCATTTGATATTTTTTGCCAGAAAGCAGAAATTGGCTGGCAGACAAAAGGTGCTCAGCGGATGTTGCCCAATGGCCCAACGGAAGCGGAACAACATTCACAGAGGCAGGGGCAGATGGGGAGCTGGGACGAAGAGGCTGCTGAGTGCGGCTACTGAACCTGAAAAGTGGTTAAATTACAAATTATACACGGCAGCTGCCACACAAGGCATGCAACAACAACAACTACAACAAAAACAATCAAAAAATCTGGGCATATTGTGCTCCAGCTTCACTTGGCAGCTCCCCATTCCCTTTCCCGACCCCCCCTCCCCTCGACCACCATCCAGCTAAAGTCACTCCAAAAAGCGTCCACACAAAAATATGAAGAATTATGCGACACGTGGGACGACGCAAGCAACATGTGGTGATAAGGGGGTTACAGAGGGGTCGGCAGCTAAACAGATTCGACAGCAGAAAGGGACGAGCAACTCTCGACCGCATGCTCCAACTCCAACTCCGTTTCCATCTCCAGCTCCAACTCCAACTCAAGAGCAAGCTGGGTAGACGGATGTGGGCCAGTTGCTTGGCCATAAATCAAACATAGACAGACGCAGGCTGCTCCATAATTCAAGCGCTTCTGCCCATACCTATGTGGAAGGTTCCCAACTCCAAGCCGCATCCCAAACCCACGTCTTTCTCGTCCTTCGATGCACAGGTGCTGCTTTCAATTTACACATGTGAATTAAGGTTTTAAAATTGTTTGGCAAAAACGCGCAGTCGAAAATGTCACTGGAAAAAAAAATGATATCAATATGGCATAGATTTTCTCGACTAGGCTATACCCAGGAAAAGTTTGACTACAAATATATTAATTTTAGTTATTTTTTGTTACATTTTCAGTAGATCCTTGGGGCACTTTGTTTTCGAATCAACTCTTCATGGTCCCAGTTAACCTCAGACAAAGTTAAGCATCTGCCATGAAAATTATTTATTTTATTTTCATTTATCTTCCTACAATATTTTAAGTATTTTCAAAAAACTTCTCACTCTACTTCTTAGTCGATGTAACTCCTTTTCCTTTATAATTTTTACGTGATATTGGGAAAAGATGCGAATGACGACGGGTCCGAGGCGCCCAGTCCGAGGAGGACTAGCAAATAATTCATTGTCATGCCCATGTGGGCCGTTGAGTGCCGCCAACTGTTCTATGTGTGCATGCCTGTGTATGTGTGTGTGTGTGTGTGTGTGGGTTGCAAAGATTAACCTGCCACAGAGCGCAAGCTACTGGCTGCAGCATCAGCAACTCTGTAACCTAAGGTTGCCTGCCAAAAAGTCAGCATGCCGCCGAAACCTTCTTTAACGCCAACCGAATGAGGTAAGAGAGCTAGAGCAGCAGAGTGTGAGGTGGAGAAAGGGGTGGAGAAAGGGATAGAGAGGGTGTGTGTTGCCCCACAGTTAGCGGCAAGTGGCACGTTCACGGGCCACATGCTTCTCATTTACCGCTTTGTTCCTTTCGCTCGCTGTAATCGATTTTTGATTGAATATTGCGCTTATGCCACACATCCTATACTCCGTTCCCCGTCCATATGCAACCAAATCCCCTTACCTGCCACTTCTCCCCACCCCACCGCACCACACCATGCCATGCCCCCTTGCCCACTGCTGTTGCCTTCATCAATTCGCCTGTCGATTTTCGCCTTTAACACAACCGTAACCGTAACCGTAGTCCCTGCACCAGCAGTGAGTGTAAGAGAGAGAGAGAGAGAGAGAGAGAGAGAGAGAGAGAGAGGGAGAGTGAGTGAGAGAAAGCACATTCTGCAGGCATGTTGTCACACACATGTCGCTCGTTATAAATTTTCCGCCTTTTCAAATATCAATAACTGTAAATATTATGAACACGTTCGCTTATGGGCTTAGCCATGGCTTCATTTTTTCTTCCTTTATTTCAATACCTTCCATCCTCTTTGTCGCTCTCTCTCACTTTCTCTCTCTATCTCTATCAGTGGCTCCTGCTCTAACTACCAAACCCTTATCATGTTCGATTTGGCCCTTTGGCGTTTGTTTTTGCCATTTGTTTGCCCCGTTTGACATGCAACATTCACCGTGGGCACAAATCGCATAAGCAATGTGTGAAATTTGGCGAAACAGTGACTGGCGTTGCCAGATCGTTGCAATTTCGAAATTTTCAAAACATTTTCCTTTAACAATCTTAACAAGTTAACAATTTGCAAACAGATTCTTTTTCAATCACTCTATTTGATTATGCATTTTAATACTGATATTCTGAAAATTTATTTAAAAATTGAAAATAGTCATTACAATTAATTTTCCTATTCTAAATGGGAATATGTTAGGAATCGTATCTAAGTAAACTGAATTTTAAAAGTTTATTAAAATTTTGTGGCATTGTCATGTGGGTTTCAGAGTCTTTAAAGCGTTTTATTAAAGTGAATTTATGCTATGCTGTCTATAGTAATTTTAAAAAAATAAATTAATCATCTTTATCCATGTTTAAGATATCTAGCAAACTTAAATTGTTATTTTCAATTTGTTTAATAATTATATGGAAATTTAGTAACATTATCCTTCGCCTTTAAAGGACACGCTCAGCTCAATGACTTTAAGCTCACCACAATATACAGAGTGCTTCCATAATCTTTGGCTAGAACTGTGTCAAATACCTCCCACTCTCTTGCCCTATCTCTCTCTCCCTTTGCCACTCTCTCTTTCTCTTTCCTTTCCACCTCTCTTTTTGTGTCTGTTGTCATACTCCCACGCATAAATCCAAATATGATCACTTCATAATTTGACATTGATAGATGAGTTCTATGGCAATCGAAGGCAAACCAAAAAAAAAAAAAAAAAACAAAAAGGGGTAAACAGCAGCAGCCACTGGCACTCAATCATGCACACACACACACACACATACACATGCCATAGGCGTATTGGGTGGGAGGGATGGGCATATTATTGGCTTGTGGAGAGAGAGAGACAGTCGTCCTTTGTTGTTGTTTCGTTTTTGTGGTTCATAATCTTTTTCTTTTTTTTTTGAGTTCACTTTTTCTGACTTCTGCATATCCTTTAGTTCACATGGCATGATGTACTCAGCTGGGGCATAATTAGAGAGTAGCTGGTAGTCGGTCATAAGTTATGTTTGTTTTTAACCCTTGCTACGATTTCTTTTTTTTTTTGACATTTTCTTGTAATCATTGGCATAACGTGGCTTTGATGGCTGTTTGATTTCTTGTTTTCCAACGATTGATATTTTATCGTCTTGGCGCTGGGCAAATATATGTGGTTGTGGGTGTGTGGATATGTGTGTGTGTGTGAGTGAGTGTGTGTGTAGCTCGTGTTGTGCTTTCGCCGGCAGCGTTACATGTGGTTGCCTAATAGATTTTTTATGATCTGTTTGCATTTATTTTGCTGTATTTTTTCTTTTTTCGTTTCTCTCTTTCTGCACGAAAAGGGTTACAATGGTGGACGATGACGGGTGGTGGGGGTTGATGAAGGGAGGGAGGCATAGAGAGTGTTTTGCTGTGACAGTTGTGTATCGGTTTGTTGCTTTTATTGATATGCTTCGTTCACTTGCATGTAAACAAGCAAATAACATTAATTTTAATATATACATCTCGGATTCTCTTCTTCTTACTCTTACTACCACCCTCCAGGCATGTGAGTGAGTGAGTGTGTGTGTGTGGCAGAGGGGGTATATTACAAGTGTTGGTATCAATAATAAAGGCATATCATTATTATGATTATTATTATTGTTATTATGATTATTATCATTATCATCGTCAGCAACAAAATTAAGTGTAGCTGCAGCTCCAATCCCCAATCCCCAACCTCCTCTCCGCACCGCGACATGCTACCTCAAATCACGCATACGCCAAGGCGTACAGAGACCCATAGGGCTACCCAGAGAATGAAGAGAGGGAAGTGCGGCAAAAGGACACACATACATAGTTAGATAGAAGGGTTAATAGCAGGCACGACACGAACACAGGAGGCAGCAAACAATGCAGCCAGAGGTCCTTTTCATTTAACAGCAGTTCAGCTCCTGAGGGTCACACGGCTCTATTTATGGTATATGCTAAGGCGGCTTGTCTGGTTGTGTGGGAGGGGCGAACAGCATAGGGGTCGCCATTGGGTAGGGGGTGAAGGGTTCGCATCTGTAGCCCTTGAGCGCCATAAATTAACCCTTTTGTTAATTGATACAAATACAATTAATGTGTGTGACCCCGTATGTTAGCTGTGTATGTGTGTGTGTGTGTGTGTGTGTGAAAATGTGTGTGAATGTGTGTGTATGGAGCTACTTAACGGTAACTAAGCAAATGACAACAACAACAACAACAACAGCGACGTGAAGTTTTTGGGACGCAGGCAGCGTGACCATTTGATTGCAATCCTAATTATTGCTTAAAACAATTAACATTTCAATGTGTAATACAACACAATGACCACACACACACACACACACACACGCATCCACACACACACAGATACAACTGTTGCAACATTGTAAGCGACCACAGGATATGCATAAATGCAACAATACGTTTTGCACAGCCCCCAGGCACAACATACATATGTATGTCCGAGTATGTATGATGTGTGTTGTGTGTGTGTTTTCAGGTGTATCTTACATACACTATACTCTTCTGCCAGCCGCACAGTGGTGCGATAATCAACTTTTTTGAATAGAAAATCTCTTTTGTTAGACGTTATTCAATTGAGAGCCTCGAAGATAAAAGCTCTAATAAACTACATTTCTAAAATTGTAGGTAAGAGAAAATAAAAATATATAAATATTTTAAATTTTAATTTAATAAATATAAATACATATTATTTATCTTCAACCAATTTAAAACTTTAGACAACCCATAACTAATTTTTTTTTTTTTTTTTTTTTTTATTAATTAATTAAGTGCTGGACCCATACATCATATTTGCATCATAACAACACAGTTAGAGATATTTAGTGATTAGAACCCCACCTTCGGCATCACACCCAAGGATTATTAGTGTCGCGTGAAATTAGCAAGTAACTAATGGGTGAAATAAAAATTATAATAAAAAAATAAAAAAAAAAAAATAATAAAAAAAATTTAAAAATTAATGGTTTCATATTTTATAATAATCTAATCTAATTGAAAACCTCAGAAATTACTTATATCTCAATAAATAGATGAATAAAATTAATATATGAAAAAATATAAATAGTAGAAAATTAATCAAATATTGTTATGCCACATAACTAACTAAATAGACGAAAAAAAAATGGTTATAAATTGAAATTAAATAAAAGAGCATTTATAAAAATAAAAAAATTGTTGTGCTATGGCAACCACTGTGCGCGACAGTGGAACGGAAACGGTCAACGCGCGCGCTTGTCTATTTACCAAGTTCAACTTGCAACTTTCCTTGTATATGTGTGTGCGTGTGTGTGTGTGTGTGAGGAAGTATGCCGGAAGTCGTAATTACCATGTGTAGTACGTGGCCACGCTGCCCCCGTTGGCCAGGCCTAAACCAGAAGTCCGAGTTGAAGTGGAAACAGAAGCAGAAACAGAAATAGAACCTGACACTGAAACTGAAACCTAAACAACGAAATTAATGTACTCGCCCCCAACACACACACACACACACTCCACACACACATACGTACAACGCTGTTTACATTTGCATTAAGGCTCGAGTTGAAGATGGGCGGGCAGCTCCGCTTGGCTGGAGGCGTGGCCATTGTGGCGAGCACTTTGTTTTAATGGCGTTCGCTCGATGCGCTATTATTAAATGTGCTGCATCTGATTATTAACTGGTTGTGCACACACACACACACACACACACATACACACACAGATACGACAACAGTCTTCTTAACCCTTGCTCGCCCCACAAACTTCAATGGGCAGCGTCTCAAATTAATTACAAAGCGCGTTGTGCTGCCTCCGCTCACGCCCCTCTCAACCACACTTGGCTACTCCAGTGCTCCCTCTCGCTTTGTCGCTGACTGCCTCCCTCGCTGTTTCACTGATGAGGCTAGTCATTAATCTATTAACGTAGCCCTGGCCACAGCAAGCTAAAGGACCTCAAGTCCTTCAGCAGCAGCAGCAGCATCAGCAGCCGTCGCCTCGCACAACGCATTTCCGTTTCCGCTTCAATGGCAAATGCGGCTCAAGCAGCCAAGCGATTGACTCTCTCTCTCTCTCTCTCTCTCTCTCTCTGTCTGCTTGTCTCTTTCTCTGTCTCTCACTCTCTCTGCCTTTCCTTCACACACAAACCCTCTGAGCTGAAAGTTTGGAACGAATGGCGGTAATGACTTTTCATTCTCGCCCAGATAACGCCAACGATTACAGTTTTTTCCAGCGAAGGATGAGGCTAAGAGGTATTGGAAGGTCCTTCACAAATTTGCTACGTAGTGCAGTTGGGCGTTCATTCAATCGACTTGTTCGACTTGTGCCCCAACAGACCCCATGCCCATCGCTATGTCCACATAATGGCGTAAACGCAACCCGAAAATTTGCCGAGTTCAGCTGAGGCACTAAAAACGCGGCTCCAATAATCGAAACCGTAACCCAAGCCCACTACTCTGGAGGTTTCAGGAATGTGGGCAGTAGTAGTAACTGGAGATGTGCAAGGCTATGCGGTGCTGGTGATGAGACACAATAGTTGTAGCTAGAGATGTGCATAAGTAATGCTAGAGATGGGAGTAGAATATTTGAAATCGAATTCGTAAATTTCTAGCAACATTTTGAATACAGGGAACTCTAGAATCTTTCGAAGAATTTGTGCGAGAAATGTTGGGAATGGTTATAGCTCGGAATTTGTAAATTTATAAGATATTAGGGATGGGACTGGCAATGTATCGAACTATCGAATAAATAATACAAATAATATGCAAATAAATATGAAATTAAAAATGGAATCCATGCCTCCCTAGTATGTGACCAATCGGGCTAGGAAACAAGATCTTCGCCTGACTCCTTACTCCCCAGACACAGCAACACAAGAGGCAAGCCAGTTAGTGAGGGGGCAGCAGTAGCAGGGGAGTGGGGAGAGAGAGACGTGGCAGAGACTGGTAAACGTTTTGTAGTGCGTTTGTTGCCATTTCCGGAGGACTCTGTGTGGCATGTAGCAAGTGGCATGAGCTATGCCGGCGACGGCGCCGCTGTCTGCCACATTCAGTTGCTGCTCTTGTTGTATAGTTGTATATTTTGCATAGACAGTCGGTAGATTGTTTGAAAGGTCTGAGGCGCATCGAGTGTGGATAGCGTAGGTTGGGCGAGTGTGGAGAAGGGTTAGAGGGTGGCAGCAGAGCAGCAGAGCTGGGGAGGATAGGCTAACGGCCGTCGCCATCGTCGACTAATTAACTGCGATTATTACGGTCATTACGTGGGATTTCCTTTGCGTAAACATCTTGAATTTTGGCGCGCTTCTTCTCGCACTGGCGACGGCGACGGCGACGGCGACGGCGACAAATGTTCATCTTCCTCTTGTGCTTCTTGTTGTTGTCTCTTCAGGATGGAACATTGGCAGCAAAAGGAGTTATGCCATAGCTAATGGCAGTGGATGTAGATACGTCTGTAGCTGTAGCTGCTGTTGTCCTTACCCTTTGCTTTGCCTGCCACCCAACGCATTTGCACCGACATTAAAGCAAATTAACCGCACCCCGAACAGCGTCAAAGATTTGCCAAACCCCAACCCCATGCCCAACCCCATGCCCATGCCCACAGTAACCCACCAGCTGCTCCATCTCCAGCTACAAGTAAATTGGCAGACCAGCCCCAAAAGTCATTTGTTGTGCAATGTGTTCATGTGGCTGGCAGTTTAAAAACCAAAGCAAAAATCAATACAGACCCAAAGGATAACTCGGATACAGGAGGCACTATTATAATGCTGCCTCCACCGTAAAAAGGATGGCACTGACTGCCGACTGGTATGGGTATAGGGTTGGAGCACAACTTTCGCTGTCTGATTAGAGACACGCCATGGCTAATGGTTATGATTGTGGTGGCCAAGATGACAGCGGCTTTTGGCTTATACCAATCCCCCTTGCACACCCAACCAACCCACCCACCAGTCCCGTTCTGCGACCACAAAAGCCGTTGAGCTGCCACTCCAAAGACATAACTGTATTTAGTATAGTCTTCAAGTTGGGCTTCCATGCATCCCACACATCTCTGTGTATCCCAAAGACATTCGAGGACAAGGTAAACTGTAGTCTGTACTCTGTATTCTGTAGTCAACCTTTTGCTCAAGATTACTCAATTAATGCACTTTAATTTTACGACTCGCCGCACTCCCATCCCTACGCTTTAGTATCCTTTTAGTCCTTTAGAATGTCTTTAGATCTGTATCTTAAAGCTTTTCTTCAGCGAATTAAGCCAATTTGCTTAGTTTGCTTAGCTGTCCAGCAAGTCAATAAACAAAAATAGTCATTGTCATTCTAACTTAAGTTTATTTATAATAAAATTCTGAATAAAAAATATTATAAATTTAAATAAAATAAAGGTGAAAAACTATAAACAAAGAGCTTACAAAATTTAATGTGGGGAAGAACAAAATAATATATATAATATGATATGATATGTATTTGAATTAACTTTTAAAAAAATTTAATTTAATCAAATTAATTTTTTACAAATAAATTTAAAAAATATATCAAAAAATTTAATATAAGTATATTGTTGTGAGTGAAATTTTTTTTTTAAATAAAAACATTATATTAGAGAAACAAAATGAATTGAGTCAGAGACACTGCCAAGTTGGTTTTCGCACTACTCTCACATATATGTACGAATATGAAGCATTTTATTGAACTATGGTGAGACATCCTTTCACCTACCACCCACTCCTGCCCCATTGGACATCTTGCACTTGATCTCTCAATCAACCCTGAGACACTCCAGCATAGTTCATTTAACTCAATGGAGACATGACAAACCTGTTCGCAATCAGCTTGAAAGCTGTCAGCTCTAATATGAAATGCAAATATATCTCAACTATAGAGAAAGAGACACTCACACACACACACACACACACACACAGAGAGAGACTGAGCGAGAGGGAGAAAGGGGAGAGAAAGAGAGAGTACGTGCTATTTGATTTTATCCCTTTTAGATATTTTCATTGGCTTTTCGCCCTTTGGGGCAACGGCTTTAGTTTTGTAATCTAGTTTCATAGTTACATTTATTGTTGCAGCAACGAGAGCAGAAAATTCAATTAGCCAAACGAAATGTCGTCTTTTGGCCAAAAGAGACACCAGACAAGACAACACAATTTCCCAATAAAAATACTCATCATTTGATGTCATCATCAGCTTTAAGTTTCAATGCAGGTAAAAAGTTGAATCGACTCTGCGATTCTCCTA
Source organism: Drosophila quadrilineata (assembly GCA_018150725.1). Lineage (NCBI taxonomy): Eukaryota > Metazoa > Arthropoda > Insecta > Diptera > Drosophilidae > Drosophila > Drosophila quadrilineata. The sequence continues at coordinate 21,677,815 of JAECWN010000432.1, forward strand.
CTCCTGCTCCCAATCTCCAACTTCCATCCCTATCCCCACTTATAATTTTCCATACAACTGATATGAATTTCCATATTGACAGCCGGCGACGTCGCTGCCCACGTCTCACACTCCCCCCCAGGAATTTCCTTTTAACAATTGTTGTTGTCTCGGTTCAATTTTGTGGCCGTTGTTTTATGGCCATCTCCATCTCTAGTACTCGCAAACCCGACTTCTTGCTTTTATTTTTTTATTTGCTTTTTTTTATATATATATATATATATTTTTTGTGATTTTTTGGACAAGCCCATATATTCAATTTTTGGCTTTTTTTTTTGGTTTTGTTTTTAATAAGCTGTGGAACAGTAGCCCGAGAAGTACAAAGCAAATATAATAACTTGCAAGAGTAGCGTCTGTCCAGCCAGCCAGCCATCTATCCATCCATCCATCCATCCATCCATCCATCCATCCATTCATCTATCCTGGCAGCCATCTATATACTGCCGAAAAAAATGAAAAAATAAAAAGTAAAAAATTTAAGTAGAAGAAGCAGCAGCAAGAAATGAAAGCCACAGCAACATGAACTTTTTTTATGTTTTATTTTCGGGAGTTTTTGTAATTTTTTTCTAATTTTTTTTTTTTTTTTATGTTGGGTCTTTCGGCAAATCCATGGACCAGCAACTGGACCAGGGAGCAACCCGGACCAACCATGGTCGTCTGCGGCGGCTGGAGCACTAAGCAAATACCAATGCTCGTATATATTGTGTTGGTCATGTGGCCGGGGACATGCATCATAAAGTGCAATATGGGTTACAGTTTATATCGGTTCGGGAGGGTGGAGGTCAGGAGATCGGGAGGTCGGGAGGTCGTCAGGGTTGCAGCTCCAACCGGTGGTTAGGTTAGGGATCTTTTTGCGACGAAAAATAAAGTTAAAGCAATTAATTTCCACAAAACAAGCAATTAGCTCAAAAGTTTACCTTAAGTGTCTAAACACTCAGACCGTAGAATGACCCACTCACCAGGCAACTGGAAGCTCCATCTCCGCCTCCAAACGCCTGCTCCAAGGTCCTCCTCTCAGCTCCAACTGTAGCTTGAAACGGACGCCGTAAAGTGGAAAAACAAAAGGTTACTTGATTTTACTATTTTGAATGTTTTGACACTTTTCGGACAGCATGAAGCTCACAGTCAGCAGGATGCAGGCTCCAGGATGCAGGATGTGGCACGATGCTGGAGCAGCTTGTTTTCCTTGTAATGTCACATCCTGCTAAAATAATTTACCAACCAAGCTACAGCCACAGAGTCAAGCACATACACATACACACATCCTCCTTATGTATCCTTTGGGATGGAGAGGGGGAACAACAGTTCATCAAGTCAGTAGCGACTTACCTGTAAGGAGGTGGGCGTGGCTAGGGACGGGCTCTTCAAGGGCCGTTGGACAAGTGTGAACAAGATGTTTTAGGCCAGCTCCAGACTGGACAGTACTGGATAGGACTGGACAGGACAGTTGACACCAATGGCATATCCTGGTCAGCAAACACACATTCGCACTGCGAAACTTCAAAGTCGCAAGGACATCAGCAACACGACCAGCTGCACTTTGTTGTCCTTCTTGCGGTTGTTGTTGCTCTTGTAGTAGTTGTTTTAGTTGTCATTTTGCATGCTGTCATTAAAAACCCTTGTCAAGTCTAGGCGCAGGACATGGCCACATAGCCACATAGTCCTTTTTGGCTCAAGCCCTAAAAGGACTGCACCTGCATAATGAATTTCACAGACTGACTTCAGAGAGACTGAGAGAGAGAGAGAGAGAGAGGGAGAGAAAAGGTGAAAAAGAAAGGGACAGAGAGTTAAAGTTGAGCATTTAAATTAGCTGCCACAAGGATAAAATTTGCATTTTCGCTTTTAAGTGGCAAATCTGAAGCAGCGATAAGAATGTGGGGCAATGCCACAGCCCCTTCTCCCTTCTCACAAACCTGCCCAAGACAAGTCCATCATCAGACTGTGTTGGTTAATTGAATTGATGGACTTACCATAAGCTGGGCAAATGCGCCACAAGATGTATGGGCCAAGTGATTAACAGGCCACGCAGGCAATCTCAGGACACGAGCAGTAACAGCTTCAGCTTCATCCTTCGACAATGCGTAAAACGTTTCTCATTTTTTTTGTTTTTTGTTTTTGCATTTAGCAAGCAGAGCGGGGAGAAGCATTTAAATTATGAAAAGTAAGCCATAAAATCTTATTTTTACTTCCGACAGCGTCCCCTTTTCTACAGATTCCCCGCTCTCGTCCTTTCTCGCCACATGCCTCAATAGCTACTGAATTAACGCCGTGGGCTGCTTCCCTGATAGCGTGCCACTCCCATTTGCCCCTTTTCATTTCCATTCCCATTTCCTCTCCCTCTACCCCCAACTCTCCCCCCTCACTCTCTAACACACTCTCTCACTTTGTCTCTTGTACAGCATGCGAAAGGGTTGAGCCGGGGGTGGTGTAGCTAGGCCTATGTGCGGCAATGGGCTGAGGGCACATTTCGGATACAATTTTAATTATGGCAACCGTAAGCTTTTGGTTGTAAATATTTGAGAGTGCCCGATAACGTCGACGATTTTCATAAATAATACACCAACACACGCACACACACACACACACACACTGAGAGAGCTACCCCTTGCCAGCATTTGAGTACTCCATCAGAGAGTGCCTCCTGCTATAGCTCCCTTCCTCACACAATTTGAGTGCCAGAATCAGCAGCAAAAAGTGGTAGGAGTAGGTTTAGGAGTTGGAGTACCAGTTTGCTCTGAGAGAGATAGAGTGTGTGAGAAAGAGAGAGGAGAGAAAGTGATGGAAATAAAGATAGAGATTGGCAGATTGGCGCTGACTGTCAGTGCGGCAGCTACAGCTACAGCTACAACAACCTCAACCCCATCAGCCTCAACCTCAGCCTCAGCGTCAACCTCAACCCCGTGTGCCTCAAACCTTTTGTTGGCCATGTTGCCCGTTTTAAAGACAAAAGGATTTACTTTTGCGGTACTCTAAGCGCTGCCAGAGCTTCAGCTTGGTGCGTGCCTTTGCTTTATCTCTCTCAGTCGCTGCTCTGGCGCTGTTTGCCTTGCCTGCTGATTAGACCGCTGAGGCATCAGCAACAGGAATATCCCGGCAATCCTGGCTACCCGCAGCTAAAGCGCTAATGTAGCTCGTGACGCGACGCTTTTTGCTTGATAAGGCGACAGGCAGCAGAAGGTTGCCTCTGATTCGGCCCCTTCCTCTTAACCCGTTTGGCCTACACGATATGTCTGTCTTGCCCCCCAAACTCTCAATTCGTAACCCTTTTTCTGTTGCCCAATTTTTGGCATTTGAAGACGTTCACAGATTTCATTTTCATTTTCATTTGCTTCATTTTTGGTTTTTGAAATTTCAGTGAAATTTTTCAGCAGCCGTATTCATCATCAATGCCCAGCTAGCATCCCGCATCTTCATTTTTGCTTGACAGTGTAAACACACGCACATACTCCCACCTCTCAACTCTCACTCCATGTGCTGCTCCTCGTCCTCCACCCCCTTTTAACCCCTTGACAGCAACTGTACCCGGGGCAGACAGTTTTGTGACGAGCACTTCTTAATTTATGATAAGGGTTTGGAAAATTGGAAAATGTTCAAATGCGGCAACTGGAACTGGGAGCTCTTGGAGGCGGGCAAGTAAACAAAACACACACACGCACACTCGCTGCGTGTGTGTGTATTTGTGTGCGTGTGTGTGTGTGTGTGTGTGTGTGTTTGCATAAACGAACCTACGGGTTTTTCACGTAATGAGCTGCAAAAGCATTTGAATTATTTTTAACCCCGACGACATTGTGCCCTTGAGATCAACACTCCACACTCTCCACACACACACACACGCTCCCATATTCGTATGTTAAAGAGTAAAAGAGATGGGGGGAGAGAGAGAGAGAGAGCTCTGCGAAATTTGATTTAGGATTTTTAATTTTGTGCTCTACTCATATTTTTTAATTATGCTGAGTAAAAAAGGATTTACAACACACACACACACACACACACACATATATATATATATATATATATATATATATATATATATACACACACATATATACACTCAAACACACATGTGTCGTTTATCTTGCTTTTTCGAAAATTAATTAAATTTGCACACATTTACAGCTGCCTTTTCTAGTTGTTGTTGTTGTTATTGTTGTTGTTGTCCTGTCTCCAGTATCCTTGTCTCCATTTGCCTGCCCCCGCATCGCTGGGCAATTAAAAAGCTTTTACAGCAATCAAAGCTAAAGCTGCCAGACTGTCCTGTCCCTCGCCTCACCGCGTCTTGCGGCGATCTGGCAACGCTTTCAATGATAATCAACAAAAGTTTTCCCTCTAAGCATATGCAAAGTGTTAACATTTTTATTTTATTTTTATTACATACAAAATATTTATAAAATATTCTAGATGTTTTTTTTACGTAAACAAAAATAGTTTAAGTATTTTCTTAGTTTTTTAAATTTTTAATTTCGATAGTTTAAATTTACTTTCATAATTTTGGCTAGTTCCTTACTGTTCCAGTGTCCCAAAGAAAAAATTGATATCAATGACAGCATGTTTTGGGAAGGAACATACATAAATATGATGACAGGGGGTGGAAGTAGTATAATATGGTGAGTGAAGTGTGCGAGGGTCGGTCTCTTAAGTGGAGGTCCTTGTTGCGGGTGGTTGGTCGATGTCTTACGCTTAAGCGAATTATGAAGTGGCTGCCGCATAAAAATTTATTGCTGCGAAATAAAAATCAGCGTAAAAGTCTGTCTATCTTCTCCATCCGCATCCGTATCTGCAGCCGTATATCTGCCTGTCCAACTGTCCGTAAACCAGGACTATATCTTTGTTTATACTCACTTACATACTCGTACATTCGCATAAATATATTTATCTTGTGCTCATCCTTGGACCGTCCCCAGCTCCGGATGAAATCAGCATGTGAAAATGAAGAAAACAACAACAACAATGACAAAAATAAGCAACTGAATCTGCGGTTGTCTCTGCCCCGACAACTGACCCAAAGACGTGGCGCGTCGAGTGAGGGGTAACCGTCGAAATGCAGCACCCCTGTATATGTATGTGTATGTGTGTGTGTGTGTGTGTGTGTGTGTGCCGGGTCCTTTGGCCCGCGGGGCCCTAGCGACAAGAAAGTCCTTTTAATCTTAACACATATCATCATGATAACAATTTGGTCACTTTAAGTGAGGCAAATTTATTTATAAGCCGTTTTTTCTTCGTTCCTCCCCATGCTGTATCTCTCCCTCGACATCCACTGGCAATGGTCAGTGATTCACTTACTCTATTATTGCATGTAGCCTGACTGAATCACTCACTGGGCATCGGGCATCTAGACATGCTCCCAGTGGCTATCATATAAGGTAGCATGAACTGGCAGCTCATGAGGTTAGTCCAAAAACTATAGCATAGTTCTCAGCGCGTCTTAAAAACTATGGCCTTGTTTCCGCTTATTCTTCTATTAGGCCACTATAGTTGATGTTAAGGTTAAAAATACAGGGTATACCCACAGTCGTAATCATTTGGGCTTATTGCTGATATTGTCTGGCATTTTTTTAGTGCTTTTTTAGGTTTGTTCTTGGTGTTTTAGTAAATTGAGGCAAATGTGCTTTGATGTGCCTGTTACATGTGCTTCAAGTTGTTCGTATTGTTGTATGTTGTGTGATATGTGTGTGTGTGTGTGTGTGTGTTTGTATGGATGTGGTGCGTCCGACTCTAATCGTGCTTTATGTACCGTTACGCACTCAACTTGTGGCCCAATGGCATCAATTCTTCTTTCGTTGCACAGATTCTACTTTTTTTCCATTCAGTTTTTTTTCGTTTTTTTTTTTTTGTTGTTGTTGTCCCCCTCGCTTGTTTCATTATGACCTCCCAGAGGCAAGTTGGAAACAGTTTGCGTGTGCAAATATTTGTAATTTTATTACGCACTCAAGCACTCATAAATAAACAATTAGACAAAGGCAGCCAGCATGTGCAGGCACAAACACAGGAATACAGGCATCCAAGGATACCAACAAAATACCAGGCAACTGGTGTAGTTGGAACTACTCGATAAGTGGGCGTGTGTATCAGTATTGCTGCCTCTTGCCTTTTGCCTCTTACAGCTTATTGCAATCGCTGTGCCAATTATTTATAGTTATGTTGCCTATTAGCAACCATCCCCCCACACCACACCACACCACCGCACCCCACCCAACCTCTTAATAGCCCATCCACACATTGAGGGAGTCCTTGCATTGAACCCTGAACTCCGATGTGAACCCGGCCAGTATCCACTCTGTATGATAATAGCTGAAATGCCTTTCACCTTTCTGCACTTGCGACTTCTTCCGCTAATCTCAAGAAAATCATCGCGATTTTATAAAAAGACGGGAGCTTTTTTCGGTGCTGCTCAGGTGGGAAAAACAGCATTTCCTATGTCTGTCTGGGAAAAGGCTTTTAGCATGTCTGAGCACGCAACGTAATTTTAGTTTAATTGGGTAATTATGCGCATACATAGTGTGCCCCACACAGTGCGGCATAGTGCGGCACAGTCAACTTCGTATTGCAGGTGGAGCTGCGGGGGGGCAGTCTGGGGTGGGGCATACCACGCCCTTGACTCGACTAACTGATGTCGCGTTTCAACTCTGATTACCATGGTTGTAGATGAGCCCACAAATGGCATTCGTACTTGGCATTTTGTTTGTACAATATTTTAATTCATGAATTCTTGCATTGAAATTACTTTTTTTTATAAATCAAGTATTTTATACATTTATATATATATTTTATATGTATTACTAACTTTATTTATTTTAGTTGTTTCATTCCATTTATTAATTAAAATTAGTTATTTAATTTAATTTGTATTCAATTACATACACATTTTATTTAAAAAAAAAATTTTAATTCATGATTTAATTTTATGATTTTTTCAATAATTTTATATATTCGAAATTTTGTATTTATTCACAGAAATATGCAATTAATTTGCTTTAGAAATATTTGTTTTGACATTCTAACTATTCAATTCATATTGTCTATTTTGTTGTAAATTCTAATATGCTTTTTATATTTTATAAGAATATATATTTCCTATTTACTATAAATTTTATAATTTCTTTAATTTCACTTATTTCATTAATAGGAATTGTTTGTATGTTGCACATTTCGATTTCTGTTTTCCACTAAGTGGTAACTTCAAGTTGATGACTCCTTCAGAGACGGATCAACGTTAAGTCAGCGTCAAGATGAATGTAACCCGTCGTCAGTCCACATAGTCAACTAGTAGCAACGACAGACAGACAGACAGATAGACAGACATACAAACAGATAGACAGACAGACAGACAGACAGACAGACGTCTGTCTGCGCTTGCAACGGAAGTTGTCGTTTTTCGGTTGCAGGAAGCGCGCATTTTGGACTGCAAGTTCCGCATGGTAGTTAACCCGTTGTGGCCCCACCTTCCTTTTGATACCTTCTCCACGCTTCCCACTCCCCACTCCACCACCACCACCCACGACACCTACTTACAGTTTATGCTTGGCTACGCTTCTGGCTTTCCACGTTAATTTATGTGCAGAAGCATGCGAAATATTTGAATTGACAGCGTGGCATGACTTTGCCAAATGTCTCCGCATAGACGAAGATGCAGGAGTGGAGAGTGGCGAGTGGAGAGTGGAGAGTGCGGTACTGCATTTTCCCTTTTGCATATGCAAATATACTTGCAGTCACTGTGGGCGACATCATTTAGTTATGCATATCTTTGACTAAGCGTAAGGCACCTCCATCGTCATCATCATCATGATCCTCCTCTCCACTTGCCGCTCCTCTGTACCTGGCTTAATTATAAGCCAAGCACAAACGAAATGAAATCCTAAACTCATACACACATACCCACCCATACACACACACTCTCACACATAAGGACGCATAAAGTTCAAGCATCTTGTCTTTAACAAATTTGCGAAACTTCGCCACGAAATTGGGGCAAAAATTTCTAAAAAAAAAAAAATAAAGAGAGTATAATAAAAAAAAAAGTAAAGAAAACAGATAAGAAAACAGTAAAGAAAGCAAGAAATCGCGAATAAACGCACGCACTAAAGAGAGAAAGCAGCAACGAACGAGGAGAGAGAGAGAGAGAGAGAGAGATGGCGAGCATGTTCGCTGGCTGCCTGCATTTGCCATCTCTTTTCATTGTTATTATTTGCCGGCGCGAAAGTTTTAATTTTTATTATTAACTACGAAACTTTTGCGCAAAGCACAGAAAACTTAAAAAGGACGCGCCAGACAGAGACGGAAAAACAGTGGCAAACACTGCCGACAGCGACGCGGCAGACCAGACACATTTTGAGACGCTCTGCGCTAGACAGAGATAGCTACCTAGATACCAAGTGAGAGTGAGACAGCGACACACACACAGAGAGACAGAGAGAGAGAGAGAGAGACGACGACGGCAGACAGTGCATAGACGCTGCTTGCTAAAAGGGATCTAGTTGGTGGCGACGTCACTAAAGAGAGCTGGAGAGACAACCAGTGAAAGAAAGAGACAGATAGAGAGAGAGAGAGAGAAAATGAGAGGGGGAGAGCGGGTAGATGCAGAGCGGTGCGATGCTTCAGCGGGAAAGCGCTTGGACGCACACGAAGGAGGCCATTGAAAGGGGTGTGGTGCGGTGGGGAGCGGTGCGTGGCGGCTGACGCAAAGTTTTAAAGTAAAGTTTTTGGCGTGCTGTCGTTCTATCTCTTTCCCACTGTCGCTCCCTGTCTCAGTCACTCTCTCTAGCGTTCTTTCGCTCTTTCTCACTTTTGACTGTGTTAAACGTCTGTAAAGTATAACTTTGTTTTAGGTTTTTGGGGTTTTTGGCCTTGTTCTTTCGCTCTCCCTCTCTCTTTCTGCCAGGCCTTTTTTCTCTCTCTCTCTCTCTCTTTGACTCTAGCATATGCAGAGTTTTGCTTTCTTTCTGTCTTTCTATCATATGAATCCTTAGCGTTTTTCTTTTGCCACAGTTGCCCAAAATCGGGCAAGGTCACGGGCAAGGCTATCTCCCTGTCCCTGTCTCCCTGTCTTCTCTATCCTCACCGTTCTCTTCTTCTCAGCCTCTCCACGTCTCTTTCTCATTTGCTCTCTTGATATTTTCAAAAATTTAAGCTGCATTTTGCCTGAAATCTTTTTCACTCTTTAACCATGAGCTTAAGCTGAGGTTTCTCACATCCAGGCAGATCTCAAGCAAAGCTCTTCCTTGGAAGTACTGACTGGAATTAATGGAAATCAGCTGGAAATGAAGCGGGTATCTTGGATTTTAAGGTACATTAAGAGCACTCAATCGAATGCTGAGTTTCTGCCATCATCTAATGAAGTTTCCTTTGAAAAGAGGAAAACATTTTCGTTGGAATTTTCATTGTTGCCTAAGTTGAAAATTTCCATTACAATTCTCTCCCTCTATATTTGTAGCTTTTTTCATGCCATGCACATTATTTATGCTGCATTTAACTTTTGGTCGAAATGTAAACTCCTTGGTACCCCTTTCGGACACACACCCACTGAGCGGACAAAGTCGACGCGCCACTGTTTTGCGGTTGAAATCCATGTTGGCAAAAGAGGAGCTCTTCACTATACATATGTATATGTACAGGATAAAGCAGGATGAGGGGAGCAGAGACAGCAGGACCCATACACAAATTAAGTAACACTTATAATGGGCACGAACTGCGGGCACATACAGCATACGGATTCCATTTTGGGCCATAACCAGCGTGTGGCCAAATGGTCAAGCATTGTATCCCATCATCTCCATCCCCATTCCCATTCCCATTCTTATCCAGCATCGTTATCCATCCATTCTGCACTCTAGTATTGTGAGAAGTTTTTTGCCTGTTTTTTATTTTTGTGTTTTTTTGTTTGTGACCAAAAATTGAAAAACCGCCTGCAGTTGTAGAATGTTGAGGCGTGAAAACCTCGTTTGAGGTTACAGCCATTCACTCAACATGGGAGCAGGCGACGCCCCCACCACGCCCACTCCGCTCTAGACTGGAAAATCCGTCGCATGTCAGCATCTACTTTATTTTGGCATAACATATGATATACAATTTCTTGGCTTTTGCATACCCTGCATTTGTGTACATTTTATTCTAGATTTACAGGGTATTTCTGAGCATATCTAACAGTGGAAATTATTTTTTATTTCTACGTGTGTTAATTTTATTTATATATTTACGTTTTTTATTGGGAAATCCAAAAATCCACTTTAGCTGCTCGCATTCATTAACATTTTTCCATTTACTCGAAAAAAATTCCTCTTTGCTCTCAGGTTTTTTTTTATTTTATTTTATTTTTTTTTTTTGCGAATGTATTTGTCTAAAGCCAAAGCCAAAACAAAACAATTTTCACGCGTTTTTAATGCGCTGCCATTTTAAATAGCATAAATCTCATACATATGCAATTTAAACACACACACACACAAACACACACACATACACACGTGCACACAGCTGCCAATTTGAAATTATTGCGTTGGGCAGGTGCTGCCTACCTTGCTGCCAGCTCCTGCTCCTCCTCGTCCTCCAACTCCGCTTCGTCCTGGTCCATCACATGTTCCCGCTGAGCGCATGTTTTAGCCAAAAAGAAAACTCTGCAAAGAAAAACCCAAATTACCACATCTGAATTATATTTATGCACAGTGGTACGAAGCTCATTAAGTCGGGTATGAAAATGTTTCAATACCAAATTGAAATTCTTATGGGCAACATAGTTAGCTACTGACATTTATTTATTTATTTTGTCTTATATTTAATATTATTCAGAAATTTAATTATTTACTATGATATAATTTTCGTTATATTTTCTTTTCAAATAATAAAAATATATTTGGTTTTGCTCTTTAGTTACTCTCTTTTATTTATTTTCAATTCAGTAATGAATACTTAAATGTCATAAGATAATACAGATATGATGTTTCCGTTCTGTTTGACCCTTGTCAATTTAAAGTTGCAAAAATATAATTCATTTCGAAAATCATTTTCGTGCTGTTTCGCATACTTTAGTCAGTGTGTGCAAAGCTGTCTGCCAGCTGCAGTGCAAATAAAATAAAGTACAGCAGCAACAGATTTTTAAATTCGACTTTCCGGATCTGCTGTAATGTCTCAATCTCGGAATCTCCCTGAGACTCTCACATTCTCTCTCTCTCTCTCCCTCTCTGATTTTCTCACAATCTAGCTGTGTTTGTTGTGCACAAGTGTTGGCGCAGTTACTTAAGTACTACGCCGTCCTTCCCCCCGCTTCCCTCTAACCACCTATCCACCCAGCACTTGCCATTCAAGAGGCTAAGCAATAGAACAACATGCTGCATGGAGCACTTACCTTCCCCTGACTCCCCTTCGCCATGTTGGGTGCCAAAGCCACCCACTGTTTAAATTAATTCAAATTAATTCACTTGCGCCGCAGCTGCTTCGGCTCAAATTTTATGCGCGAATTTTATTTTACAACAAAACCATTTGGCATCTTGACTCGACCTTCCACTTGCCACTCCCAATACTGCTGCGAGGGATTGCATAAAAAAAAAAAAAAACAACATTACCGTCAATACTAATACTAATTTATTTAAAAAATAAAATATTAAATATACAAAAAGTGATAAAAATAAATATTATTTATTATAAAATTATAATATTTATAAACAGAACAAGTGTTTCGTAAATTCTCAAAAATATTCTTCATATATGTATAAAAATTAACTGCAAGAAAGTATAGCATACTTATGTGCGCTTCGTGGAATTCTCTCAACTTGCAACAGCGAAAATGCGTTTAGCTGCCCCACTTCTTTACACTCCCTCCCATTGGCCGGCTCTATGTCTCACTTTGACTACAATAGATCTATTTCCATTAGATTTGGTGCGTATTCTTATCGAAATATCAATAACATAAGCTACTTAAGTGCAAAATGTTTTTCAGGCGACATCGAGAACCCACAACAACAAAAATCCCAAAAAATAAAATGAAAATGAAAAAAAAATGAGAGTAAATCAAGTGAGGTACATTGTTGTTGGCACACGCCCCGCGTTAACGCCAATAACAAAAACAAAAGCAGCAAATACAACAGCAACAACAACAAAATAACACAAAAGCCAAAAGTGTGAATGCCTCAAAAGTAGAGAGAAAAAAAAGAAAAAATATCAGCAAACGAAAAGAAATTTTCGAAATTGACGGCGTCGCAAACATGCCCAAAGAAAGTAAAAGAGAAAGAACGATAAACAGAAAGAGAGAGAGAGAGAGAGAGAGATTGAGTAAGAGATAGAAATATAATACAAGGGGAATGTGGGAAAGAGAGACTTCGGCCATGTAGTGTATGGCAATAGGGGGGGTGTTGGGTGAGGGGGCGGTGTGATGACGGGTGGCGCTTGGCAAATGCGTTAATTCCATTTTCTTAATTAAATGCACAAACAAAATCACGGAAATGAAAAATAAAATCCAAGTCTTTTACACTCAATGATTTGTTTTCATTAAAACAAGAAATTCTCATTAACAATAGCAATGACAGCGAACAGAGAGAGAATAGCGACAACAACAATAACAATAGAGCTCAAACTGAAGCCGAACGTTGTTGTAAATGCGACAATTGGTGGCTGGATGAGGGGGTGAAGTGAGGTGTCTCAGCCGTTGAGAGGGGAGCAGCTGCTGTGGCAGCGGCAAATGGTTTGCCTAAGAAAACCACCGATGAATGCAAAAGGCGTCGCAACTCTAAGGACATCTGAACATTGTCGCTGTCCTTATCCTGATGTTAGTGTTGCTAATGTTGCTGTTGTTGTTGTTGTTGTTGTTGCTACTGTTGCTGTTGTTGTTGTTGTTGTTGCTGTTGCTCTGTCAATGGACGCATTCCCAAAATGCGCCACATTTTAATTGCCAGCAATTGTCGCCGACAATCGCAGCTGCTTTCTTAGCTCCGTTTCTGTTGCTGTTGTTTTTGTTGCTGTTGTTGCCGAGTTCCCTTTACAAGCTACCAAATTTATGACATACTTCTCAGCGCAATTGCTGTCGCGATTTACGCGCCTCTCCCCCGGCCATCCCTCAGTCTTGGCTTGGCTGCTCTGCTCTTCTGTTTCAGCTGCTGACGCGTTTTGGTTGACCAGCTCAGCGTGGGGAGCTGAGGGTTGCAACCCCTCGCCCCTCCACCCTTAACTAACTCACCATGCTCTTTTCAAATTAGCCAAATCGATCGATACATACTATATGTATGTATGTATTTCGCCAGCCTAATATACCTAATCGAAATCGCTTATGATATTATTGTTGATGGCGGAATCTAAAGTCGCTGAAAGACTTCAAGAAATAAGTGAAGTTACTAAAATACTAAGTATATGAGAAACACAAATTTCTAATTTTTCAATATTTTATTTGGAATTCAGCTAATTTTAAGATAGTATTCAAAAAAAGACTGGCATAAGTTTTAAAAATATATGACACGAATCTATAATAATTATGCTTTAAATAGAAATTTTTATTTTGATTTGTTTTAAATTTGTTTAGCTTATTTATGTAATTGCCTTTCCTTTTTTTTTAATATTATAGAATGTCAACCGAAATGGGAGTATCATAATAAATATTAATCATATTTGTTTTACTTTTACTTTCGAACAATATTTTTGTTTTGTCTTATCTAAATTTTCTATGCTCAATTAATTCTACAATAAATATATAAGCTCATATATGATAAATATATACAAGATTATATATATTTCAGTTTACTTTAAATTATATTTAATTAGACAAAAGAAAAATATGTTTTATTATTAATTTTATACTTATATTTCATAAATGCCGCTTTTTATTTTCAATTACTTTATTTTTATTAATTTACTTGCAGAACTTGCTCATTATCATAATTCACTGGCTCTGTCCTCATTTCCCTGTTATTGCCTAAGTCGCGTTAATTAGTTGTGATAATCCATTTAGCCAGCTGCATGAAGTATAGAACGAGTTATTGATTATCCTCCACACACACACACCCGTAGAAAGGTAAACTTACAGCTTGGCCTGCCACGACTTTACTTTGCTCGTGCTCAAACTCATTCTCATGCACATGCTCATGCTCATGCTCATGCTGGTGCTCGTGCTCGTGCTCGTCTATATCAACTGCAGGCAAAGCTGTCCATGTTGAGGCATTTCGAGGGCGTTGCAGGCGCAAGTGCAGTGCACTACAGCACGGGTCAGAGCGAGAGCATGAGACTGACGACGTTAATCGCACAAAATGGCGGCATTTAACAACAAAGCCAAAAAAAAAAAAAACAAAAAAAAATGAAAGTACGAAAACATAAAGAAAAAGAAACGAAACGAAAACATAAAAAATGCACAGCTACAGAAAAAAAAAACACACAGCATAAAATCGGAGCACCATCGTAAATTTTACTCGACGCTTTTTTTGTATTTTGTGTATTTCGCTTTTGTCTGCTGCTGCTGCTGCTGACGTCGCTGCTGCTGCTGCTGCTGCTGGCTGTCAACTGCTGCGCTTTGATTTTTTGCTTTCTTTTGCTCACTTACATACATATAGTAGTTGTTGTTGTTGCTGATGCTGATGCTGCGATGCTGCCTGCAGTTTGGTTGCCTTGGCAATGGACCCGCCTTCTTTTGCTGGCTTCACCTATCGCAGCGTCCGAAGGCACGACTGCGATGACGACACTGTCCATGGCCCAGCAGCTGCAGCGCAAGCGAACGAGAGAGAGAGAGCAAGAGAACGATTGCCCTCGCTATATGTACATACATATGTATATACGAGCAAAGCAAATGCGCTCTCTGACGTGCGCTCTCTCTCTCTCAGCTTTTTATAGGTATGTGTGTTGCTCTCACACCCACTGGCAGTAGTGCTTGCAAGCTGCATGCTTATCGCTCCCACTCCTACTCCCTTTCTATGTGACTTCCCTCTCTCCACCAGCCCATGTTACATACATACATACACACACACACACACATACATATACATATGTACATACATAGATTATATGCAAAGAAAAGGTTTTGTTTGCCGCCTGCTTTAAATTTGTGATATGATATGGCGTGCATTTAATGCAGAAATGCAAGCATAAAGTAAAGATAAGAGCAGCGAAACGCATTAGTGGAAGTAACTGAAATATGTTCATGTTGCATATTGTATTGCCATTGGAGCTTCAATTAGTTGCAAGCAGCAGATGGAGGCAGCGAATACAAAACAAAAAGAGAGTGGGAAAGAGGAAAGCTCTCAAGCAACCCACACAGCACAGCTAACATAAATAATTTGCAACTCATTTTGCAGATGGTTTTTATGAATTGCCGTGCAATTTTTAATGAAATTTATCGCGCTTATCTGCGCGCATTAATCAAAACCAAATTCTCGCAGCGCGACTTATCGGGACCAAAGCGGAAAAGCGGAAAAGTCCTCGGTCGACCGCCCGGACCGCAGCGAATAAATAATCAGCGCTCTCCAAGAGATGGCGATAGATACAACATCCGCTGCGGAAAAGACTGTTGCGCCGCAAAACGGAGGTCGCTAATTTAAACCAAATGAATTGGCACATTTTTCACTTCTTCTTTGCAGACAGACGCTCGCCGGGGCCACGCACCTTGCATAGGCCATCATGGGTAGGGGGTGGCATGTTGCTGCCACAATCCAACAACAAAAAAAAAGAAATGAAAAAAGGTGCCAACAAGCACGAGCAACAATAATAAGAGCCATTCACTCACTTAATCCATGCCTATGATAAAAATCTCGAAAATCCAACTTAAGTGTTTGGTAATTTATCTCTCGCTGTGAGCAGTACCCTCCACCCCACCGCCCTCTCCAACTCCATGTTACTCTCCCTGCCACCGCTTGTCGCTGTGGCATATGCGACAATCTGCTTCTTTTTTTTTTTTTTTTTGGTATTTTTGCATATAATCGCCGTGGTGTTGGTCTCGTCAATCGCCTAGGCTGGCATCGTCAGTCATCGCTGTAGTTCCCCTTTCATCTTCTTCCCCCCCTCCCGGACATACATACTCGGCTGTCAAGCCACTTGGCTAACCACAATCAGCCAGGGTTGCCACCCACACCTTGGAGACGACACCAGCCGCTCGTTGTCAGTCATTTGGAGTTTGGCTCGATGAAATGATAAATGATGAAAAATGTTGCAAAAGATTTAAAATTATCCATGAGCAAAGTCAACATCAAATCAGATCTCCCTTATCCTCCACCCCTTCCATCTCTCTCTTTCTCTCTATCACTCAAGCACACTATCGCTGTCTCACTCCGAAATGAGCTTGCAAATACACAGAAGTACAGAACATAGATTCGGAAGGCATTTTGACTGCGCCTACTCATTTATCTCTTTCTCTCTCTCTCTATCTCTATCTGTCTGTCTCTTTCACACTCATCTCCTCTCTCACTCACACTTAAAGTTGTTTATGGCAGTCGAGCAGCTGAACCAAGTCCAAAATATTGTGAAAATCAAATTGAAAAACTAAATTTCACTAAATGACTTTCAGCAGTCCATCTACAACAAGCTACCTCTCTCTCTCTCTCTCTCTTCCTTGCTCACCCTCTCTCTCTTTCTCTCTCAGTCTCTCTCAGACACTTTAAGAACCTTGAAAAATGTTGTGAAATTCAAAAATGTGAAACTCACTCGTTGCGACACTTGTCAACACTTTTGAATAAAATTAATTAGCTAAGCCCATAAAATAATAAGGCGAGGACCCCCAAAGACTTGGCTGGATAAATGAAATTGTGGATTTGAAAAGCTTAATGAATGCTGCCGGGAAACAAGAAAATTCAATTTTCAAATAGTATGCGAAGCGAAATTCCCGATGCACTGACTGCTCCTCCTCCTCCTCCTACTCCTCCTTCTACTCCTCCTGCGTCTATTCCAATTGCAAACATGTTCATTCCAGGAATCGATGAGTTTATAGATAGTTTTGTGTTATATAAGAAGAGCACAGCTGTCGCTCGATATATATTCAGATTTCATATATATACATACATATATATATATATTTGTATATATGGTGATAAATTATATGCAGACCTACACATAGGCGGGGTTGTGAACCTACTGTTGATGGGGTTGAGCAGGTCGGACTTTTAAATAGCCATTAGCGAAAACGCTTATTAAAAATTTACATTTCATTCCACTTTACAGAGAGAGCAAAACAGAGAAAAAGAGAGAGAGAGAGAGAGACGAAGCGAGTTGAGTTGAGTTGATGTGTTGTCCTTGTCGCTCAACGTGTGGGAGAAAGGAGCAAAAAGGAATTGGATTTTTGAGTGGTATATGAAGGAGACGTAGATGTTGATGGAGACGGGGGTGGAGACGGGGTCGGAGGCTGTTGGGAAAATTCATTTGGCTGGAGCGGCCGGGCGCACTTCCCAGTTGCCCCAGCCCAGCCCAGCCCAGCCCAGTGCAGGAGAGGCCAGAACAGCATCCTGCTTGGCCCCATGCCTCCCCAAATACTCATGTTGCCGCGAAGGGGTTACATTTTTGGCTGCTCCTGACATTGTCCTCGTTGCTGCTACTACTGCTGCTGCTGCTGCTGCTGTTGTGTCTTTAGGTGTTCATGCCAAGTTAATTTAATAATAAAACTGAAATTTAATTCATTTGTGGATAGGCCAAGGCTCTTGGAGCACATCGAAAACTCCTCAGGGATATAAGCTTTTTGTATAAAATTGGCGCCTTAGCTAAACAGTTCAGCTCAGTTGAGTCCAGCTACTGTCCATGTTTCATGCTCCAGCTTCTTACAGTCCTTTACTCGTTTTTAATAATATTTTCCAGTTATCTGACCTTTTTCTTCCTCTACTGCCAGTTAACAAAATGAGCAGGCAAAAACAGAAAAAAAAAGAAACGAAAACATTTTCATTGCCTGTGGCAGAAAACGCAAAAATTGCCGAAATTGTGGCAGGAACTGCTGAATCCTTGCTCAATTCTCTGACAACTCCAACGCCATCGACAACCCATGGAGGCCAAACCGATTTTAATTATGCGCAACGCTTTAATATCCACTCAAAGCAAAGGCTTTAAACACTATGTGCTCTCCGCCCTCCTCTGAGATTCTCATATTCTCGTATTTCCGCTGTCATTTTGCATAAAATTTTCGGGTTAAATTCAGCACCAGCAACTCCAGCTGAAACTGAAGCTGGAGCTGAAGGAACCCAGGATGGGGAAGAGCAGGTAGCACTTGCAGCCAAATTGAATTGCGTAAAACTAACCGCCGAATACGCCGCCACACAATTAAGGTTGAGGTTTCTATGGCGTCCCAGATACCCTACAACGTCCCAGATACCCCACCAGCATTGACATATGGGAATTGACGGAGTGGGGGATCTGTGGGTGGCAGCTGTCAGTGCGTTAGTCAGTGGCTGTCAGTGCTCCTGAGGGAAAGGACAACCTCTGCCTCCTCACTGAACTCTGTCTCTGTGCCGCTGCTGGGACATGTCTACCTTCGTTGCCCAACTGGGCGGCGATGGCAGTCATGTTTCGCTACCTACCTGTGTGCACTACTACCGTAAAGCGTCCAGGGGTGGCCAAGCGTGCCAACAACGACACCACCGGCAAAGAGCGGGTGGGGAGGGGGGCACAGCAAACGGGGGCAACCAAATTTGGTTAAGAAGAAGATTCGTAAAGGGATTCGAAATGTGTGCACATAAAACATATTTGCAAAATTTTACAAACTCACACACACACACACACAAGACAGAGTAGTTAGTTAGCTCACACATACATCTGCATACATAAAACATATACATATTATATATATACATATATAAATATACAGCAACCAAAATATTAGAGAAAGTTTCATGACAGCAAAAATACTCTACTTGGAGATGCCAAAAGCCAAACAAAAGTGTTTTAATTTGCGACACATAATTTCAATTATTTTCCAAAACATATTGTCAGACCTCTGCTCAATTCCGAATCCGAACAATTTATGCGGTTTTCCAATAGCTATCAATGCCAAAACCGCAAATTTCAATCGGATTCATTATCGAGAACAGGCCTGAATAATATATCTTAAAAAATAGTTGCACTATTTTGGATATTTTTGAAATATTGAAAAAAAAAAATTTTTTTAAAATGTAGAGTGATATTTAGGTATATATCGATATATTTCTAATATTAAAATTTCAATTTCGACGGTAGAAATTATGTATTTACTTCGAATTCTCTCTACATATTATAATTTTCAGCTAGATGTTGCAGGTCGCCAGAAATTGTAGAGTAAGGCAGTTAGGAGCAGCATGGTGGCCACGTTGGGAATAGGAGCAGGAGTTGGAGTAGCTGGTGGGTAACACCAGTCGGAGGTGACGACGAAGGCAATGCCGTAACGCTTTTTGGCCGCACAACAAAATTTGATTTGTATTTCTGTGGTTTACCTTTGGCCCCCACCAAACCAATGCTGAGAAAGAAACAGCAAGAGAACGAGAAGGAAACAGAGAGAGATAGAGAGAGAGAAAGAGGAAGTGGAACAGAGGACTGCCTGGTGCTGTGCAGTGTCAGTGGCACCTGGACTTGGTTTTTGCCTGTCGTAGATTCTGAGGTTAAAATGTAAAATGCAGAGAATGGATTGTGCGGGTATTCGGAACAATTAAGGAATTTTCTCTACTCCTCAACTGACTCTCTATATACATACATATGTATATATGTATGTATGTATGTATATATGTATATGTAGTGGCATTACCAATTACAAATGGCACAACACAAAACTGCCGGCGACGTCTCCCTTGCTGTCCTGTCCTATCCTATCCTGTCCTATCCTGGCCTGGCCTGGCTTGGCCTGGCCGTCTGACCAAAATGATTAAGTAGATTGCAATGACTAAATTTTGCGCAAGACGACAGCACGATGACGGCCAAGAACAGAAGAAGGTAACAGATGGAGGCCACACCTGCTCCGCCTCCGCATCTGCTTCTTCCCAGTCCTCATCCATCCTGGCATTTGGTTTGCCTCGAGTTGCGGACATTGGCGACAACATCGTGTTGGCTTTTGTTTCTTATGCCTTATGCATACGAAATTTTGACTTGAATTTTACAGCAGTGTTTGTGCTTGTATATTTCATCGATAGCAACAACAACAGCAACAACAACAGCAACAACAACAACGATAACGATAACAACAACTGCACATTGTCACATCAACCTGGGCACCAAGTCTACCTTGGTCTAGCAGGAGTTGAGGAGGTATTCGTCTTTGGGACATGACGACGTTGGCACGGAAATAATTGAAAATACGTGTTTGGGTTTTGCGGACAGCGCCATTTGCTTGACAGTCAACAATAACAACAACAACAAAAACCACAACAACAACGATAATAATAGCAAAATTGGCAACAACAAGGACCTCACTTAGTGACCAAAAACGAAGCGACTTGGTTACAATACTACATTTTCCCCGAACCCCCCTTCGTTGAACGTTTGACAAATTTCATTGGCATTTTGCCTGGGCATAATAAATTTTCTAATTTCCAGAAATGAATTTTCGAAAATCAAACAAAACGCAGTCGTCTCGATTACAAATTCTCTGTAGACCCCTAAATTGTTAATCCTAGAGAATGTCACTAACACCATATATCTGTCTCATCCCGGCAGTATCAAAGTTCGTTTGTCTCTTTTTTCAATTAGCTGAGAAAAATCTCTTAAGAATCTTCAGATAAACAGGCTTCATTGTAGAATTGTTCAACCTCAATGATCTTACTAATATATCTCAAAAATATATCTCTCATGCTTCAAATTGAAATTTCGGTCTTTATTAAATTAGCTGTGGAAAATCACTTAAAAATCTTTAAGAAATTCATCGTCGAAACTGATTTACGACAATTTTTAATTACCGCATTTGAAAAAAAAGAGAAGGCAAAATAAGAACGGACTGCAAATGTGGTAAAAAAAAAAACTCTTTTGGGCTAAGCACAAAAAAATACAAAATGCAAAAAAAAAAACGTAAGCAAGAAAATCAATTAGGCTCGAGGAAAAATGTGGAAAATAGAAAATGAAAATAAAAATAAAATCAAAACAAACAAAGGCTGAGTTGAGTGGTCGAGGCCCCATACTTGGAATCAATAAATCATCTGCAAGCAAATTAGTCGCACTCAGAGCTGCCCTGAGCAGTCTGAGAGACTTCATTCGTCCTGTGGGAGTGGTTACCAATACCAATATACAACTAGTGTATGTGTGTGTGTGTGTGTGTGTGGAGGACCATTAGTCTTGCTTGGACACAGCCAACGACGAGAACTGTCCTGCTGCTGGCCTCCCACCCAGATACCCCAATTGCTGCTCCAAAATACGAGTAACGCCTTAGCTTATCCTTGCCGAAGAGGACCAAATGAGGACCACGTGATTGGCTTTTTCAGCGGTAACGACTACGACTTATCCACATGGACCAGGGCAGGACACAGCAAGGCAGGTCTGAGTCGGGATCGGAGTCTGGCCGCATCAAATGAAATCCATTATATTCATGCGCAACAAAAGCGGAATCGTTGTACTCTCCCTCGTCCTTGTCCTCATCCTCGTCCTCGTTCTCGTTTTCGTTGTCATTCTCGTTGTCCTGCCTCGGACTTTGGCGGCGACATAAAAAATTCATTAAAAGTAATAAACTAATTCCATTCGATCCTATTAAAAATCATTTTCGAATTAAGGATATTTGCATATCCTTAATAAAGTTTACCTCGGACAAAAGCCCAAAGCATCCCTCCGCACTCCTCCGCCCACACACACACCATTCCCACTCACATTCAACCCAGGCTGGCGAATCGCCTTTTGTGACATTTTACAGACAAGTAGATGAGCTCTGTCCTCCTCCTCCCCCACCTCCACCTTCACCCTCCTCATCATGCCCGTGTTGGAACACCTAAAGAGGCAAAAGCCACTCATTGCCCCAGTTGGTGGTTGTTGTCCTGCTGATGAGCTGATGTTGATGCTGATGCTGATGTTGATGCCGATGTCCTCTTCCAGCAGCACAAAAATCTTGTTTTTATTTGTTTGTTTACCGTCCACAAAATGAACGCTGGCAGGCAGCATCAGCAGTGGCTCCCAGTTGAGTGGTTGCCATCACTGTGTGGTGGGTGGTGTGGGTGTGGTTTTTGGTCCCTTTTGCAGCAAATACGTTCATTGCCTTTTCTACAGATATTTAAATTTTATCGCAAGCCGCCTGATTGCCCCTGATGTGTCCTCTCAAAGAGAAACACACACACACACAGACAGAGAGAGAGAGAGAGATTCTATGATGAGGGGATGGTAGCAGCAGGAGGGTGGCGGGGGGAGAGCTGCCAGCACTCATCAATCAGCTGCAGACTAATTACATAATCTTCTCTTGATTATGTTGCCGCAATGTTGCCCGTTGTCGCCATTGTTTGGCCAACGAATACTTGTTGAGGAACAGGAAACGTTGAAATATTCAAAAACAGAAAGGAAAAAATTCAACACATAAGGTTGTTGCACCTAAACTTGCCCCTCTTGCCTTCAACTTTAGCGATCAAAAGAAGCACAACTTTCGTCTCACTTTCTTTGCTTTCTTTCTTTATTGTTGTTCTTGCTGTTGTTTGTTAATGTTGTTAGTAGTGCTCATTAAACGAACTGTGGCAAAAGTGTAAGAACAGGAGCGGGGGAAATTACAGAAGAAGAAGAAGAAGAAGCAGCAGCAGCAGCAGCAGCAGCAGCAACAAGTAAATAGAAGCGGCAGCAAAGAAACTTCAGTATGACCTTGACACTGAAAAAACACTGAAGAACAAGCTGAAAATACTACTAAAAGTAACTGCAAAATTATCAACTTTGCGTACGGCCACTAAACTTTAAGACGTTCCCCCGCCATCTTCTGCCATACTTACCGCAAAACTTATTTCTCTCTTTCTCTTTCCCTCTCTCTCTCTCACACCCATACACCCATACACACACACACACACACTCTTTCAGTCTCTTTTCAAACAACTCTTACTAAGTAACTTGCTCTCAGACATATGCGCTGAAAAGGGATAGCTATAATAAGTGTGTGAATGAGAGAGAGATAGATGGCGTCAAGCGTGGCAAATAGTTCCAGAACGAGATACATACATATGTATATAGCAAAGAAAGAGAGAAGTAGAGATAATGAAAGCGTTGGAGAGAGAAAGAGATAGAAAAAACTTTGCTTAAAAGTTGAATGTTGAATTTTTTGGGGCATACTCGGAAGTGGCTTCGGCATGACAACGCGGGGGGAACTTGGGCAGGCATTAATTTCACGAGAGAACAAAAAAAAAACAAACAAAAAAATGTTACTTATGCCAGTATTTAACAATAAATATGATGCATTTCATTGACAAGAGATAGCATATGTCTGTATGTATGTATATCTCATTCACGCTTGCGCTCACTCTATCTCCCTTTCGCTCACAGATTATCGTGCATTAAAAATTGATCCCAAAAATATTATCTTAAATATACTATATTATATCTTTAATTGAAAAAAGTTAAATTAGTAGTTTAAATAAATCTCGATAAATAATAACTTAATAGGGAAACATATATCAACTGTTTGCTCAGCATATTTGCATCGATAACAAACATACTTATCGATCATTCAGGTGCCTAAATATCTATCGATAACAGGCTTGCATCAGCTACTGGCATCATCACTTGTAGCTTTAAGTCAATTCGGAATAGATTGTGGCCGCTTTTAAATGCCAAAACAAAGTTCAAACAAAAAACAGCTAAAATGGATAACTCACAAAAAAAAAAAAACGGATAAGATGAAGAAGAAGAAGAGAAGGGTTAAAGTTGTTAATATTGTTGTTGTTGTTGTTGTTGTTCGCATTCCTCTTTGGGGCCGGCTGCAAACTTTGTTTCGAGACAAAGTTTCGTCTCGCCGAACAGACAGCCATCTCTCTCTCTCTCGCACTCTCTCTCTCTCTCGCTATCTCACTGTTCTCCACAAGCAATCAGCTGACGCCGCCCACTTCGAACAGCTGTTTGACTCATGCGTTGATCAGCTGATGCTGCCACAAACACACACACACACACAGACACACTCTCTCTCTCTCTCTTTCACTCTGTTGGCCAGATTCTGCTTGGTAAAACTTCATATTATTTTATAGGCCGTTTTGTCGCCAAAGTTACGAACAACAACAACAACAATAGCAGGCAACAAAAAACTTTTGACAATACCTAATTGCAAACTTTTTGATATCGCGAGTGGGCGTGGCTGTGACTGTGGCTGCGATGCTGCCGCCTCCGTCGCTCTGCTGGCCACTTTAAAGCGCTGCATGCCGCTGACGACGCTGCCGACGTCGACGTTGGCGTTGGCGTTGACGTCGACAGAGGCCTCTTAGCCTATTTTTTTTTCGTAAGTTCTCTCTTCTATTGCTTAGACACAACAACAACACCAACAACAGATGATAACATTTAGTGCGTCGCAAAAGTTTGCAACACTTTTTTTCTCTTTTATTCTTTTTTTTTTTTAGAAACTTCTTTAGCGGAGGCTTTTATAGACCTCAGAAGTTTTGTGTTTGTGTTTTTGAAAAGTTCCTCCTCAAATACGAGTTTACTCGCATATGGGCATGGAGGGTTATGGTGAACGGGAGTTCCGGGTCTGGCTTGTTGCAAACTGAGTGCTGCACGGAGTTTTTAACGAAAAATCAATACAAGTCGTCGACATTTGGCTAAAGAGTGCGTAAATTATCAAGCAACTTTAAATTCCATCAAAACAGCAGGGAAATTAAAGCAGCCACAGCATTGTTAAAATTTAAGCACATCGGTAGATTTTGGGCAAAGTAATGTTGATACGAAGTTAGAAAAGAAAACAAAATCTTAAAATTGTTATCTTTGATTACTTTCAACTAAACTTTTAGCCCTACCTCGGTAAATACTCATCAGAAACACCTCAAATAAAATGCAAAATGTTAGTTATGAGTCCTAGAATCGATCAGAGTTTTTTGACCGGGGTCAAAAATTTTTTCGATTTGTGATGATTTTGTCAAGGGAAAATCGGTTAAAAAACTAGAAAAATTGAAAATGGTGACTTTGACAAAAATTTTGATGCAGATTTAAACTGATATAAAAACCATTTCCAAAATGCCTAATTTCATCAAAATCGGAAGATTTTTGGCCGAGTTATGGCAATTTAAAGTTATGAGGAGGTGAAAATCGCCGTTTTGGGGCACTTTTTTCGCACATTTGTCGCCATATCTCGGAAAATAATCATCAGAAAGACCTCAAATAAAAAGCAAAATGTTAGTTATGAGTCCTAGAATCGATCGGAGTCAAAAAACCGGGGTCAAAAATTTTTTCGATTTTTGATGATTTTGTCAAGGGGTTAGTATGGAAAATCGGTCAAAAAAGACGAAAAATTGAAAATGGTGACTTTGACAAAAATTTTGATGCAGATTTAAACTGATATAAAAACCATTTCCAAAATGCCTAATTTCATCAAAATCGGAAGATTTTTGGCCGAGTTATGGCAATTCAAAGTTATGAGGACGTCTATTAGGTGAAAATCGCCGTTTTCGGGCACTTTTTTCGCACATTTGTCGCCATATCTCGGAAAAGAATCATCAGAAAGACCTCAAATAAAACGCAAAATGTTAATTATGAGTCCTAGAATCGATCGGAGTCAAAAAACCGGGGTCAAAAATTTTTTCGATTTTTGATGATTTTGTCAAGGGGTTAGTATGGAAAATCTGTCAAAAAAGTCGATAAATTGAAAATGGTGACTTTGACAAAAATTTTGATGCAGATTTAAACTGATATAAAAACCATTTCCAAAATGCCTAATTTCATCAAAATCGGAAGATTTTTGGCCGAGTTATGGCAATTCAAAGTTATGAGGAGGTCTATTTGGTGAAAATCGCCGTTTTGGGCACTTTTTTCGCACATTTTTTGCCATATCTCGGAAAATAATCATCAGAAACACATCAAATAAAAAGCAAAATGTTAGTTATAAGTCCTAGAATCGATCGGAGTCAAAAAAAAGGGGTTAAAATTTTTTTCGATTTTTGATGATTTTGTCAAGGGGTTAGTATGGAAAATCGGTCAAAAAAGCCGAAAAATTGAAAATGGTGACTTTGACAAAAATTTTGATGCAGATTTAAACTGATATAAAAACCATTTCCAAAATGCCTAATTTCATCAAAATCTGAAGATTTTTGGCCGAGTTATGGCAATTCAAAGTTATGAGGACGTCTATTAGGTGAAAATCGCCGTTTTCGGGCACTTTTTTCGCACATTTGTCGCCATATCTCGGAAAATAATCATCAGAAAGACCTCAAATAAAAAGCAAAATGTTAGTTATGAGTCCTAGAATCGATCGGAGTCAAAAAACCGGGGTCAAAAATTTTTTCGATTTTTGATGATTTTGTCAAGGGGTTAGTATGGAAAATCGGTCAAAAAAGTCGATAAATTGAAAATGGTGACTTTGACAAAAATTTTGATGCAGATTTAAACTGATATAAAAACCATTTCCAAAATGCCTAATTTCATCAAAATCGGAAGATTTTTGGCCGAGTTATGGCAATTCAAAGTTATGAGGAGGTCTATTAGGTGAAAATCGCCGTTTTGGGGCACTTTTTTCGCACATTTGTCGCCATATCTCGGAAAATAATCATCAGAAACACATCAAATAAAAAGCAAAATGTTAGTTATGAGTCCTAGAATCGATCGGAGTCAAAAAACCGGGGTCAAAAATTTTTTCGATTTTTGGTGATTTTGTCAAGGGGAAAATGGAAAATCGGTCAAAAAAGTCGAAAAATTGAAAATGGTGACTTTGACAAAAATTTTGATGCAGATTTAAACTGATATAAAAACCATTTCCAAAATGCCTAATTTCATCAAAATCGGAAGATTTTTGGCCGAGTTATGGCAATTCAAAGTTATGAGGAGGTCTATTAGGTGAAAATCGCCGTTTTGGGGCACTTTTTTCGCACATTTTTTGCCATATTTTGGAAAATAATCATCAGAAAGACCTCAAATAAAAAGCAAAATGTTAGTTATGAGTCCTAGAATCGATCGGAGTCAAAAAACCGGGGTCAAAAATTTTTTCGATTTTTGATAATTTTGTCAAGGGGTTAGTATGGAAAATCGGTCAAAAAAGTCGATAAATTGAAAATGGTGACTTTGACAAAAATTTTGATGCAGATTTAAACTGATATAAAAACCATTTCCAAAATGCCTAATTTCATCAAAATCGGAAGATTTTGGCCGAGTTATGGCAATTCAAAGTTATGAGGAGGTCTATTAGGTGAAAATCGCCGTTTTCGGGCACTTTTTTCGCACATTTTTTGCCATATCTCGGAAAATAATCATCAGAAACACCTCAAATAAAAAGCAAAATGTTAATTATGAGTCCTAGAATCGATCGGAGTCAAAAATACGGGGTCAAAAATTTTTTCGATTTTTGATGATTTTGTCAAGGGGTTAGTATGGAAAATCTGTCAAAAAAGTCGAAAAATTGAAAATGGTGACTTTGACAAAAATTTTGATGCAGATTTAAACTGATATAAAAACCATTTCCAAAATGCCTAATTTCATCAAAATCGGAAGATTTTTGGCCGAGTTATGGCAATTCAAAGTTATGAGGAGGTCTATTAGGTGAAAATCGCCGTTTTGGGCCACTTTTTTCGCACATTTTTCGCCATATCTCGGAAAATAATCATCAGAAAGACCTCAAATAAAAAGCAAAATGTTAGTTATAAGTCCTAGAATCGATCGGAGTCAAAAAACCGGGGTCAAAAATTTGTTCGATTTTTGATGATTTTGTCAAGGGGTTAGTATGGAAAATCTGTCAAAAAAGTCGATAAATTGAAAATGGTGACTTTGACAAAAATTTTGATGCAGATTTAAACTGATATAAAAACAATTTTCAAAATGGCTAATTTCATCAAAATCGGAAGATTTTTGGCCGAGTTATGGCAATTCAAAGTTATGAGGAGGTCTATTAGGTGAAAATCGCCGTTTTGGGGCACTTTTTTCGCACATTTGTCGCCATATCTCGGAAAATAATCATCAGAAAGACCTCAAATAAAAAGCAAAATGTTAGTTATGAGTCCTAGAATCGATCGGAGTCAAAAAAACGGGGTCAAAAAATTTTTTCGATTTTTGATGATTTTGTCAAGGGGTTAGTATGGAAAATCGGTCAAAAAAGACGAAAAATTGAAAATGGTGACTTTGACAAAAATTTTGATGCAGATTTAAACTGATATAAAAACCATTTCCAAAATGCCTAATTTCATCAAAATCGGAAGATTTTTGGCCGAGTTATGGCAATTCAAAGTTATGAGGAGGTCTATTAGGTGAAAATCGCCGTTTTGGGGCACTTTTTTCGCACATTTTTTGCCATATTTTGGAAAATAATCATCAGAAAGACCTCAAATAAAAAGCAAAATGTTAGTTATGAGTCCTAGAATCGATCGGAGTCAAAAAACCGGGGTCAAAAATTTTTTCGATTTTTGTCAAGGGGTTAGTATGTAAAATCGGTCAAAAAAGTCGAAAAATTAAAATCGGTCATAATAAAAAATAGTTTAATGTTGTTTTCAACTGGGATCAAAATCATAAACGGCCGTGAAAAGTTAATGAAAATCACTTGATTTTTGGCAAAGTTGTGGCAGTGAACAGTAAATAAATATGTGGAATAGTTTGAATGAGTTATTTATTTCATTTGTAAATTATCTCATACATGCAAAAGTAAGGGACGAATATGCAATTTAATATATTATTTATTTAAAGCGGCTTCTGTGGCATAATATTATAATGGTATAAGCTCAACGAAGACCGTTGCTAAACCAAATAAATTGCAGAGCTAAGTTGATTTTCTATTTTATCTGTTGGGTATAACGAATTCAATTCCCTCTGTGAATGATCGATCAATCACTGGATGTCTCCACTGACGGAGACACCCACATACACTCATATCCATGCTCAGACTCAGACTCAGTCACATACCCATATTCGTTCTCATACTCATAGTCATACTCATACTCATTCATGTTCACATTCAGTTGTTGACGCCAAACAGTCATCAAGTGTTTCACTGCGTTGGAGGCTTTTTGGGCTTAAAATCTGAATGTTGAGGAGAGTGCTAGTGCGAGAGGAACTTGCATAATCCTGTGTGAATGTGTTGCAGCCACCTCCGGATGCCAGCTCCACATCCGGTGGCATGCCACCACTTAGCGGCAGCCGAAAGCCAAGCACTGACAACCAGACAACCAAGACTGTGATTGTAATGTCTTCAATCTTTCTTTGTTCGTCTCTCTTTCTCTCACTCTCTCTGTACCTCTCTCTCTCTCTCTCTCTCTCTCTCTTCTTAGCTGTCTGTCTCACTTACACTCCATGGCTTATATATCATTCATATGGCACGACAATTTTCAATATGAGGCATGAGAGTGCAAAGTGCCGGGGTGGGAGATGTGGAAAATGCGTGAAAAGTCGTCGGAAAAAGCCCCTGGTGAAAAGTCAACTGTAAAAAAGGATGACAAATGATCGTGCAAAACATTTGGCAAATCCACGATTTCCATAATGAACCAACGCACCACAGGCAGTCCCAGACTCTCCATAGGTACAGGTGGTGCAACAGACCGAGGGCAATGGCAATGGCAATGGAGGGTAAGGGAAGAGAAGGATAGGGAAAGGAAAGGAAAGGTAGGCAGGCAGGCAGAGTTAGTTGGCCGGGTAGATAAATATTATGGCATAAAACACTTTGGCGATGCCGACGCCACTTGGCGCATTATTTCATGAGGTCGTTACCGTAGCCGTTGCTGTTGCTGTTGCTGTTGCCGTTGCCGTTGCCATTGCCTTCTTCGCGTCTTCTTGCCACAAAACGTATAAATAACAACAACAACAAGTTGCGTGAAGCGACGCGACCAGAGTAGAAGTCGGGGAAACGTTGCCAGGATTGGAGTGGGTGCTGTGCGTAAATAATGCCACCTGTGCTGCTGCTGCTGCTGCTTGTGCTTTTGCTCCAGTTTTAGCTGTCGTCCTTTCGCTCCTGGCACAAGCTTGACAAAATTATGACTTCACTTACAAGAAAACATTAAAGTTTAACATTAAATGGCATGTCATTTGGGCCGGAACAGCTCAAGACACGACAGCAGCAGAGACTTTGACTAACGGCAAGCCACATGTCACTTGCCACATGCCACATGCCGCATACCGCATACGAGTGCGGTTATATAGCCCACAGACCGCCCACTCCCAACCCTCCAAAACCCTCCAAACCACCACAGACATCATCAAATTTGCCTAAATTGCATTCACCGCATAACTTTCCACTTCGATTGGAAACTATTGCCACACATAGACACGGTTGAGGGGAGGCTTCCTGGGGTATGGGAAATGGGAAATGGGATATGGAAAATGTTAAATGACTCCACATATAATTACATTGTGATATGAATATGACGTCTAATAACATCAACATATGTAGCTAATAGTCAACTATAGACATCGATAGATTATTCATTGAATAAATGGAGAATATATATATATACTAAAATGGTTATGGAATATAACATATATGTGGAACACGGGATCTTCAAGTTTCTTGATATAGTTTATTTTTTTTAATATTAGCGAATATGTATATATTTCTACTTAAATAGTAGTTTCTAATTAGTAATAGATATTGCCTACAAGTCTGAGCCAAGCCAAAGAAAAAGCTCTATATCTTCAA
The DNA here is from genome assembly GCA_018150725.1 of Drosophila quadrilineata. Classification (NCBI taxonomy): domain Eukaryota; kingdom Metazoa; phylum Arthropoda; class Insecta; order Diptera; family Drosophilidae; genus Drosophila; species Drosophila quadrilineata. The sequence continues at coordinate 21,708,440 of JAECWN010000432.1, forward strand.
GAAATATATATCTGTCAGATATAGATTCGATGCTGCTATAGATATGCCTGATCCGCCGATCTGTGCTACTGGAGGATAACTTTGAATTAAAAGAAAATGTACTCTTCGGCTCCCGATTAAACCAAACCTAGCTGAGGATCTGTTTTCACATGCCTATACATATATATATATATATATTAAATGGATATATATATATCACATGCATAAATCATACAAGTTAGGATCTTAACACTATCTATGGATAGATTGCAGTTGGTTGTCACAGTTATGTACAGCTTTTGGATAATTGTTTAATGTATGGCACGACGCCATAAGGTCATAAATACAATGAGTTCTCCCCGCTTCCCGACCCCTTTTTAGATATATAGACAAATTATGATGGGGGAGCGGTTAGATGACGGCTGAGGAGAGTAAGGGATGTAGAGGTGGGGGCGGGGGGCAAGGGGCGGTTTCTTAGCTTGCGACATTGGCGCTCACAGGCAAGGCGCTCATTAGGATAATTGCAGGCAATTAACTAAATTGCCGCCGCATTTGTCGCTTAGCCTCAGCGTCGCGACATTCACAACTTGTATGGCAGTCGAAGGCGATGGGAGATGGGGAGACGGAGAGAGGGGTGCAGCAGTAGAGGAGGAGCAACTGGGATGGGTATGAGAACGAGTAGGCGTGCCGGTGGGCGTTATTGTCGTGTGGATATTGCCAAGAGGGTAGTGTTAGCTTATAGAAATTATGCTTCATAAATTGCGCTGAAAGTATGCCACGCACACACACACACACTCAACACACATACACACAGACACACACTACACACAGACGCCAAATGAGTAGAAGAAATAGCGAGCGGAAGCCAGTGAGCGAGATAGCTAGAGTGTGAGTGAGACAGACTGTGTCTTTAGTGCGTTTTAATTAGCTGACGGATTTCTGTTGTTGTTGCTGTTGTTGTTGTTGTTGTCATCCTTGTTGCTGCTGCCGCTTGATGTGGCACGTCCGCTGCTTTAGCTTGCCACCGTGATTAGATGACCGCTGAATTGGTAATCAATGCCGCTACCTTGCCACAAAGTCTCTCTCTCTCTCTTTTTTCCGTACTTTATCCTCTCTGTCTCTCTCTTTCTCTCTCTCCCTGTATATCTCTATCTCTCAGCTTAATAAAAACGCTTCGTGCGGCGCTGCGTACGTGACACTGCCTGCTAAGAGTTTTCGCACACACTTTACAGCTCTGCTCCCATTCAAGTCCAATATGCCACGCCTACAGCTCAGTGCGCCCAGCATTAGCTTGAGCCGCGTCCATCACGTGATGCCACCGAACGTGTCTGGTAATGAAATCATTTCCGTGCTCTTTTGAAGTTTTCCTTTCTTTTCCCACCACCCTATTCTTTTGCTGGTCTTATCAAGCCTGTAGTTGTTCCCAATATATAAGAAATATACACTCGCCGATATCTATAAAATATATAATCATGAGCATATTTCAGACCACTGAAATTTTATTAATATTATTATAGCCTATTTTATTTATTTATTATAAATGTTTTTATATTGTAGAATCAAAGAAACAACAAAATTTTAATAATAATAATGAAATAGAAAATTGAATTTTCATATATTGTGTATACATTAATTTCAGTGTAACTGCAGACTGTATGCAACATTTCTCTCAGTGCATTCGTATAAGAAACGCTCTGATCGCATTAAGCTTCAGTTTCGTGTTTGTGCTTCACTTGACTGTGGCTATGGAATGCCAAATTAATGCCACACACCCAATGGTTGTATGTGTGTCTGCAGGGAGGGGGTGTGCGATGCGAGAGGGGTGTGCGAGAGGGGTGTGCGGGTAGCACAGAGTCTGACTGAGAGGATTGCAGTTAGCTACGTTCAAATGGCAAAAACGTTTTGCCAACAAAACTACTTTACGCCTCATACCCCTCGCCCACACCAATCAACACACACACACACACACGCACACGCACACCACAAAGAGAACGATAAAGTTATGCAACATACAACAACAATTTTTGCAAAAAGCTTAAACTGCAACAACAACAGCAAATAAACCAAAATGGAATCGATTTATCTGTTCTATTGGACTGCGTCCCCTGACACGAGAGAGAGACAGAAAACAAGTGGGATATATATAAAGATAAAGAGTGAGAGAGAGAGAATAAAGAATGAGACAGTGGAAAGCGGCACACACATGTCCATTGTGTGGGCTGCTGCAAGGAGGAGCCACTGTTGAGTCAGGGGCATTATGTGTAGGAGCTGTGTGGGTGTACGTATGTGTGTGTGAATGTGTGTGGGGTGTTTGAGGAGAGGGGGCATGCTTATATACTATGCTGTGGCTTGTGTCTACCACACACACACACACACACACACACACACACACACACACATATCCTTGCATATAAGCATGTGTACGTACGTATGTATGTATGTGTGGTAAAGAAGACCGAATCTTTCAGAACGATGGGTGGAGCCTACGGAATGGCCATGAGCAATGTGTTTTGCAATGTATCTGTATGTGTGTATGTGTATGTGTGCATGTGTGTCATATGGCTGCGGGTGTGTGTATTGTTGTGATGTGTCCAATCAGAAACAAGTCACACACACACACACATACACATTGAGACCCACACACAACGTCGGCGCCAGGCGGTGCCACAATGACACATCACATGGTACAAACAAAAATGATAAAAATAAAAAAAAAATAATAATAACAAAGAAAATGGGGAAAAACTGCTGGAAAAATTGTGGATAACAGAGAGAAAAATATACGTACATACATACATATGTACGTTTGTACATAAAAAAAAGCAAAAGCACAGAAAAATATAAGAGAAATACTGACATAAGTAAAGAAATGGAAAATGGCTGAAGAGCTGATACTCAGTCAGCCAGAAATCAACAAAAGCCTCTCAAGAGAAGAAGACAACAAATGATGCCAACAACAGCAGCAACTACTATGCGACAACCACAACAACAACAACAGCAATATAACAAAACGTTGGCAAATTTGTTGAAGCAGCCAGCAATAAAAGCATTTGTCATTGTGTCTGTATATGGGTGTGTGACAAAATAGACACACATACATATGTATACACTTATAACAAGCGTATAACGATTCGTATATACATATGTATATATATCAAATGAACATATGTAGTATTAGTATCAATAAAATTTAAAAAATTCTCGCACAGAAGTTTAACTTCATTCTATTAAATCTAAATTGTAAACTCTATTTATAAGTGCATGACATTGTTTGTAGAAGTCACTACATAATTGATAATATTTAACTTAAAGCATTTAGAGCTATAAATGCTCAAATTAAACGAATAAGATAATCATGACAATAGATATCGGCATAATATGCAATGTCGTCTTAATTTGAACAAGTTGCTCCAACTTAAGTTGAAGGCGTCGTATGAATTCTAGGTGAAGAAATTGTGCGAAGAACAACAAAAAGAGCAGCCACAAAACACTCTGTCGAAGAGATCAGCTTAAGCTGAAAACGTTGCTTGATCTTAAGCTGAACGCGTTGTACAAACTCAAGGAGATGAAGGAGAACAAAAAGAACAGCAGTGAATATACCTGCGAATTGGACTGAAGCTGAACGCGTTGCTCGATCTTAAGATGAACGCGTTGTACAAACTCAAGGAGATGAAGGAGAACAAAAAGAACAGCAGTATATATACCTGCGAGTTCCGCTTAAGCTGAAAGCGTTGCTCAGACTTAAACTGAAAGAGTTGTATTGTTCTATGCAACTACTTCTAAAGATGAAAGCGTTGCTGAAATTTAAATTGATGGCATTGTACGAAGTGAAGAGCAGCAAAATTTTGTCATTACCCATAACATACCTACATTGTCTTTAGTTGTAGCTGCTTAAAGTTGCTAATAGAATGCAAGATTGACAATATTTTGAATGTAAAAACAATAAATAGTTCAACTTTAGATATTTAATGTCAAGAAATGTCTACTATAGTTATAAGTACTGCAAAGTGATAGAAAAGTTGCAGTGATTACTGGACAAACGAGCCACAAGAACTTGAACTAAGTGCCACACCCACATCTATATACACACCAAGAACGCCCCCGCACACCAAAATATAGACAGATTTCTCTGACTCTGTTGCTGTGGCATGCTGTTACGCATCAGTACCAGCCGTTTAACACTAACTAAGCTGCTTATTTTGCTGGCGATTTTCTAATACAAAAGAAAATGGGAAAGGAAAACGAAGAAAAAATAATGCGCCGCAGGGTAGATAAGGAGCAGGGGCGGCACAAGTAGAACGACTGCCGGCGGACGGAAGGTAAGTTAAGAAATCAAACAGCTGACATAAATAACATTTTAATTTAAATACGACAGGACAAAACACACCAACAACAACAACAACAACAACAGCATCAGCAGCGGCAATAATAATAACAACAAAGCAACAGCAACAGCACATTTTTTTGCCGTTAAGGTGAGCAGAAGGTACAACAACAACAACAACAGCAACAACACCACGAAAAATACATATTTAAAGAGCCACCTCAACATGAAGGACGCGCTTACTTCTAAGCAATGTGGATGGGGTGGAGCGGGGATGGGTATGTAGATGGGGATGGGGAGGGGGAGGGAATGCAACCACGGCCACGCAGCGCAAAAAGCAAACAAAATTAAACAGCAACAACAATAAGCACAAGAAAATATACTACAGAAATATATACGTACATATAAAAATAAAGCAGAAGAGTCGCAAAAGATAAATAAATAAAGTGAGGGTCACGCTGCAGATACCCAGTGCCAAAGTAGAATAAAACAAAAGCTACAAAACAAATGAAGAAATCAACAGGGGGAAAATAAAAATGAAACGATAAAGAAGGCAAAGTATATTGCAGTCGTATATACCCCGAAGTTAGCACTGCGTTGGCCAGGGTATAAGCAACGAGCATCAGCAGTGGGAAAGTAAATTTTATTTTAAAATAAATTTATCGCCTTATCCGTTGTCCACGGCAGCAGAGCGCAGGACACACAGCAACAACAACTACCACACAAAAAAAATCGAAAGGCAGGACAGGACAAACGAGACAACGGGATACCCAGCACAGGACAGGACAGGACAGGACACTGAACGCAGGCATGAGTAGGCAAAGGTAGTGGCGGAGATGGAGCAGATGGAGCTGGAGTCAAAGTCAAGTTTTTGGTTTTTGAATTTTTTGGTTGCAACGGCGCCAATTGCAAGGACCAAACAAGGAAGCCAAATGGCAAATGCTGGCAACACATGCGATGACCACCCTCTTCCTCACCTCCAGCCTCACCCTCTCCCATCCACACCCACACCCACGCGCCCTCCTCTGGGGCAGCTCACGACAGCTGTAGAAGTAGGTATCCCCGGCACGAGCTTCATTTGAACGAAATGAAATCATAATGAGATTTTTGCGTTCGTAATTTTTTTTTCTTTTTTTTTTCGTTGTTGTCGCACACAAATGAGAAGACGGGGCCATTGCCATGACCATGTCGTAATGACAAAAAATATGGAAGAGAAAAAATAAATAAATGAAAATACGAGAGGAAGAAAAATGCATAATTGGATAAAGATGCGAACGTGTTTCGTTTATATTTAGGAATCAGAGTTGAAGCGCTTTAAAGCGACGTGTCTTGACAAATATAATATCCAATACATACGCACACATATGCGAGTGTGTGTGTGTATGTGTGTGTGAGTGTGTGTGTTGGCAAGTGTGCGGCTCATTTGTCAGTTCGTTCGCTTGGATAATTGTGCTGCGATAAAACAAAATTAGCAGCAATTTACGCGCATCCCAAAAATAACAGAAGGCAAAGGACAGGACAACAAGGCGACAACAGCCTGCCTCTATATCCTGACAGCCACTGCTGGCATTTCTCTCTGCATACACACACACACACGCGCATACATACAAACATATAGAGAGCAACATAAATAGATGGCGACAAATGCCATCAACATCTCAACGCACACCCCTTGCACACATACACACACACACTCAGACAGATAGACAGAGTAAAGACTGTGTCAGGATATGGCTAATAGTGTCAGAGTATTCATGTCCCCGCATTCAGCCCACTCTCCACCCATCCCTTCATCCACTGCTAACATTAGTTATAGTTTTGATGAGTGGCATTAATGAGTCGTCTCTGTGTCTGCAACTGTCTAACGACACATATACATATATATACACACAATCATATCTCACTGTTTAGTGTCTTTCGATGTCGACTCTTTCAGCATGGGGCATGGGGCAACATTGCCTCTCTTTCTGCCTCTGCCACTGCCTCTGCCTGACATTAATGACACCCACACATGGCAAGGCAAATTGACAGCCAACATGCGCCAAATTAGTGCAAATCACAACTATCTCTCCATCTCCCCTCATCCCCCACACTCACCCCAACTACCACTCTCACCCCCTGCCTTGACTTTAATATGATTTCCATTTCTCTTTTTTTTAGGATTTCTTAAAGGCAACAAAAGTGAAAATCAAAAAAAAAAAAAAACAACGGAAACTTTTGACTCCCTTTGCCTGTGACTTGTGGCAGCTGCTGACCAAGCACCGCTTTGAGGGGGTGGCGGGTGTACATTTCACTGAAGGGTGTGCGAGGAGTATGGAGTGTGTGTGCGTGTGTGCGTGTGTGTGTGGGGGGGGGGATTACATACTCCTGGCGATAACTATCGACAGCAGCCAAAATAAGCAACATGACATGAGTTATTTATGGCTTTTAAGTGACAGCTTCACTTACCAACGAAATCTCACAGTACGTATCGAAAGTATATACATACAGTACATGGACATACAAATATAACTTTTAAAAAAAAATATCCGCTCCATACGAATTGAATAGAAATATCAAGTCTGTATTGTTTAGACACTGAAAATTTTTTACTTTTATACAACAAATTTTCATTTTATTTTGTATATATAGATATAATGTATATTAATACAGTGCCTTTCAATTGTTTCGTTTTACATGCAAAAAAAAAATTGGTGAGCTTTATTCTTAGAGTTTTTCTAGCTAGACAGCCAACACTGATCCAGGCCATAGTGCCCACAAATCGAACAGCTTTCGCTAGTATCAATGGGATAAGAGGCAAACAGATCGAAGCCTATCAACTTCCAGCACACAAACACAAACACTCTCTATCACACACACATTCACACACAAACATATATACATACAGTTATACATAGTTACACACATATGGAGATTTGTTTGGCAACACATTCAACGCGTCACGTTAAGCGCATTTCCAAGCATTTTTAATAGAGTCCAGCGATGGCGATGTTTTCAATCGGTGGGTTAAGTGGATTTACCAGGGACTTTAGACAAGACCAGGGGATGGAGCAGATTGGCAGATTGGGTCCGGGTCCGGGTCTGGGTCTGGGTCTGGGATTTTCCTTACTACCACTTCAGGCTTAAGGCTGCCAACTTGTAAGTGACACAATCAAACTGTTTGAGATCAGCAATCACAAGTGCTCAGCAAGAAGTTGTCTTGATTTAAACATATCTATACATATATTATGTTATATTTGTATGTTGTAGAAGAAGAAGAGGAGGCAGCTGTTAACTTGGTCCAAACATTTTGCTGACAACTTTCATTTGGCGCTGGATTCAATGCCGCTGTCAAAAGGAGAACAGACTTTACTCTCTATATAAGTCATATTTTTCATAATGCCAAGTATAAGAAAATATGCTTCATTTAACATGAATTTTAATTTATTTCATTTTTTTTCGAATTATATATAGTTTGTGTTAAACTAAATATCAGGGAAGAGTTGAAACTGTTTTCGACTTGAAGTTGTTTAAGAACAAAATATACACATGAACAGAGCGAGAGACGCTGGCAATGGATGGGCAGGGGGAACGAGGAGTTAGCAACGCTATTAAAAAAAAATAAAAATAATAAAAATATCTAAAAGATTTTTAAAACAATTTGTTAATATACATTTGTGTTCTATAGCTAGTTTTACCCACAAGTTTAATTAACTGAAATTAAATTTAATTTTTATATTAATGAAATGAATCAACATATGTATGTCTGCGTTACACAATCTATGTCAGCTAGCATTTGTTCTAAAAGTTTGATTATTAATGCATATGTGTCCAGTACTATTTGAATTTTGTTGGAAAACAGAAGACTGTGGCAACTCTGGCAGCTGCAACTGCGCTGCCAACTGCGACGCGACGCAACGCAAAGCGAAGCGACGTCTGATAAGCTGGCAGCGTCTTGTGACTTTGACTTTAATGACTGGATTTATAGGTCCTTGGAGATAATCTTGGCCAGCAATGTCACACACACAAACACACACACACACATACACCCATACACACACACATCTATAGCTGTGCATTTTTGGTGGAATTTTTGGGTTTTTGACTGTATCCATGTAGCTGGCGGCTGTGAACTTGGAATGAGGTGTAATTGTTGCAGCGATGGGCAGAAGAAGCTGCCAGCCAGCGGTGTCAGTGGTGCCAGTGGTGGTGGTTGTGGTGGTGGTGAGGGTGGGTATTAAAGTAGATGCCGCCGTCTCGTAGCCGTTGTTACTGGGTAATTAACATCAAAGCACGACAAAGCTCATAAAAAGACGCAGATAAACACACACCAAAAGAGACAAAGAAGCTGCCAGAGATACAGATATACATACAGATATATAAAAAGAGACAGAGAGAGAGAGACAGATCGAGAGAGAGAGAGAGTGGAGACACACATGGGACATGCGACGTGCTGTAGTTGGACAGGAAGAGCTTGACTGGAAGTAGGAGGAGGCGGGAAGGTCATCAACTTGCGAGTGTCTGCCCAGCGACGTACGGAACGTGAAATAATGTTGACAGCGCCAAAAAAAAAGGATGCAGACAACCAGAGCAGTCAAAGAGAGAGAGAGAGAGCGAGAGAGATATGTAGTAAAAGAGATAGACAGTCAGTTGGAGACAATGATGTGCTCTGTGTGTTTGCACGCACATGTTTGAAGCAATTAAAATCAGATAAGTTATAGAAAATGGTCTGTCGTCGACATTTAGACATGTCATGAAAACCACCTATCCCCAGAACCCCTCTCTCACTCCCAGCACTCCACTCCCCCCCAAATCCCCCGATCCCCCAATACTGCCACCTGCTGCTTAAAGCCCCAACTCAGCTGGAAGCGATGCTATTGTCGTGATGTTTGTGCCATCTACCGTAACGTTACGTCTGTCACGAATGCCATTGTCTTGCTGTCTGTTCTATGTATGCAGGTGTGTGTGTGAGGGTATGTGTGTGTTAGTGTGTGTGTGTGTGTGTGTGTGTGTGTCCGGGTTGAAGTCGCTGGCTGCTCGCTTCCTGGCAGCCGCTTTGCGTAATGAATTTCAACGAGTCGAGGCAAAGTGACAGCCAAACGAGCAGCGGCAACTGCTGCCACTTCCACTTGCCACTTGCCACTTGCCACTCGCTGCTTGCCACACACTCCACGCATACGTGTGAAATATTTTTGGGTTGAAATGACAATGGCAACAGCGACTGATCAACTACAAGTTACCCATGCAACACATCATATTCTACAACTTATGGTAGACTCAATCTTTCATATTGTTCTACCCAACCCACTCTCCCCCTCCCCTCACCACCCCTCCCCCTTCACTCGTTCACACTGCTGCCAAGGTGGCATGCCCCAACACACAGCGCATCCACCGTTATTCACAATTCGCAACCGCCATGCGACGAGTATCTCTGATGTATTCATGGCCTTGACGTTAACGGAGTGACAAAATTCGCACCCTTCAAAGTGCCCAAGTGTGACTGCAAAAATAAACAGAAATGAACAAAATTTAAAATAAAAACAAGACTGAAGAGAGAAATATGTATAGGAAGTGCAGATACTCTCTCTTCATTTACCATTAAATTTGAGAAGAATTACATTCTACTTCCCACTCTATTACAAAATTCACATGCTAATAACGTTACAAATCAGACATACCCGACGCATTGTAGGGTATGAAAATCGTGGTAGAAAAATTTGCACGCACCGCCACCATCCCCACCGCCAGCACCACCATCGCCATCACCATTATAGCCATAAATGTCGGCATGTCCTCTGGGTCTGTCCAATGGACAGGACGCGAGAGAAACGCTTGAGATTTCAGATTGTCACCTCATTCGGCACTTAAGATATTTCGCGTGCTTAGTGGGAGGACATAGACAGAGACAGACAGACAGAGAGAGAGAGAGAAAGATAGTGATATGACTTTGTGTTGATTTTTAGTAGTATCTCTAGAAATTCATTATATTACATGATATGGAAATTTAACCAACGTTCCTAAAAACATATGAAAATTTTGGAAATCCGTAAAATATAATTAAAGGTACATTTCTTAAAATTAAATATAAAGTTCACAATATTACTTAATTCACAAAATGTAATTGACATTCGTAATGTTTTTGAAAGTATATTATTTTTTATAAGGAAAATTATGGAAATAGATTAAAAATCCAAAATGCAGCAAGTGATATATTTCTGTAACGAATAATATTTTCTGAACTATGTTAAATTAATGAGTTTTTTGATTGTCTTTAATTTCGGTTTGTTTTCATATTAATGGGCTGCGTAATGGGTTAATTTTGTGGGGGGCAAAATGCATTTTGTTTTGAAAGTGAAATTAAAAGGTTTCATTTTTGTAATTTGATTTCATTCCATATTTTTGAGTTGAGAGTTAAATATTATTACTTATTAATATTTATGAAAATTAAATGTTTTGAATATTTACATTAAAAACAATACAATTTATAGAATTTCTAAACTTTTTCGCCAACACAACAAATAAATTTATAGTTTTTAACTTTATTTATAAACTTTTATTCAACAATTTCCAAAACTGAAAATATGAAACAAAGTTGTACCCATACCTATTTTTGGGCAACTTTAACAAATCTTCGCGAATAATGTCTAATGATGTCGATAAAAAAATGCGAAATTATAGCAAAAAAAGTAAATATACTATATGACAATCCCCATACCCCCCTCTACGCTGACACTCCCCTTGTATACTGCTATTGTGGCTGGGGCTGGAGATGGATATGGAACTGGAGAGAGAGAGATGGAGATGGCTTGAATTTTTTTGGGCTGGAGGCCAATTGTGGCACTTGATTGTTAGCGCCTTGTTGGGCAGTCAACAGGCCGTGCTCCCACCGGGCCATGTGGCTCCAATTGTTGCTGTTGCTGTTGCTATTGCGGTTTATTGTTGTTGTTATTGTTGTTGTTGCAGGGCAAATGGCAGGCATTGAAATGCAGTGGCCCATAAGCCACATCACTCGACTTCAACATTGAAGAAGAAATACAAAAAAGTTGTAAAAAAAAAGAGAAATATAAAAAATAAAGCAAAAAGATGGGCTGGCAAAAGAGCAAAGAACAGGCTCAAGTTAAAAATGCTAGACTGACAATGCATATATCTGACTATATGCTATACTATAATATATTCTACATACATATTTCAGCAGCAAGTGATATATTTCTGTAACGAATAATATTTTCTGAACTATGTTAAATTAATGAGTTTTTTGATTGTCTTTAATTTCGGTTTATTTTTTTTAATAAATTTAATAAGTGAAGAATCTGTACAGCTTGGAGTAACATTTTAACATTATAAATTTTCATTTACATTTTTTTTTTAGATTTAGGTTTAAATATGTATGTATAATTCGATTCTGTTTATAGTAAATCATGCCGAATAACTAAATCTTAAGCGTGCCCTTACATGGGTGTGTGGGGATGTGTGGGTGAGGGTGTGTGTGTGTGTGTGTGTATGAACTGCTGCCAAAGCTAATTAGCCAAAACGCACATGCATTGCCAGTCTTCCTGGTCGTCATATTAATGGGCTGCGTAATGGGTTAATTTTGTGGGGGGCAAATGCGAATACGCACTCCATACGGGCTGAGAAACTTACATGTATGTAGACATTTCTCTCTCTCTCTCTCTCTCTCTTTCTCTCTCCCTCTCTCTTTGTCTCTCTCTCTCTCTCTTTCTCTCTTCCTGTCACTATCATTTTCTATGTGTCTCTAGCTGTTGAGGCGTTGAGGGTAAGCGGACTTTTGTCGCGACGTGCTCGCATCAAGCGCAAAGTGACGCCTCTGATGACAACTTAATCACATCGTGTCCAATCAGCCGAGCTAATCCCCAGCTGTCAGTCAGTCAGTCTGTCTGTATGTCTGTCGACTTTCTCCACAAAATGCCCCCCCCCTGCAGCTCAACCACCCGCTCACTTGCACACACTTTCTCCAGCGCATATGAAAATCGGCAAATCGAGACGTATAGATAGACCACCTTATATACAATATTAGATATTTTTATTATTATTACTATTATGGGATAAAGTGCAGTCAGTTCATACCCCGCACCACCTCCCCCATACGAAGGCCTCCTCCACTGCTCTGGCCTGGCTATGGACATGCCGTTCTTAGCCTACTTAAACGCGCAACAGCTGCTGCATATCAATTTGTGGCAAGTTGGCATTTCCTATGCCGCCACGTCGCCATTTCCCGTCAGCTTCCACAAATATCATGCCAACCACCGTAACCCACAGATATAACAGAACACAAAAACAAAAAAACAAACAAATAAGGAAGATGAGCAACAAAATAACGTTAAACTTTTGGTCAGGGCTTAGAGTCTAAGCCAGGCCCAGTTCCGGACATTGGCAATTTACATTTGGAATTCCACAACCGCAACATCCGCAAAATCGCAACAGATTTTTGGCCACCTACACATGTTTCTCTCTCTCTCTACCTCACTCTCTCTATCTCTTTCTTAGGTCATATTGCGATAGCCTTATCGACGTTTTTCTAGTGGCCAATTATCGCTTAAGCCAGACGCGATTTAAGCCATTTTAAAGTTAAGGCATCGCTTTCGCTTTTTACAATAATTTTCGTTTAAATTCCATTGCCATTTGCCACACTCCGCTTTCCACTTTCCACTTTCCACTTGCCCACACCCCCACCCACACCCTCAGACTGCAGCTGCGCCCCACCCTCTAGCAGCCCTTATAACGTTCAAGCCAAATATGTAATAAGTCTATATAACGTCAATGCGCGACCTTCGCATACCCTGTAAAAATAAAAAAACTATGTATTCATTTATTTGTATCCAAATTAATTTTGAATTAATTGTTTCCATTTTATTTGATGCTTTAATATATAAGTTGTAAATTTCATTAATTTTACCACAAGAATATTAAAAATATACGTAATTATAAGAAATTAATATTTATTCATTTCATTATACTTGATTTATTTCATTTAATTTGGTTTTTGTGTAATATTATTTTATATTATTAATATTTAATTTTTTAAAAAATTAAGTTATATTACATTATTATTTAATATTATATTCATAAAGAAAATACAGTTAAAAATCATATTTAATTTAATTTTGGAGACTTCGATTTGTTAATAAATAACCATCTGACTGTGTTACATTTTTTTTTTTATTTTAAATAATTTTTAAAAATATTGTCTCCCTATTTTGTTTATACATTCGTCAAAATACAAACAATATTTATAAAAAAAAATAACGAAGAAAAATAAATCCAATTAAAATTTCGATTTAAATGCGTGATATTTCAGAAGGAATTTAAACTACCCATTGAGCGAGCTGTGCCTCTGTTACAGGGTATGCTAAAGGTATATAGACTGGCTGGCAAAATATGCAGTAACCGCGAAATTGAAATTTGGCTTCGGTTGTGGCATCAGCATCAGCATCGGCTTCATCTTTACATTGTTTTGCTGCTGCTTCTCTTCTCCATCATCTCTTCTTCTCTTGCCCCTCACCTTCTGGTGGTGCTATTGTTGTTGTTGTTGTTGCTGTTGTTGCTGTTGTTGCTGTGGTTGTTGTCAAAGAGCGGCTCACCACCTGATCCTAAGTAAATACGCCCAGTTGAGCCAGTCGCGGATATGGAGGCACATCGCATACATACATATATCCCATATACATGGTAATATTTTGTTGGCTTTTTATTTTTTTTTAAAAAACTTTTTTTTTTTTTTTTTTTGGTTATGCGATGCGAGCCGCGTTTTTCTTTTTAATTAAATGAAACCGGAGGAATTGACCCAAAACGCAGAATAAATAAATATTTCTACACAACACGAGACATAGACAACTGTGCAAGGGAACGGGTGAGTGGGAGAGGGATGGGAAGGGGGGTTGAGGATGAGGAGAAGAAGGTATTGAAGGAAGAGGCTGGGATTTCCCAAATTTTTATAAGCCGTTGTGCAGTTGTTGTGCTTGTTTTCTCTGTGTTTTGTTAATAAGTATTTCGCTTTTTCTGTTTTAACCGCCCGAAAGGGGGCAAATTGCCAACAGTGAGGGGAGGGCTGCTGGGGAGGCAGTGAGAGATGGGGAACGGGAAGGTCGTTGCGGCTAAGAAACAAGAATTCAAAAGATGCCGCCATGCTTCCTTTTGTTTGTTGCCCAACAATGAAACAACAACGGCGAGAATTTGTGTAAAAAACAATAAATATTTCACCTTTAATAAATCATTTTACATTTTCAGACGTTTTTTTATACAATTTTTTATTTCGTATTTTATTTTTTTAGTGCCCTCCCTTTTGGTTTATGGCCAAAGGGTTTGTCAATTGCCAACGGTTGGTTGAAGGTTTGTTTTGGGCTTTTTGACTTAAGCGGGAGGTTGTTGGGGTTTTTATTTTATTTTTTGGGAACTGTTGGCCTAAGAAGTTGGGGGCGGGGTTAACAGGGTTAACTTATAAGGATTACAACAGTTTTTGATTTGACAAGTGAAAATGTAATATTTCCGAGAGGATTTCTAATCATAAAAGCGCCGTAACCAGGCAACAACTAATCAACGTACGGCAATGTCCTGTGAATAGTATTATGTATGGACATTCATATGTATGAACATATGACTGTGTGTGTGTGTGTGTGTGTGTGTGTGTGTGTGTGTGTGTGTGTGTGTGTGTATTTGACAAATGGCCACTCAAGTGGATTAAAAAGTGTTTGGCAACTAAATAAATCTGCGGCCAGTGGCAGTTGTTGCAACATTGCTTCAACTTGTCAACCGAACTTGGCTCTAATCAGGCAAGGAGTGGCAGGAGAGTTGGAGTCAAAGAGGAAAGAAGGCAGGCAGGATGGCAGGTGAGTTGAAATTTATCAGAAATTCACAGTTTCTCGCTATCTCATTCTTTCTTTTAGTCTCTCTCTCTCTCTCTTTCTTTCGTTGTCTATCTATCTCTCTCGCCTCCTCTTTGTCATCGCAGTTTCTGTTGCCCTCCTAACTTCAAAGAGCCGCAAACGTTGCGCTTATTAGCTTGTTGGCATTTTTCTTTTTCATTTAATTTTTTTTATTTTTTTAATTTTTTTTTTTTTTTTTTTTTTTTTTTACTTTAGCATGCAAAGGTATTTTTGAAGTGCGCTGCATACCCTGTAAAAACACGCCACAAGCATGACAATTTTTCAGCTTTAACAGAATTTAGCTCAAATCTTTTATTTGCTGTGTTTCAGCTTGCAACTTCAAGTTTCATAGCCAAAATGAACAATTTTTGCTATCCATTTTTTTTTTTTTTTTTGTATTTTTGTTTATTTTTCATTTTGTCCCATGCGAAATATGTATGTTGCATGCAACATTCATGTGCTCATATTTGGAGCGCTAATGAAATAAATTTATAAACAGATACTCGTTGATGATGCCAAGTTGAAGTTAAATTTGAAAGAAAAACAACAACAACAAAACTGGCTAAAGTCATATAATAACATACTACAAATCTCCAGAAGCCAAATTCAACTCGTACCCGTATCAAAACTGAAGGTCAAATGTTGATTTGACGTTTTGTCCGTCGATTCGTTAGCCACAAACAGCATTGGCAATACCATCTTAAGCAGGCAGAGGCAAGTGGCAGTGGCAGTGGCAAGTGGCAGAGGCAAGTGCCAGAGGCAGAGGCAGAGGCAGAGGCAGAGGCAGGTTGCGTTAATCGACAACAAGACCCAAAACGCAAACGTCAACCAATTACGTTAATCAATCTATGACAGAACGGGGTAACAACACTTCACTCTCCGTATCCGTTTCCATCTCCGTTCCCCTCTCCATCTCCATCTTCATCTCCATCTCCATCTTCGTCCCCATCTCAGTTGAGTTGTGGTCTAGTCTAAGCTGAGCTTCAACTAATGGCCAAAATAATTCGACAGTCATTCGACACCAATAAGAACGGCCCGCAATTATTGCACAGTGGTACTACAAACATCGAAAACGATTTCAAATTTAAATTCAAATTTCTTGTAGTCAAACGAAACTCGAATCCGAATTCGAATTCAAGTTCGAAATCAAAATCAATTAAATCTACCTAATGAGATTAACAGAGCCCTTAATCAAATCGCAAAGTTCTAGTTTTAACAATATCGAGCATTTCCTACATTTTGCATAATATATTTATATATGCATATCGAGTTGCCAGATTTCCAGATTTCCAAATTGTGTTCTCTTTGGGACAAGTTTGGAGCTACAGTGCAACAACCCAAAAAATAAAATTATACACATGTACAAATACATTTACCAAAAAAAAAAAAAAAGAAGAACTGAAGGAAAAAAATATTGTTATTTGCTTGAATAGAAATAGAAACTCGTGTGGAGCAGGCATATGATAAACGTAACGCAAAGAATATGAAAACAAAACAAGGTGAATTTCAAATTAATGGACAAGTGATATTATGTCTGTCTATGTTTCTATACATACACACGCATATATATACGTATGTGGATATGTATGTAAACGTGTTCCCTATCAGGCACAGTGGTGCAAGTATATACTTAATATATATATATAAATATATATATGTGGGTACATAAATATTCATATTCAAATAAAGATCTCAAATTGCGAATGCAGAACCTGTTGAGTTGAGGTTGAGTTCACTTACTGCGGACAAAAAGAAAGTGAAATATTCAATTCACAATATTAATATAATCGGTATATAAAAACCAAACTATATATGTGTATAAGTATATGTAGATTTAAGAACAATAAAACGTTCAACCTTAAAATAATTAAATTAAAATATTCTGCTGAATTTGTCTGCCGAGTTCATTGAGGATGCGGCGATTCGAAACCAGTGTGCCTGGTTGGCTGGAAGTCGGATCTCGTTAACGTTGTTGTTCTTGTTGAGGTTGTTGCCGCTGCCGATGATGTTGCCATGTTGTAATCTTAAAATCCGCAACTCAGCATGCTGACCAAATCAGTACGATTTGAAGACCAGACATAATGACAATATCGTTTAAGCGACGCTTGTTACTGCGCTCGGTAAGCCTGAACCTGGGGTTCCTCAACTTCAGCCTGAGGTTGAGCCTGCTGGTGGTTATTGCCGCCTTTACCACTTCGACGGAGGCACGTGCCTCACAAGGTATGCATGTGCAGCTGCCACATGGCGGCTGGCTAATTGGCAGGCATCGCACCACGCACAGTGGTCGACACATGCGTGCCTTTATGGGCATCCCATATGCCCTGCCGCCCATTGGTGACCTACGGTTTCGACCGCCCGTCGAACAGCCTGGCTGGCAAGGCGAACGATTGGCAGTGAAGGATGCGCCTATTTGTATGCAACGGGATCCCTTTCGCCGTGATATGATGATCGAGGGCTCCGAGGATTGTTTATATCTGAATGTTTATACGCCAGATCCGTTGCCAGAGACGCCTTTGCCAGTTATGATCTGGTTTCATGGCGGAGGCTGGCAATGCGGTTCGGGCATCAGTAGCTTCTATGGACCTGATTTTCTGCTCGAGCACGATGTCGTCTTCGTTTCGGCCAATTTTCGACTGGGACCACTGGGCTTCCTCAGCACCGAGACACTCGATTGTCCCGGCAACAATGGCCTCAAGGACCAGCTGCAGGTCCTGCGCTGGGTGCGCGACAACATCGCATCGTTTGGCGGTGATCCCAACAGTGTGACGGTGTTTGGTGAGAGTGCGGGTGGTGCCAGTGTCACCTACCATATGCTGTCCGAAAAATCGCGTGGTCTGTTACATCGGGCCATTGCCCAATCGGGCACCTATTACAATCCCTGGGCTCAGCCGGCGCATGAAGGAGTTCCCGCCCGCCGTGCCAAAAAGCTAACCGAATTAGTAGGTTGCGATACAGCCGGAGAGGATTGGGCGGCGAAATTAAGCTGCCTGCGTGCCAAACCGGCCAAGGACATTGTTGCCACACTGTACAATATGTTTGTAAGTCCCTAATCTCATGAAGCTAATCACATCCTGTTATTCGAGACCATTACAAAAACATTGTCACATCACAGGTGTGGGATTTTGATCCGATGATACCATTTCCTCCGGTCATTGAACCAGAGCATGACGGTGCCTTCCTGACCGTGCGCCCACGTGAGACTGGAGCACCACATGGCCAGCAGCTGCCACTCATGCTGGGTATAACATCGGAGGAGGGTCTGCTGAAGACAGCGGCACTACTCAACCTGCCCCATCTAATGGAGGACTTCAAGTCGCGGTTCAATGAGGTTCTACCCGTTGTACTCAACTATGATCATCACCATATCGAGACCCAACAACAGATAACCCAACATATTGAAAACTTCTACTTCAAGGCGGGCCACAATTACAACAAATCGAATCATCAGAACCTAACCGACGTATGTTCTGCATGATGATGCTTACTTAAATTATGAATTTCTTACCTTAAACCCTTTCCCTTCCAATTTGATTGCAGCTGGTCTCGGATGGTTGGTTCATTGCTGGCGTGGATGAGTATCTGCAGATGCGTTTGAATGATCAGCATAAGGACAATGTTGCCGACACATATGTCTATCTGTTCGATCACAAAGGCGCCGCAAGTTTCTCTGAGATCTTCAAGGGAGCCCGCAATGAGTTCTACGGCGCCTGCCACGCCGAGGAGCTGCAGTATCTGTTCCCCATTGGCCAAGAGCTATTCGTTAGCGCAGTGCCCACTCGCCAGGATCTCAAGCTGCGCGAGTTGATGTTGCGTCTTTGGGTCAATTTCGCACGCACTGGGTAAGCTCTCATTACTAAATACTCCCAGATAGATGACCTCTGTAAATAAACAATTTTTGGCAATTAGCGATCCAAATCCCGTGATGGGCACAACCAACTTACCGAATTGGCTACCCACTAAGGCATATCCAGTGGAGTATGCTCGCCTTGGCTCCAAACTGGATGCAGACAACCAAGACCCGTTAGACAAACTACCTCCATTGATGCGCATGGAGTCGTCGCTGCTGCAACATCGCGTTGACTTCTGGCAGCAGCTGAAGCCTCATTGGCCAGCCGGGCAACGGACGCATCATCATAATGAGCTTTAAATTAACGCACTTTATATATTTTACAGTTTATCTATATACACGTGTATGTCTATAATGGAATACATATACACATATTCAAATAAATATTTATACGTAATCTTTCATTCACGTTTACGCGCAATAAACAAATGCGTTGGCGTTGCCAGATCAAACAAAGCACCGCAATTGCCCGCCATCAGCTGATAGTGTTGCCAGATTGACCAAGTATGTCAAGTACAAATGCTCAGCTGCTTTGTAAATAAACATGAACGCAACAAAAACAATCAACAGCAACAAACAAAAATGAATAAGAAATTAATATAATTAACTAGGTGCATCCATTTCGTATAAACGAACGGGAAATAAATGCGCGCTTGCTAAATAATAAATTCGGTTGTAATGCAGTAATAATAATAATTAATTAATAATTACATTTTGAGTGTTGCACCATGTAATTTGGCGGATATGTTTATATATTTTACCCCGCTGTCATTTCCTCGTTCAAATGCACACTTACAGAAATACCTGTATATATTTATTTACATATGCATGTACATACGTACATATGTATGTATGTATATATAACAATGAACACATGTATGTATGTATGTAAGCGTTTTATTTCTATCTGGCAACCTTTACCAAAAACGTAGTTTCATTTTTAGTTTCAAGCTGGTCGACATTGACATACGGGGATACGGATTAGTAAAATTATCAGTTTAATATCAATTATATAGTTCATTATCCCGTACACCCGTACACCGTATAATATTTGCTGGCGGTACATCTGTTGAGTGTGTTCGTTGCCTTTGCATAGTCACCTTAGAAAGCTGAGCGATAAATACCAACGTGGTGTTTTCTCGCCCAACTTGATTGACCTCCAGCTGCAATTTGCGTGCACGGGACGCTACCTACCTACAATGGCTGGCTCGGCCCTGCGCCGCCTTATGGCGGAGTATAAACGTAGGCGCACATACATACATACACACACACATACATACATACATACATATGAATGCATCAATTGAAGGAATAATAATAAATCGTGCGTATTCTGTGCATTCTAGAGTTAACTATGGATCCACCCGAGGGCATTACAGCTGGACCAATCAGCGAGGATAATTTCTTTGAATGGGAGGCATTAATTGCGTGAGTATTTATTGTTAATCATTTCATTTATTTACACTCGTGTCGTTTTGTGCAACTTTCTTTAAGAATAAACTGCAGATATCGCGCAATCATCGTTAGTTTTGATTTTTTTTTCATGTATATATTGACACTTCAAATAGAAAGGGGTCTCTCAGATAGTGTAATCATTATTAATGTCTGATCATAGGTTACCCCAGTTAATAGCTATATTTATGTAAATCGAGTGAATTGAATTACCTGTTAAATGGTTTCCAATCGATAACTTTTGCAGTGGTCCCGAAGGCACTTGTTTTGAAGGCGGCGTATTTCCAGCTCGATTGGTATTCCCACCAGATTATCCATTAAGTCCACCAAAAATGAAATTCACTTGTGATATGTTTCATCCAAACATCTTTGCCGATGGTCGTGTCTGCATATCGATATTACATGCTCCCGGCGATGATCCCATGGGCTACGAACTATCGGCGGAACGTTGGAGTCCTGTTCAAAGCGTAGAAAAGATACTGTTAAGTGTGGTCAGCATGTTGGCAGGTAAGTTACAGCATATGTACTTATCGCAATAATATCTACTAAATCAATCAAATTTTCAGAACCAAACGATGAAAGTGGCGCGAATGTGGATGCTGCGATTATGTGGCGCGAACGAAGAGACGAATTCAATATGATCGCCCAGCGATTGGTGCGCAAGACCCTCGGATTGCCAACAGATGTGGATTCAAGTGCGCATTAGTGAATCATCCATAACGAGTCCTAGATCAGCCAGCACCCCACAACACCCCGTATAAATATACATTTACGTGTATAAATCAATTAGTAGATCATATACACCCCTATTATAGCAAAACCAAATCAAAGTGAAAGTTTATCGATAAATCCAAATTTGAAAAAAAAAAAACGTACAGCCCAAGACATTCAATGTTCGCCACTCGCGCTCTCTTTCTCCTCTGTCTGTGCGACTGTATTGTATATGACTGTGTTCGAATCCCACGTAATAAATTATTCCCAAGTACATAAATTTTTCTGTAACATTTGTCCTTATTTGTGCAATTAAATGTTAAAATTTAAATCGATTTTTTTTTTGTTAGTTTCGTTATTAATCATATTTGTGCCTGACTGTAGAGCGATAAGTTGAACACTTAAGCGAACCATTCGTGAACAATACTCAATCTAGATCAGTTTATTCCCTTATCTTATCATATAACTTCTTTCTAATGCACAAAACGAACAAAAATAATAACAATAGATTTAAGGTTAACAAAACGAAAACGAGAAATTTATGCTAAATATATATGAATGTAAAGATGAAATCTGATTTTGTTATAATGTGTGATGTGTATCGGCGGTCAAAATACTGCAACCCATCCCAATTCAAAGATAATGCAAATGTTCACGTGTTCAACAAAACAAAAGTGAAACCTCAATGAATATATTTAATTAATGTTTCGAATTTTGCATATTTGTATTTTTAATTAATAATTATTTTTTTTCAAATTGGCGCGCTTGCTGTCCGTGTGCCCTGCTTCTTCCGTTAAGCTTTGACCAATAAACAGTGCTGCCATATCCCGCAAAGCAATCGTGATGCCACATTTCTGTAATTTTCCAAAAGCTTGGGAACACTGCAGCAAGGTGTTTCTTCGGTCAGTCGCTGTTTTTGCTTTTGATTAAGCACGCCGTGTATCTACGTTTCGTGTGTTACATTTGGAATTGTGATTGTTTTTGTTTTTGCTCTATATACCGTTCGACTTGTTGTAGTTGTTATTATTACATAGCACGCCGAAAAAAGAAAAACAAATACTTGAAGGTATGTTAATCAGAACGAGAGTACTTACAAGCGGTCCGAAGTGCTAATTTTAAATACTAACATTCAATTGATCCCAAATAGGCGCTTACTTAAATTTAGTTTACACTTCGATTACAAACACAATGAAAGAAAAAAGAGAAATACAATTTAGTTAGAAATATGACGCATGATGCCGCCAGGTATCGGTGTATGTGTGCGTGTGTGTGTGTGTGCGCGCTTCTAGTTTTTAACGATTGTGGGTGTGTAAGTGCGTGCAATATGTGACCGCTGATTTATACATATATGTATATGTATATAAGTAGAATTAATGCGGCTTTTATTTGGTTAAGCGTAACGTAAATTTCAAAATAAATTAAAAGTGCCACTATTTTAATAAGTATGCCGCAATAACACAAACACAAATACAATTACATGTGATTGAATCCGAGATGGGATAAATAGTGGGCATGCCAACGCAGCTCAACGTCCAATTAGAGTTGCCAGACTGCTGCCAGCCTGCACAGTGCACCCACTCCCTTTGAAAACATTGTGTAATGTTTGTTTTTATTGTTACTTTTGATTTATAACAAAAAGTGCAATATTTATCATTGTCACTAACTGTACAATTCGCTAGTATCGTGTCGCAACCAGCTGACCATACGGTGACATCTTTTCATTGAAACTCAAACAAACATACATAACTAACTGCTCTCTCACCCAGGCAACTCACACACGCACACGCGCACTCACACAAATACAAGTTGGTCAGGTAAATGGTTCGTCTGCTGCATTCAATTTCATAAACAAAACGGAAACCACTGTAAGCCAATTTACATATTCCACAAGAAATACAAATAAACTCACACACATGAAATACTGTGCAATTGCTTGTAAATAATGTATGCCATTATAAATCAATGGTTCCCAATAAATATTCCAATTTGTTAAAGTTCAGTTACGTTGTGGCGCAACTTCCTTAAATTACGCATCCGCTCTCCTTTCTTTCGTTCTGCTTTTTCGCCCCTCATACTACCAACTACCAACAGCATTGCGTTGATGCTGGTGTTTGTTTTCGCCCACATAAAGCAACGCAATTGGGCGTGTGTTTGTGTTGTCGTTGTCGTTGTTGTAAACGTGATGCACGTGACGTCATTCACGTTAAAATGGTTGAATGCAAATACGTTGAGATCTAACGTAAGACTAGTTACAATAATGTGGCAACCCTGGCCACCAACTGCAATGGCAAGCAGCGAAAGCTTATCTTAATTTGATTTAAACTGGCAATTAGTATGGTATATTTAAGGCAATTATTGATTGTGAATATATTTTTCCATTCGCATATGATGATGTACAGGCGACTGTCGACAAAGAGAAGCACAAAATGCTATCGCTGCAAAATCAACGACAACCGAAGACAACACCCCTAGTGGATGACTATGAAATATCGGACACTGTCCTGGGACTGGGCATCAATGGGAAAGTAGTGCAGTGCACAAATCGACGTACCAAACAGAATTATGCATTGAAAGTGCTCCTGGACAATGAGAAGGCAAGGCGTGAGGTGGACCTCCATTGGCGGGTCAGCGGCTGTAAGCACATTGTCAACATCATTGATGTCTATGAGAATACGTACAGTGGACGCAAATGTCTACTTGTCGTAATGGAATGGTACGTACCACATGTTATATCATCTGTACACATCTGTAGATTGTTGTTGCAGCATGGAGGGCGGTGAATTGTTTCAACGCATTCAAGACAAAGCGGATGGCGCATTCACAGAACGTGAGGCTGCACAGATTATGCATGAGATTTGCTCAGCGATTTACTATCTGCACAGCCGCGATATAGCCCATCGTGATCTCAAGCCCGAGAATCTGTTGTATACCACAAAGCAACCCAATGCGATACTGAAGCTAACAGATTTCGGATTCGCCAAGGAAACATTTACCAATGATACACTACAGACGCCCTGCTATACGCCATACTATGTCGGTAAGTAAACCCATGAATATTTCCTATATATGACTCGGCCTTAAATATTTCATTTTCATTCATTTTTTGATATATCCCATACTTTGAATTTCCATATCTTTGTCAAATATCATCCGATTTTCATGATATTTTCACCGCTGTTCATCATTTTTATCCAATTTCAATTCCGCATTCAAAATATTTTAATTTTCGCTATTTTTAATTTTTCGACTTTTTTGGCCCATTTTGCATACTAACCCCTTGACACAATCATCAAAAATCGAAAAAAATGTTGACCCCAATTTTTGACTCCGATCGATTGTAGGACTCATAACTAGCATTTTGCTTTTTATTTGAGGTGTTTCTGATGATTATATCCCGAGATATGGCCAAAAATGTGCGAAAAAAGTGCCCCAAAACGGCGATTTTCACAAATTCGACCTCCTCATAACTTTGAATTACCATAGCTCGGCCAAAAATCATACGATTTTGATAAAATTAGGCATTTTGTAAATGGTTTTTATATCAGTTTAAATCTGCATCAAAATTTTTGTAAAACTCACCATTTTCAATTTTTCGACTTTTTTAACCGATTTTCCATACTAACCCCTTGACAAAATCATCTAAAATCGGAAAAATTTTTGATCCCAATTTTTTGACTCCGATCGATTCTAGGACTCATACTAGCATATTGCTTTTTATTTGAGGTGTTTCTGATGTTTATTGACCGAGATATGGCCAAAAATGTGTAAAAAGTGTACCAAAATGGCGTTTTTCACAAATTCGACCTCCTCATAACTTTGAATTACCATAGCTCGGCCAAAAATCATACGATTTTGATAAAATTAGGCATTTTGTAAATGGTTTTTATATCAGTTTAAATCTGCATCAAAATTTTTGTAAAACTCACCATTTTCAATTTTTCGACTTTTTTAACCGATTTTCCATACTAACCCCTTGACAAAATCATCTAAAATCGGAAAAATTTTTGATCCCAATTTTTTGACTCCGATCGATTCTAGGACTCATACTAGCATATTGCTTTTTATTTGAGGTGTTTCTGATGTTTATTGACCGAGATATGGCCAAAAATGTGTAAAAAGTGTACCAAAATGGCGTTTTTCACAAATTCGACCTCCTCATAACTTTGAATTACCATAGCTCGGCCAAAAATCATACGATTTTGATAAAATTAGGCATTTTGTAAATGGTTTTTATATCAGTTTAAATCTGCATCAAAATTTTTGTAAAACTCACCATTTTCAATTTTTCGACTTTTTTAACCGATTTTCCATACTAACCCCTTGACAAAATCATCAAAAATCTGAAAAATTTTTGATCCCAATTTTTTAACTCCGATCGATTCTAGGACTCATAACTAACATATTGCTTTTTATTTGAGGTGTTTCTGATGATTATTTTCTGAGATATGGCGAAAAATGTGCTAAAAAAAAAGTCCCAAAATGGCCATTTTCACATAATCGACCTTCTCATAACTTTGAATTGCCATAACTCGGCCAAAAATCATCCGATTTTGATAAAATTAGGCATTTTGTAAATGGTTTTTATATCAGTTTAAATCTGCATCAAAATTTTTGTAAAACTCACTATTTTCAATTTTTCGACTTATTTAACCGATTTTCCATACTAACCCCTTGACAAAATCATCTAAAATCGGAAAAATTTTTGATCCCAATTTTTTAACTCCGATCGATTCTAGGACTCATAACTAACATATTGCTTTTTATTTGAGGTGTTTCTGATGATTATTTTCTGAGATATGGCCAAAAATGTGCTAAAAAAAAAGTCCCAAAATGGCCATTTTCACATAATCGACCTTCTCATAACTTTGAATTGCCATAACTCGGCCAAAAATCATCCGATTTTGATAAAATTAGGCATTTTGTAAATGGTTTTTATATCAGTTTAAATCTGCATCAAAATTTTTGTAAAACTCACCATTTTCAATTTTTCGACTTTTTTAACCGATTTTCCATACTAACCCCTTGACAAAATCATCTAAAATCGGAAAAATTTTTGATCCCAATTTTTTAACTCCGATCGATTCTAGGACTCATAACTAACATATTGCTTTTTATTTGAGGTGTTTCTGATGATTATTTTCTGAGATATGGCCAAAAATGTGCAAAAAGTGTCCCAAAATGGCCATTTTCACATAATCGACATCCTAATAACTTTGAATTGCCATAACTCGGCCAAAAATCATCCGATTTTTATGAAATTAGGCATTTTGTAAATGGTTTTTATATCAGTTTAAATCTGCATCAAAATTTTTGTAAAACTCACCATTTTCAATTTTTCGACTT
Source organism: Drosophila quadrilineata (assembly GCA_018150725.1). Lineage (NCBI taxonomy): Eukaryota > Metazoa > Arthropoda > Insecta > Diptera > Drosophilidae > Drosophila > Drosophila quadrilineata. The sequence continues at coordinate 21,734,952 of JAECWN010000432.1, forward strand.
TTTTAACCGATTTTCCATACTAACCCCTTGACAAAATCATCAAAAATCGGAAAAATTTTTGATCCCGATTTTTTGACTGTAATCGATTCTAGGACTCATAACTAGCATATTGCTTTTTATTTGAGGTGTTTCTGATGATTATTTTCTGAGATATGGCGAAAAATGTGCTAAAAAAAAGTCCCAAAATGGCCATTTTCACATAATCCACCTTCTCATAACTTTGAATTGCCATAACTCGGCCAAAAATAATCCGATTTTGATAAAATTAGCCATTTTGTAAATGGTTTTTATATCAGTTTAAATCTGCATCAAAATTTTTGTAAAACTCACCATTTTCAATTTTTCAACTTTTTTGACCGATTTTCCATACTAACCCCTGGACAAAATCATCAAAAATCGGAAAAATGTTTTGATCAAAATTTTTTGACTCCGATCGATTCTAGGACTCATAACTAGCATATTGCTTTTTATTTGAGGTGTTTCTGATGATTATTTTCTGAGATATGGCCAAAAATGTGCTAAAAAGTGTCCCAAAATGGCCATTTTCACATAAGCGACATCCTAATAACTTTGAATTGCCATAACTCGGCCAAAAATCATCCGATTTTGATAAAATTAGGCATTTTGTAAACGTTTTTTATATCAGTTTAAATCAATTATATATTTGAATTGTAATTTTTTAATAATTGTATTTTCATGTTGTTAGCTCCTGAAGTGCTTGGTCCTCAGAAATATGATAAAAGCTGCGATATCTGGTCGTTGGGTGTCGTAATGTACATTATTATGTGTGGCTTCCCGCCGTTCTATAGTAATAATGGTTTGGCCATATCGCCGGGCATGAAGAAACGCATACGAACTGGACAATATGATTTCCCCGATCCGGAGTGGACGCATGTTAGCCAGTCGGCCAAGGATCTGATCAAGGGCATGTTAAATGTGGATCCAAGCAAACGTTTACGGATCGAGGATGTGTTGCGCAACAAGTGGATTGCTCAATTCCATGCTGTGCCACAGACGCCACTTTGCACCGGTCGTATGCTCAAAGAGGGCGAGGAGACATGGCCCGAGGTGCAGGAGGAAATGACCCGCTCATTGGCCACAATGCGTGTCGATTACGATCAAGTATGTATCATAATAATATTAATTTTTTTTTTGTAGTACAATATAATATAAACAATTAAATTTTATGTTACTTATAGATGCAGATTAAGGCGCTGGACAAGTCGAATAATCCTTTGCTGTCGAAACGCAGGAAAAAGATTGAGTTGGCAGTGTGCAACAACCGTAACACTACAAGCCCCAACACCAACTAGGACATCTACCGCCAAAATCCCTTCCTCAATGTGTCCCACACTTCCCCATCCTAAAAACAAATAATTAGGCTATGCAAGCCGCAAAGACGATTATTAGATTGCAGAGTTCGAAAAAAAAAAATGCTTTTAAAAGAAATCAAAGAGACATTATAAAAGATTCTATAACCGAGATACATATATACATATAGATATGACAAACTCTACGATTTAAAACTATAAAACTCCCATCTCTTTCAACCAGAGATATATTGTATAAGTTGCTGTCTTTTTCCATGTCCTTATATCCCAGTTGAAAAAGGTTAATGGGTATATTTTTTTTTTTGTGTGTTGAATTTTTTTTTAATATTCCTTTTTTTGTTTGTGGTCTGCCTTTCATAATGAAAGCTTTAACGTAATGCAAACTGTATAACATACAACATACTATATTTAAATAATATTAATATACGTATATATTGTAAATGTAAACTGCTGTAATAAGTAGTGAGCCCTGGCCCGTTGTGGGGGCGGGGCAACTAGTTGAAAACAAGAAACAAATTGTCAGGATTTTTATGATATGTATTTTTTCTTCCACATGTATGTTATTCTTAACGAAACATTATTGTTTGACTACTTTTATCGATTATACCTATGTATCTACCTTATACTTCGCATATACCATTGTATGACCGAGAAATTCATTTTAATATGTTTACGATTACCTTAAAATTAAATATAACTTACCTACTTTATGTCCAAAATGCATATGCAAGTGGATGAATTGACGATTTGCCAGTTAACAATAACAAATAACAACAACAACAATACGAGCTGAAACACACAAATGAGAAAAAAGTTTAACTTTTGCCTATCTGCAGTTTCTTTGTGTATGTGAATGTGTGTGAGTGCGTGTGCGTGTGTGTGCGTGTATTGATAAACAAATTATAATTGTTTGCTTATGCAGAGACACTCTGATGCAAAACCATACAATTGATTATAATAACAATAAATAAAGTATTTGTAGTTATAAAACTATTAAATGACTTTCTTTTGTAATAAACCATGTGAATTTGAAAAATATCATTATACTATGTATATGAAAATATTGTGCCCAGAGGAAGCTAGTTAGAAAGAGAGAGAGAGACCTTTTGACAATAATAATTTGGCCAATATTATTTCTCTGGCTAGCTGTAAACAATGTCAAAAATATTGAGAACACATGTTGCTTGTATTTTAAAATATTTGTTTATTTACTTGGATTCTCCATAATAATGTATATCATATAAATAACAGTGCAGTTCCTATGTATCACACACACTCTCGCATGCACACACCCTTGCACCTACACACACACACACACACATCCAAACATACTTATATACCATTATCTGGCCATTATCTGTTGGCCATGAATTCGGGATGCGTTGCAAATAACAATTGCCAAAAGCTTTGGGGGGGGGGTGTACAACAGACCCACACACAAAATAAACAAAAACAAATTATTATGTAAGTATAGTTAACAAATACAACATCACTATATCTATAAATGTATCTCTAGATGATGCCTACGACAATAGTTAACAATTTCACACAAGAGGCTGAGTTGCTGCCCCTTGTGGTTACAAGCGGGTGGAGTGAATAGCCTACTATACCTATGTATGTATGTATATATATTCATCTACATACGTACATACGTTGCATGTACATATGTATATAGTTATATATTCGAATTCATTACAAAAATACATAAGTATGCTTTGTGGTATTACTATATACAATATTTAGTTAGGACTTATTTTGGGGATTGTTGCTCATGTATGTACTTGTTAGCAGGTTTAAAGCCTTATCATTTTGTACAAGAATATATATGTATTGTATATGTATGCATATAGTATGATGGCAGAAATTGAGATTGTTAGGTTACGTTTACTCCGTTTGTTTTTTTTTTTGTTGAACTTTGTAATTCCTGGGCTTGGAATAGAGATGTCCATCTCTTGCTTTGAAACATTCTTCATTTAAATATGTTTCTGTCTTTCTCTGTGTGTATGTGTGTGTGTGAGTGTGTGTGTGTATTTGTGAGAGTGTGTTATTTTGCCATGTAAACTGAAGGTACATTATTGCACTCTTTTTTTTTTATAATTTTTATCCTTTTTTGGAAGGGGATCCTATAGGAAACTATCGCAACTATTTTCCGCTTCGCTATTTGAGCACTCCATGGCCGGCAAGGAGCCACCCCTTCTATAGGCCGATTGATATGGGTGTCGTCCAGCAGAGGATCGATCGGAGTCACAGCTACTGCCGCTGGGACTGCTGCTCAGGTGGCTGCCCCGTCGATTAGCTGAGCTGTGCGAAGATGGCGATGGCACCACAGCACTAAGGCGTGGAAAGTATTTGTACAAATCCAAAACATTATTGAGTCGCACGTGCGGTTTGTACTCTACATCATCCAAGGACTGCGAGGCACTGCTGCTGCTATTCAATGGTGTCCAAAATGTTAGACCCAAAAGTGCGAGGTGTCCGCCCTGCAATGATTGATTGATTAATTGATTATTTATGATATTTATTAATAGCTATTGATTGATCACTGATTGAGGTTGATTGATCACTGATTATTGGTTGATTATAGTTAAATTCAATTAGTTAAGTAATTGATACTTGTATAACTTTAGTTCTAATTTGATATTGATTGTTCGCTGATTGAGGTTGATTGATCATTGTTATTGGTTGATTAGAAATAATTTCAAATAAATTTTCCTTGGATAAGTTGAGTTCTAATTTGATATTGCTGTGGTTGGATGATTGACTATTTACTGCTTAAAGTTGATTGACCTCTTACCTTGATATCCGTTTCCAATTTATCACCAATCATTGCGCATTCGATTGGTTTCACATTGAGAAAATTGCATGCAGCATGGAATATATCCGGATGCGGCTTCTCCCATGGCAAATCTGACGAGACAAGCACACAGTCGAAATAGCCACGTACGTGCAACTTGTTGATCTTCTCACGTTGGGCATTCGATGGCCCATTTGTGATCAACGCCAGATAGTAGCCGGCACGTCGCATCCGCTCCAAGAGTAGCACATAATCCGCTGGTATGGCCAAGTAACGGTACCGCAGTTTCAACCACTGCGGATAGATCTGTTCGGCGAGATGTTTGTGCCTCTGCTGCAGCGATTCCCGCCACAGATGCGTGCGCCATGAGTCCAGCGAGGTCTGCGAATTGTCCGGACAGCGTCGGAACGATTTCAGAAAGTTCTGTGTGGCGAGGTTAGCCTCATCTTTGGTAAAGCTATACTGAGTTTCCAATACGTCCGAGAGCTGTACAACAAAATGCAAAACAAATACAATTTTATAATATAAATGTACATTGTATGTACATAATAAGTATATAAGAAATGATGCAATTTTATACTAAATATAGAACATATAAGTGACATTTTAGATAGTTTGACATTATATGCAATGCTTTATCTCTTCATCCTTCTCCTCCCTCTATTTTCCTCACTATTCATCTTATTTCAAATCGAAAGTAATTATAGAACTAGAGGACGTATTTTTGTTCTTTTCTGTTTAAGAGAATGACTGAAGATATAGACAATGTTTCAGAACTTTTTTTTTTTTTAATTTTACTTTTTAGTTAAAATTCAGAAACATCTGTTGAGTTTTAGCAAAATTATGATACCCCAATATTAAGAACTGAGGAAATGACAAAAATCGTTTCGATAAGAGATTTTCTTAGAAATGAATCAACGTTCATAAATTCCTTACTACAATTACATTAAAAAACAGGTTTCGACAGTTTAAAAAGCCTTTCTCCGATTCTAAATACATATAAAATATTTATGCCGAATTCCCGCTTTTTTCAAATGCAACTTACTTTGAAAACAGATTTTCTTAGAATTGTGACTATAGAATAAACAAAGGTGTTCACTCAGAACACATTATTCACCTCTGATGTAAATTAAAGCTACTCTGTTCGTGATTTATATATACATACATACATGCATACATACATACATACATACACACATACATACATAAGTACACACATATGAATGTTTAAATGTATTTTTAGTGACTTTTCGATTTCAACTTCCGCTTGATTGACACCGAGATAATAAAAATAAACGTCGCAGCATTTTAAATAAAATAAACTCACATAACATCACATACAAATGTATATTGCTAAAATTCCTATGCCCAATTGTTTATTATTTTATTTTTAGAGACGCTAACAAGTGTTATTTAGCGCCTTCTTTGCATGTCTCTTTCGGGCATGACTTTGACCTTTGTTGATATAGGCGACACAACAACGTGCATAGATCAAACATTGCATACACTGCATTTACCCACACTCACTCACACACACACACACAGATTGAGAGAGGCACGAGCACATACACATAACCAGCGCGTGCCATCAGCTGTTGATAGTGAGGGCAGACGAATTCATTTGGTTCGAGTACGTAACAAGTTCAATGCAGTGGAAAATTTTTACAAAATTTCTTCTTCAGTGTATGCGTGCGTGCGTGAGTGCGCGCGCGTCTGTGTGTGAGTGTGTGTGTGTGTGAGCATGTCACTCTCGGCGCACTTTCACCCCAGTAGAAAATGGAGTATTAACTTCTGGTTAACACATACCTTGCGTATTGCTTTGGAATCGCCGGACCGCGTTGGAATTAGTGTATTATCCAAGTCGAAGTAAAACGCTTTGATTTTAGCACAAATGCCATCGAATGGTGTTATGTGCTGTTTAATGCTCGCTGCTGCTGTAGTTGTTGTCGGAAATTTGCTAGAGGCCATGAGAGGTGGAGCACTATATTTCTCAAGGGGGGTCTTCGGGGTGCAGGGAGAATAGCACAACTTGCATGTGAAACTTATTCAAACAAATTGAATATTTGTTATTTTTTTTAATTTTCGTATGTTTTTTTGGCGCCTGTTGTGGCGGTTGCACGCGTTTCGCTTGTTAAACAACAACTAAATCTAAAACAAAATAGAAATGTTGTACTAAACGTTAAATAAGGGAACAGGTAAATGTAACCAAAGTAAGAGCAAAGCAATGACTAAAAGAAAGCGTACGCACGCACGATTCTATAGTCAAGAGCAGCAGTTATCGTTCCTCAAAATATTACTTGCACAGAAAAAAATATGTTTCAAACAAGTTGTTCTTAATTTTTATTTACGATAACTGTGATTTATTATTTGAATTGTTATTTATTTATGAATTGGCTTAAACAATACATTTTAAGTTATAAATGTTAGTTATTATTTTGAGTACACCGAATTTTAATACTGACTGTTGACTGAGCAGAGAGAAAAGTAAGTTGGACTATATGTAAGTTAGACAGAGCACGCTATAGCTCATCAACTGTGCGCAGAGACACAGGGTTTAACTAAAGCAATACGTACTGTAATTAAATAAAATAACTTTAAATTATTTATAAATAAGACATACATTTTGAGCAAGCGTTTACTATCATTTTAACTAAATATAAAGAATCGTATTAATTGTATTTTAAAATTGTTAAGCTCTAAGTTGCACTGATGTTTTCGATTATTATCGATTTAAAAAAAAAAATCATGTATATTGGCAACGCGATAGTGTAAGGGCCGTTACATTTGAATATATTTCAAATAAGCAATTTGGCCAATGGAGAGCTTTCTTAGAGCTAATGAAATAACGGTGTGCACAACATTTGTTTCAATGCTAAGCGACAAAATCGTTTATTTTTCAATTAAAGCCTTTTATTTGTAATGATAATTTCTACTATACCTTCGTACATATGTAGACTGTACTTTATATTTTAAATTGGTAACGGAGCTGAGCTCAAGATGCCTGGGTCGGGCCTGTACTATATGGTGACTTTCGTTTGGAAGTGTGGGGAAGGCACAGTTTTTATATTCCACCATGCATTAACAATAAATACATACATACATACATACATACATGTAACTCTGCTATATGTATCTGATACTGTGCATTTCAATAGATATAGTCGTTATAGATATGAGAGGGTTAATGCCAAGTTATCTGATTCTAGTCCTGCCACTGCATGGCGAACCGCTGCTCGAATGTGAATCGATTATAGACACCGACATCGGCCAATTGCATTGGATCGGTGTAGTAAGCATAGCGTCGTATATCCAACATGGCGAGATCAAACATTTGCTTCCAGCTGGTCAAATCAGTGACACTCATATGGATGGGCATTTGGGGATCCGGGATGTCGATGGCAGCCTGCAAACGGTCAAAGGCCTCAGCAATGGGCCCTACCGATAGATTCACCCAGTATTCGGTCGGAAATCGCTTATTTTCACAAAATGGCGCCCCTTTGCGCATTATGAACACCAACATGAGGATCTCATAGCGTTCAGAGCTCTCGTAGAATCGTTTGGTGCGTGTCTTCTCAACAAAATCGATAAGTAGGATAAGCGGTGTATAGTTCTGTAGATGCATAAGCAATTCACGGTCAGTCCAACGATACCTCCCACCGACCGAACCACCTCCAACTCCGCCCTTCACATTCAACATACTCATATTGTTGGCCAATTGATGATGTTGCTGTTGATGTTGTTGATGTTGTTGATGCTGCTGATGCTGCTGATGCTGCTGCTGCTGATGGTGCTGCTGCTGTTGCTGTTGAGCAGCATTACTGGAGCTGGTGACTGAGGCAGCAGTGCTTCCTCCAGCTGCATTCGCTACGGTCTGAGTGGGCATGCCAATGAGTGCGTCGATGCCGCCAGTTTGTCTAAGGCAGCCGACTTCCTCGACCATGTGATGTTGCCGCTGTTGCAGCTGTAACGATACCCACCTCCCGCCTCTTTTCACCGAGTGCCAATGTCAGTCTGTTGCTGTGCGGCCAACTAGGCCAAGGTCGGCCAACTGGTCAGTGGGTGGGTGGCAGACGATATATGTAAATATGGCTATCACTTTGTGGTCCCCTTTCCTAGTTGCTTGTTAGCTGTTGGCTGCACTTGTTGCACTTATAATCCTTTTACAAATTCAATTTATTCAGACTTCATTCGAGTTTCGATTTTATCAAAGGAGGCTGTAATTTTTAAATGCAACTGCTTCGACGGTGTCTGCGTTTCGTGCTAACAAGACGATTGTTGTCACGCGAGTGCGTGACCAGTGCGACCAGCCATCTCCGATACTGCCTCGGCTTGCAATCACCCCTCACCCCCTCAAGAGACCGACACACATACCAACAGCTGAACGCATGCAAAGGCAAATGCATCTCTGCAGTGCAAAACAACAGTAAAGGCTCTGCGAACAGTGTGGCCACCCCAGCGGATATAAGAATTGTTAAATAATGGAAAAAATGCACATATGTATACACTCCATATACACTGTAAAAATGCAGCATCAATCTTTTGAATTGAAATTTTTATTCACATAATTGGAAAGTTCTTCGTTTTTTAGACATAATGTACGAATGAGGCTGAGTGTTTGCATATTTTATTCTATAAAATTATCTATCATATTATTCCTGCAATCTGTAGCAATCGGAGGCAATTTTCCATTTGTCATTCTCCACGGTGAGGATAAAGGATTGCTTGAAATTTATCAATTGGTGACCAGTTAATTTAACAGTGCCACCGGCGAGTATCAAATATGTTCTCTGACTACCGACAGCTGCTTCGAGAATTGGCTGCGCATCAAGCGTTGTTAGGTTATGACGTGATTTTGGCAGGTCCTGTAAAAGTCGTTCAATATTTGACTTGCCCTGTATTCCATTTCCGTTCCAGCTAAGAGTCGCATTCTCAATGTACAGCCGGCCTATGTTCTAAATAATATGAGCAATATTTAGCAAATAGCTCGTTTGTTTTGCTTTCCACACTTACATGCCGACGAGTATCAAGGGAGCCATAGTACAGCCGGGTAAAGTCTTCGGCTACAGTAACACAGCCATCAATTTTGGATTTAACATCCTAAAAGCCACAATTTCTGATTATCATATTGTATTTTATATTAAAATAATATAAGTTCGCTTACACTTGTGTTCATGGCTGTTTTTACCAACTCTATATGCTACTGGCATAATGCCAGAAACACAACTAATCGCACTTCACAGATCCGATAACTTCTTCGCGATAAATTTCGACTACGACGTGCAGTTGGCTGCGACAGTCCATGGCGCGCAGTGGTAATATTTTTGAAATCCATGCGAATGGAAATTTTTTTTTTTAGAAAAGAAAATTAAGAATAAATAACCTTCAAGAAAAATGTTACTAATTTTATTTTTGAAACTTGAGCAGTCAGTTGCAATTTGTCAATTACTTTTAATCAATGATTGCGATCGACCTTTAATTTTACTACTATATACAATATATACATTTTGTGTCAACAAATACATTTACTAAACATTTTCATATATACAAAATACAACTAACCATTTCCCTTTTCGCAAACGACCGCTAAAAGCTGTGCTACATTTCCTGATGCAGCAACATTTCACGTGTTCCAGGTCTTTCCAAATTCTGACGCAAAGTCTCCAACTGATTGGTAATCTGCTGATACTGTGTAGGCGTTTCACAAGTGAAGCACTTGTTGAATATGCTTAGGATTTCATTTGTTATGGCTCGTTCCAGCAACACTGGCTCTTCCTTCTCAATGAGCTGATGGACAGATGCCACCAGCTCGGTTAGATGCTCGTCGACGGCATCTGGAAACAGTTGCTGCATGGCAATGGATAAATTGAACAGATAGTCACGATTCGATCCGCTTGGACCAGCTGAGGTAAAGATTTGCTTGGCAATACATGGCACTTGCCATACGTCTCCGGCATACGAATCATTCGCCTGCGATGCCATATAGATTATAACCTGAATTGGTATGTTGCCAGTTGAAGAGTATTCATGGAATTCGACGTTGAACCGCTCGTATCCATTCTTTTCGCGATAATCCAAGTGATTTAGCACATTGGCCTTCTGTGAGTCAGCAATGCGATATGCGACACCGTAAACACGATCCACGTCGATCTCACCGGGCAGAAGGGTGACCACACGACCTGGTTTCTTGGGTATACCCCGATGGTCGATGCTGTGCTGATAGAAGCGTCTCTTGTAGCCGCAAATATAGCCACGCCTGCGGTCTATGTAGGGGAAATCTGCCTTCCATACAAGGGAACCATAGCCAAAGATCCATACGTCGTTGTCCGTTGGATCTATTGAATTCCCCGGCTGATTGCTTGGCTCCGTATCAAAGCTGTTCTGCAGTGTGTTTCCATTTTCCGTGCATAGCTGGTAACTCTGGTGTTTCTTTGCTATTTCAGCGAAGCTCTGCCGATAGATGCTCGAGGCAATTGATGACAATTCCCCAAATGAGTGACTTCTGCTTGGACCCAAGCTCTGTACCAATTTCAACATTTTGGTACTCCGTGTACCGTCGTGCTCGCTATCGTCCAATTGCCAAATATACGTATAATTAGAGACGAGAGGTTTATGATTCGATACCGATAACTTTCTGGCAATTCAAATGTGATCTTAGTTATAATTAATTTGATATTATTAAAATTTCACAATAATAATTTTCCACATCAGTAATTAATATATTTTCTGAAATCAATAAATCAATCAATAAAAAATTGTTTTGAAATATTCTCATACTTTATACAATAGATACATCTGGCAACGCTGTTTCAGCCACTTTCAACAACAGCTGTTTATCACATATGTATATATAGTCATCTTGTTCGCACGTACTCAGTTGCAACCATTTGTAACAGCTGAGACTGCTGGCAAGGTAACGGAACCGAAAACGTAAACAAATCAATTTAGAATACTTAATTAGAAAATTGGGAAGGCAAAATGTACGGCAAGGACGATCGATCCAAGGAGTAAGTACGACGTAATCACGTCAATGCATCAGTTTATTGAAATTACACATTCTTTTCTACACAGCAATCGGAAAAACATGAAACAACACAAAAACCATCACAAGCAGCAGCAACAGCATCGTGGTGGAAACACTTCATCCAGTTCAGCGCAAACTGCTGCAGTCCGCAGTATTGTGGATGTGGCCGATTCGAGCGATGAGCCTCGGTTTGCCCGCAAGGGCTGGTCTAGCGGCGTGTCTCGCACTCTGCCTGCCCAACAGAATCGCGACGCGCTGGAGTCACTGCCGGCCGGAGACGACACCGACGATGTGGATCACATGGACATTGGTGGTGGGGCGCCAATGAATGAAAATGCCCGTGCCCAGCTGCGTGCTGGTGACTTTAAGCAAATGGCTCAATTTGCCAGTATAGGAGGTGGTCATTTCACCTTTGGAGCTGAAAAGGAATGGAACAGCATTGCCGAAGGACATGTCCAGCTGCACACGAAAGCAGCCAGCGGCTATTTTGTATTGAATCGGAACGTCCTTAATAGCGGTTTGCAAACGATTCCTTTTTACAAACGCATGGACTATCCGACCAGCATGTTTACTAAGCAACAAATCATTGCCCAGACGGAGGCAGCAGAGGCAGCCGAGCGCACCTATCAGGATCGCATCCTTCGGGAATTGAACGGAGATAAGTCACGTGCCGCCTCTGCCAAGTCCATCAAAGATGCCCCAGCTCCAGCAGCAACATCAGATCCCCTCAAAGCAACCGATGAGCTAGATGAACTGCTGGCCATGACAAACACACAATTGGAACAGACTTCCCTTCTCACAAGACCAAAAGGTCCGGCTGCAGACCCCCCAGTGGTGCCAGTGACGCCGATCCCGGCAAATGCCACCAAAAATGATGTCGAACAGTGGTTAGACAGTGTACTTGATGAGTGAACGACCTATTTCCATATCTATATTCCCACTTCCGGCTTTACTTTACACCTGCTTTAGAGATCTTAACTAAAATTTAAGCACTGCAAATTTCTTAAATCTTCTCTTGGATAATAAAAACAATTAGTAGTATTGTAATTTAAAAATTGTATAATTGAAGTGTGTCTTTGAATATATATTTTATTATTTAAGTTAGTGATGGCTGGCCATTTTGAAATGTTCTAGAACTAGCAGCAAATAATGATGTCAAACCCATTACTCCCAAAAATCGATAACTGACCGATTATTATCGATAACTTATCGATTATAATCCATAACTTATCGATTGTTAATATGAAACTTATCAAATGCTTATCGATTGTTTACATTACTCCCACAAATTCGAAAAAATGTATTCTTATTACTGACCGATTATTATCGATAACTTATCGATTATACTCCATAACTTATCGATTGTTTATATGTAACTTATCAAATGCTTATCGATTGTTTACATTACTCCCACAAATCGAAAAAATGTATTCTTATTACTGACCGATTATTATCGATAACTTATCGATTATAATCCATAACTTATCGATTTTTATATAAAACTCATCAAATACTTATCGATTGTTTATTGATAACTTAATGTTTAATAAATCGTAGAATCTACAGAAATTCTATCGATTATTTACCCAAGAGTTATCGATTGGTTTTCGCTAATACATCGAATAGTTAGTTTTGAATTGTCGTGGATGGATGGATGTGTACTATACATCCAACCACTCATTGACCATGGACAAAATACTGACAGTTTGAGGAGTGGTAATGGGGGCGGGGCGCGTTAAGCAATTTGAGCAAGTTACTTGCTGAGAAATTCTGTTCGCCTGGCATTTTGGTCAATGGAAAATAGAAATTATGTTAAAAATGGAAAATTGATTTTTTCCACCTCCTTCCTTTTAATAAAAAATTAAATTGAGAAAATTTTTAGCGATATTCTTCCAAAAATTCCAGACGAACAGAAATCATCAGAAAGTAACTAAAAACACATGGTAAGTAATACACAACCAACTAAAGGTATATTAATAGTCGCTCTGAGATTGAGAGAGCAGAGAAACACATTTGTTTACAAATATCAAAACTCGTGCTTAGCTAATGTGCAATATACGATCAACTAAACACGTTTTTCAGACTTGAGCAAGTTACTTGCTGAACCATTCTGTTTGCCTGATATTTTGATCGGTATTTTAAATGGAAATTTGAAATTCGCGACCTTCGAAATTTAATAAAAATAAAAAACAAAAATGAAATTGAGCAAATTGTTAACGAAATTCTTCGAAAAATACCAGGCGAACAGAAATCATCAGAAAGTAACTAAAAACACATGGTAATAGTCGCTCTGAGAGTGGCTCTTATACATGTGAGTCAGGTAGGACTACTTGCCAGAGAGCACGTAAACAGGGTCGTACACAACCAACCAAACACGTGTTTGAGTATTATGCAATGCACATTCACCCAAACACATGTTGGCCATTTTAACAAGCTGAGCAATTCTGTTCGCCTGGTATTTTTGCCAATTTTGGTAGTCTTGAAATCGACCAAAATTTAAACGAAATTGAAAATACTAGGCGAACAGAAATGAGTAGGAAGTATTACCTATACTTATACTAACTTTTTATAATGAGCATTAATTTAAATTGGCTTTCATATAAATCTAAGACAATTATTATAAACAATTAATATATATATGTAAAATCTGGGCACTGGGTGTCTTATATTCGGGTATACTCGACTATTACCTATAACTATATGCCTTTTGAGTTGTTTGTAATGCAGTCTTCATGCTACCATATATGAGCATAAATCCTTGCTCATACTCATGTATGTATGTACATGCACATGTGTATGTATGTAGATATGTATGTATATGACATTTGGCCCATTTGCGTGCGAGCAGAAGATGCTTTCATAGAATTTGCATATTGCGATTTTAATTATGCAGCGGCATGAAGTAATTAACAACTTGAAAACTCTCCTAAGACGATGACGATGACGATGACGATGACGATGACTGCAACTGCATTTTCGCATTGTGCTTTTTTTATATTTTAATTATGCATATTTTACAAAAAGGCTGCCGTGGGGCTAAAATCCTGCCACACCGCATTCACCTTAAAATCGCTGCTTCAACTGATCCATACATACATCCATCCATCCATATACATGCATATACATACATATGTATGTACGTATATACATAAGTGTTTGTATTCAACATTTTGAATTTCAAATTTAATTAATTTCGCCCATTATACAAAAAAGAGCCATGTGCTTATGCCCACACATAATACATAAGCATACATATACATATATGTATATATCATATATGTATATACATTAATATGTTCGTATGTCCTGGGGTTCGTATACACTTGTCTTAATACGGAAGTTAGCTATAAATTAAGATATTATTATATACATATATTATATAATATGTGAATTTAAACAATTTATTTATTATTGACAACTAAGCAGCAGTCGATTTAAAAAACAATAAGCATTAATATTAAGAAGTATTCAAATGGTTAAGAGATACCAACAAAATTGTTTCATAAAAATAAAAGTAATTTTCGAGTGTTTCTTTTGTGAATCCAAATGGGTTAAGTGGATATATAATAATGCAACTTTCAAATATACAAACCCAAGTTGGGGATCAAATAAGGCAGCTAATTCCATTAATTTTCTTAGATAGTCGATTATAGCTTCTTAAAACTAATCAATAACTACTAATGTTTTTATAGCAAATCCTACAATTTCTTGAATCAATTTATAATTTTAAAAAAGTTGCCATACCTCGATAAGCACTGATCGAAAACATGTCAAGTTCAATTTTATACGCCGCTTTAAATAACCCAAAAAAAAATGGCATCATAAGTTTCCAATTTAAAATATTTTATCGTTTATTTTATCATAAGGCAATTTGAACTTGATTTGCTCACAAACACTGATCACATCTTGATCCTCACCGTTCAAGAAGAACAACTGGGATCAATTTTACCAGGAAAAAGTGTGACCGTTTTTCTGCTATGAAATGTGACAAGAATGTAATTGTTTTGTGGTCTTATTTCCACCCTCTAACAGATTCTTCACTTACTAAATTTAAAAATAAAATACTCGTCCCCAACTAACCGTAACTAATCACAACTGCGTAACATCTGATTCACACACTTGTTACCATAAATGACAATTAGTTGCGTCCACCCTAATCCACTTGTCGTCACTCAGTTCTCACAGTGTAGAAGATGGCTAGCGTTGCCCATTCAATCAAAGAGATGATAGCGTTGCCACAATGTTGACATATCTATCAAACTGATCTAAGACAATTAGGGAAATCAGCTTAAGTTGTTTTCTCTAACGCTTATCTTTGTGTCTCTATCACTAATTCGCAATCAGTGACTGATGTAAGTATGTATGTATACATTCATTTCAATTAGGCGACATAAAAGCCACAAATTACCACGGGGGGGTGGAGAGCACTCCTTTCAATTGACTGCCAATTCAGCCCTCTGCTTATCTCCGGCCTGTGATTGTGATCCATGCCAAAAGTGTCAAGTGTGTCCACAGAAAAATAACCGAAGAAAACCGCACACAAACACATAATATTCCAAATGAAGAGCAAAGAAGAGTGAGGGGAGTGCGAAAAGAATGGAATAACAGTCATTATGATGAGGCCAATTATGCTGCTGATAAATAGCAACTACCCTTTCATTACCTCATACCCGGTAAATGCAAAGCACAAATGTCGATATCTGTAACTGTAACTGTAGCTGCTGAATCTGTTTTCAACTCTATAAAGAGTATTTATTGTTGTCGCCATCCCCCCAGGCATAATAGGGGTTGGGATTTCCAGTTTCAGTTTCAGTTTCTGTTTATTTTCTTTGGTTTTTTGTGATTCTTTTTTTTTTTGAGCGTGTGTTTGTTTGCTGTTGTCGACCAATCTGTAAATTTTACGCCTAATTTAAGACAAATTGTTGACATACAGTTGGCACTTTATGAGCTTGTACATATGTATCTATGGGGGGTGCTGAAATGGAAAATGGAATGGAATGGAAAAGAATAGCATAGCATGAAATGGAATGGAATGGGTATGTGGTGAACAAAAGCCAACAGAATTTCATATCATTATGGGCTGATTTGTTGGGTTCGCCTCAACGCTGACAGCGATTGCTGAAGGCGGTTTTCTTAACGAAGTTGCTTAACATGTAAATAATACAGATGGCAACACACACACACACACCCATATATATATATATATATATATATATATATATATATATATATATATACAGAGAAAAGGGGACAGAGATATAAGCGCACAAATGACACTAAGAGCAAAAAATACATCTAGTTGAGGTATTATTATTAATAGCCACTCAAATTGACAATTAGAGCTAAAGAACTCTTATGCTTTTATAGTTACTTGCATTTCTATGTATGCCGAGGTGTGTGTGTGTGTGTGTATATATATATTCATACTTACATACATATATCCAAAGTCCTTGACTTCAGTGCTCAAGTTGTGAAGCAAGTTGTTAGTCATTTACTGTAGCATACTTCAAGGCGCAGTCTTCAATTTTCTCACGCAAACATTCAATTTTATATAGTTTGTTGCGTGTGTGAAACACTCCTTTAAATAATGAATTTATATGTTTAAAATAATAATAATTTGTAGGTTTTTATAACATCCATAATATATAGTTTAAAACTTAATTGTACTTCTAAATATGTATGTTTGTATATACGAGAAATTCTGAAATCCATAAATCGTGAATCCAAAGTCCTATGTTGGATTCACGATTAATGGATTTCAGAATTTCTAATTTCCCTAATTTTGCAATCTTATTGTAAAAAAGATGTAAAAAGATGAACAATAAGATCTCACAATAATTAATAAAAAAATAATAATAATAATAATAATAATAATAATAATAATAATAATAATAATAATAATAATAATAATAATAATAATAATAATAATAATAATAATAATAATAATAATAATAATAATAATAATAATAATAATAATAATAATAATAAATAATTCATTAATTCTAAAGATTTTATATTATAAGTATACTACTATACTATAAATACTTAAGTGCATGTAAAAAAAATAATTTTGTATTTATTTATTTCAGTGTCTGCCTTATGGAGAGTGCAAAACCTTTAAGCCAATATATTTCATGAATTTATCAATCGAAAGAGGATGCTTGAGAGTCAGTGTTGTGAATCGCATTTCGCTTTGACTTTGACTTTCACTGGCTTTAATTTTGTTGAGGTTATGTTGCAATTTGTTATACAAATATGTCTGTGTGTGTGTGTGCGAGTTAATTGACAAAGTGAAAAGCTGAATGCAATTAATAACTCATTTAATAAATACAAATCAAAGTGGGCAAGGCAAAAGCCAGCCACAAACGAAAGTTTCCGCAAAAGGCAATATTGAGGGCGAAATCCAAAGAGGCAATGGAAATTGAGATGGCGTTCGCTATTGGGGATGGTTACGGGGATGGGGATGGGGGTGGAGAGGGATGCCTTTGCTCAATCAAAAGTATGGCAGACGTAAAATGTACCAATTAAAAATGCAATTGAGAGTGCAATAGATGCGCAAATGAACCGCAATAAAAAATAAATCTATTTGCACACCAACAGTCAAAGGCTCAATATATGTTGCACGTTGCACGTTCCTCAATGGCTATGTAGCGGTGTGGTGCGGTGCAGCGCGTTGGGGGATGGTGGCCAACCGTCCGTCCGTCTGTCGGTCCGTCCATTTGCTTTTTATTCATTAAATTACATTCACATTTCATAGACAATTTCATGGATAACTGTGCCGTTTGTGCTATAAAGGCTAACTTAACGTATTTCACTGTGCAACACACACACACACATTCACATACAACATAAAACACACACCCCCCAGTCTGTTCATCCTTCGACAAGTTCCGTAACAGCAACCGCAAGTCAAGTGTCTTTTTAATTAGCATTCTGCGCTGCTTCCGTTTGTCGTCCACTCCAACTATGAATCCCTCCCTCCCTCCCTCTCTCTCTTTCACCCTTGTCTCTCTCTCCCTCTCTCATCCAACCACCCACGCAGAGAAAGAGAGAGAGAGAGAGAGAGAGGTATGAAAAGTCAGGCCAGCACTCACTCCACTTATGCCATTCGCCCAACAGTATTTCACTAACGTGCTGTAATGCCAGTATAGCTCTCTCATTCTGGTGCAGAGCATCATCAGACTGCTCTCTGCACACTCATACCACTGTTCCCCCCTCTCGCTTATTCTGGGCTGCTGCTGCTGCTCTGCTCGTTAAACTGACGCGACTCGCCGCGCAGTTTCGAATTCAAATACATTTTCAGGCTCTGTTTCTGATACAGATTCAAATTCAGATTCGGATTGTGATTCAATTTGTGGCTAAGCATTTCTCGTCCTTTTTGTGTTTCGGCCATGTTCGCGCGCTAAATGTGCATGAAAAATCAAATCGCTACGCTTGACGTTGACGTCGATGTTGACGTCGTTGTTGTGGTTGACGTCTCTCAGCTGTCAAAGCGGCGGCCAAACTGTACAGCCATTTCCCTCCCACTCATTGCTCACACACGCAGACAGCTCGTAGCTGAGAGCTACTATTGCTGTCCCGTTTACGCCCACAACAAATGGCATATGCGAATGCGAGGAAAGCTTGGGCTGTCTGTGTGTGTGTGTGTGTATGTGTTGCTGTTTGTTGTTCCGGTTGGCTGACAGCAGCAGCATGCCAGACATGTTGAACACACACACACACATACACATACTTACACATATAGAGAATGCTGTCGCCATCGCCATTTACTCGCATATAGCGACAAATTGATATCGTTTTGTATGATTCGCTCAAGTTGATTTTTTAAGCATGAACTCAATCAATGAATGCGATTTTCAATCGATGAAAGAAATTGAGACTGCACTTTAAGAGACTGCATTGCTGTTGTTTCAGCTGAACTTAAATAAATAAACTGGAAAAAAACGCAGCTAAGTTATTATGCAATTATGGCACAACAATAATACTATTAATACAATAATAATGAATTTTTCGAATCCGAAGGAAGCAAGCGGTTTTGAAACAGTAACCAATACAGATATAGTAAGTTTTATTCGGATTTGGAATTGAGAACAGGTCTAATTATATTTACAGCAGACTTTAAATACAAAATAATTAAAAAACAAATTAAAAATAAACTGTAGAAAAATTGAAAAATAATAATATATGTATCTATTTCATTGTTCATATAACTCTCTATATTCTCTGTCTTCCTTCTGTCAGAACTTGCATATCCTTAACTCCAATGCCATATAAAATCACACCAACAACTTAGTTCAACTTTCTTTTATTTACTCACAAAAAAAAAAAAAAATATTAATTTATACATATGCATTTGTATATGTTGCGTCATGCTTACAATTCTTTCAGTGTATGTTATGTGTGTGTATAAGTGTGATCTGTAGTTAGTGTATGGATCAGTTGCGACCAGGGATGGGGATGGAGTATACATACATCGATATCGATACGAATAGTTTATCGATATCGATACTCGACACTTGACTGAGTAGCTGTAAAGCACAAATACATATTATTGCACACAATTGTTGAGAATTCAATCAATCCCATATCCAGACAGTATTTACATAGGGAGGCGTCTACGAAGAAGAAGAAGAAGTAGAAGTGGGAGAAGTCGAAGATACAGAAGGCGAGTACTCTACAGATGTCATCTACATGGGACAGCCGTGGACGTAGCCCACATTGCGGAATATTGCCGCCGCTGCGGCTGAGGTCAAGAAGTTGCATGGATTGCTTGCCACAGCGGCGGCAGCGGCGGCGGCACTGAACGAATTGGACATGCCGCTGGGGCAACAGCCAAGGCCGCCAGCACCGGCGCCATTCTCCTGCACCACAAACTCCTTCTCCAGCGTGGCCTGATGACGCAGTTGCTCCAAACGCAGTTGATTCTGTCGCTTCCACTTTGTGCTAAATGAAAACAAATAGAGGTATAGGATTAGGGGTGGATGGTGAGAGGTGAGAGGGTATGTCTGACTCACCGTCGATTCTGATACCAGGTCTTCACTTGCGTCTCCGACAGACTCAACGTTTCGGCAACATCACTGCGATCCGCGACGCTCAGATACTTTTGACAGCGGAACTTCCGCTCCAGGTAGGCCAACTGGGCATGTGTGAAGGCCGTGCGGCGTCGCCTTGGCTTGCGACCGCTTTTGCTTAGCTGCAGCTTGTGCTCCGCGTAGCTGCCACTGCCATTGCCGCTACCACCGCCAACCACACCACCACCACCACCGCCACCGCCACCGGCTGCACTGGCATCACCAGCCGCAGCTGCTGCCAAGAGACCCGCTGCCATGCCAGCAGCGGTTACTGCGGCACTTAAGCCCGCTGTGGCGGGTCCTGGCGTGGCTGTGCCACAGGACTCCACGCTGGAGTCGTCATTGTGATTGTAGTGATGCGACAGCAGCAGCTCCTGTTGGCAGCCGTTCACCGTCGAGTCTGGTGTCGAACGATCCTCAATGTCAATGTCAGATTCATCATTGGACAGTTCAATTTCTGCAGAGACGAGAGAGAAAGAGATAAAGAGAGAGGAGTTAGAGATGGGGACCTGAAGAGATGTCCATTAATATCAAGTTGTCTGCCTGCATGCCTCTTCAAGGACTTCTCAAGAAGCGAAAGCTGCCTCAAACGCTGCCTCTGTCGCTGGGGATCAATTGATGCAGAGGTCGCAGAGGTTTCCTTCCAATCACTTACTGCATTTCTCGTAGTCTACTTTTGAGCGCGGCGTGAGGTTAACGTGCTGTGCGCGCGCGTGCAAGCACTTTTAGCCAGGACATGGCCCCAAAGTGAGTGCGAGTAAGTGATGGATAAAGTTGAAAGTGATTGGACGACCCACAGGACTCATTATCATCCTGCGGCGCAACAACAGACAACGGCAATACCAACAACAATATGAAGACAAAGAAGACGCGAAGAAGTAGGAGAAGAGGCCAAAGGCATCAAGGAGTCAAGCAGGCAACATTAAGTGGGCGTTGGTCGAGGTCCATTAGGAAGACAATTGTGAATGGGCATGCAGATGCTGTTAAGGATGTGGCAGCAATCAAACATGTTATTTATATCCGTCGCCCAACATCCTTATAAAAATATATTCCATACACATATGAGTTCGCGCAACGGGGGAGCTGCCTGATTAAATTCACGTGCCCCGCTCGAGACCAACACGACCTCAATTGTTTCTATCCTATTGGAATTTCACTCGATTTTCCCATATCCTTAAAATAACTCGAAGAAAAAATAAATCAACCACCAGACCGACCAACAAACGCTTCGGGCACTTACACATCCTTGCCCACATATGCATGTACATCTGTAAGTGTCTTCACTTACGTCATACCCTGTATGCGTATCCTGTATATCCTGCCCGTATTTATTTATTCTTATTTTTCTTATATTTTTGTTAAATTAAAAAGTATGAATAAATGCAGCTATTAATGCAAATATAAATATAATATTTATATATATACATATATATTTTCTATTTTTACTCAATACAAGTTCAACAAAAAATATTTACAAATTATGCAAAATATCTCGTTTCTCAAGCACTTTACAGCTCATCTGTTAGTCGAGTTTATGAAAAACAAAGCTCTGACATTATTTCTGTTGTGTCGTCGTTTTATTTTAGAACTTTGCTGGCGGATATTATTTTTATATTTTAACCCCAAATGGCTTTGACTTTCCTCTATTTTTATATGGTTGCTGAGCACACGACATTAGAAGACGATGTAAGACGACGACATATGAATCAAATGATTCAATTATGCATGCCAGTGTGTGTATATCAATATGTGTATGTGTGTGTGTATGTGTGGATGTGTGTGTGTGTGTGTTTGTGTGCAACTGTGGGGCGTCTCAAGTGAGTTCTTCTGCCTCAATTTTTGATGAAAAGTCACGTCGTATCAATTTGCGGCACAATTGCCATTTAATAGGCACTTGAACTGTGACATGCGAACGTATGTATGTATGTATGTATGTATGTACATATACGTACATACATATGTGCATACATACCTGCACACACACACACACACACACAAGTATTATCGAATTACTGTCGATTAAACGGCATATCTTCTACATTCGAATCGCGACATTCGCCTTTTCATATGCATTTTCTAAAAGTAGTAAACAATATTTTGATATACATTTTAATTGGGACTAAAACCAATGACGATAAACAGCTTTTGATCACTTTTTCACTCCTTTGGCGATATTTTCCAAAATATTGCTTCAAATCCACTCAAGTAAAGTTTTTTAAGTCAATGTTGATACCAGAAACTAAATAAACACAAAAAATTTCGATTTCGAAGTTTTAATTTTTTTGACATTTTTGCAAGTGGTTAGTATGCAAAAATGACCAAAAATGGTCCAAAACTTACAAGTGTCAACATGTATAAATTTTTGATGCAGTTTCAAAATATAATCATAGCCATTGACAAAACTGCAAAAATTTTGAAAATACCTTGAATTTTGACGAAGTTATGGCTTGTCAAAGTTGAGAAAGTTTCCCATTTTTCATACAGAAGTCGACTTTCTACATTTTTAAATTTATAGCAGTATCTCGAAAACTTTCTTAATATTTTTTGATGCAGATTCAAAGTAGATGAAAAGCCCTTGACGAAAATGATAAAATTTCTAAAATCGATTGAGATTTGGCAAAGTTACAGCTTCTCAAAGCTAAGACAGTTTCCATAATTTGGCCGAAAAACAGATTTTTTGATCATTTTTTTCACTCCTTTGGCGATATTTTCCAAAATATTGCTTCAAATCCACTCAAGTAAAGTTTCTTAAGTCAATTTAGATACCAGAAATTGAATAAACAGAAAAAATTACGATTTCGAAGTTTTAATTTTTTTGACATTTTTGCAAGGGGGTAAGTATGCAAGAATGACCAAAAATGGTCCAAAACTTACAAGTGTCAACATGTATAAATTTTTGATGCAGTTTCAAAATATAATCATAGCCATTGACAAAACTGCAAAAATTTTGAAAATACCTTGAATTTTGACGAAGTTATGGCTTGTCAAAGTTGAGAAAGTTTCCCATTTTTCATACAGAAGTTGACTTTCTACATTTTTAAATTTATAGCAGTATCTCGAAAACTTTCTTAATATTTTTTGATGCAGATTCAAAGTAGATGAAAAGCCCTTGACGAAAATGATAAAATTTCTAAAATCGATTGAGATTTGGCAAAGTTACAGCTTCTCAAAGCTAAGACAGTTTCCATAATTTGGCCGAAAAACAGATTTTTTGATCATTTTTTTCACTCCTTTGGCGATATTTTCCAAAATATTGCTTCAAATCCACTCAAGTAAAGTTTCTTAAGTCAATTTAGATACCAGAAATTGAATAAACAGAAAAAATTACGATTTCGAAGTTTTCATTTTTTTGACATTTTTGCAAGGGGGTAAGTATGCAAGAATGACCAAAAATGGTCCAAAACTTACAAGTGTCAACATGTATAAATTTTTGATGCAGATTCAAAATATGATCGTAGCCATTGACAAAACTGCAAAAATTTTGAAAATACCTTGAGTTTTGACCAAGTTATGGCTTCTCAAAGTACAGAAAGTTTCCCATTTTTCATACAAAAATCGATTTTCTATAATTTTAAATTTTTTAGCAGTATCTCGAAAACTTTCTTAATATTTTTTGATGCAGATTCAAAGTATATGAAAAGTCCTTGACGAAATGATAAAATTTCTAAAATCGGTTGAGATTTGGCAAAGTTACAGCTTCTCAAAGCTAAGACAGTTTCCATAATTTAACCAAAAAACAGTTTTTTGATCATTTTTTCACTCCTTTGGCGATATTTTCCAAAATATTGCTTCAAATCCACTCAAGTAAAGTTTTTTAAGTCAATTTAGATACCAGAAATTGAATAAACAGAAAAAATTTCGATTTCGAAGTTTTCATTTTTTTGACATTTTTGCAAGGGGTAAGTATGCAAAAGTGACCAAAAATGGTCCAGAACTTACAAGTGTCAACATGTATAAATTTTTGATGCAGATTCAAAATATGATCATAGCCATTGACAAAACTGCAAAAATTTTGAAAATACCTTGAGTTTTGACCAAGTTATGGCTTCTCAAAGTTGAGAAAGTTTCCCATTTTTCATACAGAAGTCGACTTCTTTCATTTTTAAATTTATCTCAGTATCTCGAAAAATTTGTAAATACTTTTGGATGTAGATTCAAACTTAATTTAAAGCCCTTGACGAAAATGATAAAATTTCTAAAATCGATTGAGATTTGGCAAAGTTACACCATCTCAAAGCTAAGACAGTTTCCATAATTTGACCAAAAAACAGATTTTTGATCATTTTTTTCACTCCTTTGGCGATATTTTCCAAAATATTGCTTCAAATCCACTCAAGTAAAGTTTTTTAAGTCAATTTAGATACCAGAAATTGAATGGACACAAAAAATTTCGATTTCGAAGTTTTAATTTTTTTGACATTTTTGCAAGGGGTAAGTATGCAAGAATGACCAAAAATGGTCCAAAATTTAAAAGTGACAAAATGTATAAATTTTTGATGCAGATTCAAAATATGATCATAGCCATTGACAAAACTGCAAAAATTTTGAAAATACCTTGAATTTTGACGAAGTTAAGGCTTCTCAAACTTTATAAAGTTTCCCATTTTCCATACAAAAGTCGACTTCTTACATTTTTTAAATTTATATCCGAATCTCAAAAAATTTGTAAATACTTTTGAATGTAAATTCAAAGTAGATTCAAAGCCCTTGACAGAAATGATAAAATTTCTGAAATCGGTTGAGATTTGGCAAAGTTGTAACTTCTCAAAGCTAAGACAGTTTCCATAATTTGACCGAAAAACAGTTTTTTGATCAGTTTTCCACTCCTTTGGCGATATTTTCCAAAATATTGCTTCAAATCCACTCAAGTAAAGTTTTTTAAGTCAATTTTGATACCAGAAATTAAATGGACACAAAAATTTCGATTTCGAAGTTTTCATTTTTTTGACATTTTTGCAAGGGGTTAGTATGCAAAAATGACCAAAAATGGTCCAAAATTTACAAGTGTCAAAATGTATAAATTTTTGATGCAGATTCAAAATATGATCATAGCCATTGACAAAACTGCAAAAATTTTGGAAATACCTTGAATTTTGACGAAGTTATGGCTTGTCAAAGTTGAGAAAGTTTCCCATTTTTCATACAGAAGTCGACTTTCTAAATTTTTAAATTTATAGCAGTATCTCGATAACTTTGTAAATATTTTGGGATGTAGATTTAAAGTAGATGAATAGCCCTTGACGGAAATAATAAAATTTCTAAAATCGGTTGAGATTTGGCAAAGTTACAGCTTCTCAAAGTTGAGTTGGTTTCCATTCTTCAACCAAAAGCGATTTTGAGAACACTGAGACTCATCAGGATGAATTTCGGTGTGTATAAATTTTGCATTTGATGTCTGTCGTTTGCTTTCATTTCATTCATGTTGATTGTCAATTGTCAACTCGCTGCCTTTCTCCTTAATTGTCTCTCATTAGGATCAGGCGCAGCGGCCAATTAGCCGCCACTTAACATGCACCACTGACAACCACAACCCCACACACACACACATACGCACACACATACACATACAAGCAGAGGGAGATACAGAGACAGAGACATAGAACGAGATAGAAATAGAGAGAACTAGCCGCTGGCATTTGAAAATCTCACACCTCGTCACAATTAGAAACGAGATTGAAAACTTTTAGCAACGAATTGTGCAAGGAGTGTGTAAGGATGTGGAGCGCTTGGGGAAATAATTTAATTGTTGTTGTTATTGTTGTGATGAGCGTCATGTGCAAAACAATCACAACAAAAAAGCCCTTGTCGCTGTCAAAGCGAAGCCATGAAACCTCAGCATCGGATGCATTGCCACGTTATGTTGCATGCAACAACTAGACTACTGTATACTGTATACAATGTACGTTATTTATTTATAAAATTATTTATAATGGTTTGTTGATAATTTGCTAAAATCAAAAGATGTACGAATTGAATCAATATTTTCGGTTTTTTTTTGCAGCTGAAAAGTATGCTACGAGATATGTAAGAGTGCTCAAGATCGCTACCAGCCAAGGAAAAGGATCTGACAGCCAAAAGGCGGTAAATCTTCAAGCAGTTTATTGCTGTGGGTTTCAATGAACTCAAGAATGTAGATATATGTATTTTTATATTACATTCATATTACATACATATTACATATATTACATACATATGTAAAGTGAACTAAGTAAGCAGCTGAAAAGTATGCTATGCTAAAGAAGTTATACTTGAACTGAAGAAATTATGACGATCTACATATAATAAATATCTGTGTACAGTATACCCTGGCAGTCGAGCAACACTGGGTATACACTGAAAATCGCCGCAGGTGTTGAGCCGTGTTACGTTGGTTTTGATATGCATAAGTATGTGTTAATTACGCATGACATGACATTAAATAAAGTTTAGCTCAACAATTACAACTACTTAGTGGCTAATTGCAGTAGTTGTGTGTATAGGTCGAGCTTGTCTTCTTCTTCTTAACACAAATCAGTGTATTCATAAATAATAAGGATAACAACATACCCGAGTCCGTTTGACGACGATTGATGAGGTCACCTAGAAGATCGCGTATCAGAAATGACTTTGAATTTTGCATGTTTATGCTGATGATTATCCTTTAGCTGATTTTTAATTAATTATATTATATATGCAGCTGTTATTGTTTAAGTAACTCACTTAACTCACTGCTACCGGCATTGAAAGTGGAAAAAAAAATCACATTTTTTTTGTATGTTTTTCTTGCTTCTTGCGTTTTGTTGTTAGTTATGTATGCATGGAAATTACTCTAATAATATGCTTAGTGCAAGGATGTGTCTAATTGAATTTGTTGCTGCCTGTTGACGATTGACGGATGACGGTTGACTGTTGACTGTTGGCGTGCTGCTGCTGGCAGCTGAACCGTTAAGCGCAAAGTCAAATGAACAACTGAGATGTGAACGTTTATTAATCCTTTTAGCGCAGCCTAACATGCACACACACACACACCTATATATGTATATAGAGGCTGGCGCACACAGACAGGCGCACAAGTGAATTATACGATTTGTTGCTGCAAACAGGACAGTTTAGCGTGCACAGCCGGCAGTCGTCGTCAACACTCCACTCCTGCAACTCCTCATACCACCACTCCCACTACCATCCATGCCACGCATCACTTATGCAGCAGCTGCGTATGGCCGTTAACATCTCATTTAGCTGTGATTAAATCAGTTTAAACACACTCACACACTGTTGGCATCTCGCTCCCGCATACCGACAAGTGCAAGTTTGCCTTGTTAGCGTTAGCCATTTTGTTTGCAGCCGTAGCAGCGGCAGCGGCAGAAGCAGCTGCAGCAGCGACACAGCAGCCATCCCGCTCATACGCACAACATGAGCTGAGAGCTGAACGCTGATTGGCTGCACAGCAAAACAACCCTGTCTGTATGCATCATCAGTCAACATCCTTGTCCCTCTCTCGCTTGTGCTTAAGCTTCGTCACAGCGGAGCTTTAACTGCCTGCCAGTGTTGCTGCAGTCTGCATGTCGTCTCCGCAGTGTGCGCATATCCACGGCATCTCAAAAGTTTATTTCCACACAGCAATACAAATTATACAAATTTGCATCATTTTG
Organism: Drosophila quadrilineata; assembly: GCA_018150725.1. Classification (NCBI taxonomy): domain Eukaryota; kingdom Metazoa; phylum Arthropoda; class Insecta; order Diptera; family Drosophilidae; genus Drosophila; species Drosophila quadrilineata. Next base: position 21,762,800 of record JAECWN010000432.1, read on the forward strand.
AGCGCTGCCCGTCGGTAGATTGTGACTGTGTTGCCGACGCTTAGGCTTAAGCGTCTTCTTAATTGAAATAGTAGTGAAAATAGTAGTGAAGTAGATAACTACTGCCATTTTGACTGCTGTTTAAAAAGTAGGTAAGTATTTAGTTTACACTATAAAAATGTAAATAAAATACTATAATAATACAAACTATATAAACTATCAACTTGTAATTTCATTTCGCAAACATATTTATTATCTGTTATCTGTTATCTGCTATCTGTCGTGTTATCATTCAAGTATTTTCAATGTTTTTTTTTTTTTTTTTTTTTTTTTAGAAAATGTTCTGCATAATAATACAAATAATTTAGTGAAGTGCATCGAATTGTCGGCAAGTCTGGCGAACCAACTGTTTTCTGTTGACAAATTATAGTTTTCCTGTGAAATCCATACGTATATTTATTTTTATAGCTGTGGATTTGTTGAGATTAGCTTGGAAGGAACTTAACGATGATGTCCAACTGCGAATACAACGAATAATTTTGCGAGGCATTTCTTTCCAATGTATTTCCATTCTGTGTGCATCTCTTCTTCTGTCTTCTGTCCTCTGAGTTCTATTTTCCCTTTCCGTTGTCCCCTGCACCCTCCGATTCACTGATCTTTCGCTTGGGTGACGGCATCGTGTCATACTCATTGAGAGCGGTTATGGCGGCACCCAGCAGATGGAGGGATCCGGTCACCAGTATATCCAGATAGACGGTCTCCGGATAACGCATGCGTACGACGCTCAGTGCATTCCAGCAGGAGTTGTAGATTTCCGCCGGCGGATTTCTATCGTTCACATCGATCATCCTCTGCCAGATGGCCTGAATCTGGCCGCATCGTTCCATTTGGATGTCCACTGTGCGATACTTGGTGGATTGGTTGGGATCCTTGCGGTAGTCGAGGGCAATATTGGGCACAAAGCAGATCATATCGAATTCGCAGGCATCGAAGAGCAACTGCAGCAGGGGCGTTGGATCCGAGTCGCCGATCCGATGGAACAGCATTATCTTTGGATTTTGTTGCCTAAAGGATGAAGAGAGGCGAGGCGTGTGAGACGCGTCCATAACATTGGGAGGAGAACCACTTACGTGAACTTGACACTGTTCTGGAACCAATCACAGCAAATCTGCATACTCTCCAGGGTGTGGGCGCCATCCAGATGGACGCGCCAGTTATTGAACTCAACCAGCTGACAGCGTCCTGGCCAATGGGTATTCAGCATTCCCTTTATCACCAGCGGCGACATCACTAAGTCGCAGTCCACACGGAAGCGAGTTGGTGTCCGTCTCAGCCAATCGGTGGCCAAATGCACAGCCAGGAGACCATTCAGCCGGATGTAGTCGTTGGTGCTGTCCAGCCAGTCCGAGTACCGCTTGTAGTCGGCATAGGTCTCCGATTTTGTGACCTCAACGAGCTTAGCGGCATGACGTTCGGCGGCACGCTCATGGATCACCGCCAGGCACTCCGGTTGCGTCACTTGCGTATAGACATGACTGCCGGCCTTGATGATGCCCGCCTTCTGCCAGGCGATGCTCTCCAATGTGGTGCCCAACAGATCCGTATGCTCCAGTCCCAGCGATGTGATGCCAACGGTGCCCACATTCCGCACAATATTCGTGCAGTCCAGCTCCCCGCCCATGCCGACCTCCATCACCAGGACGTCCACCTTCTCCGAGACGAACACATGGAACGCCAGCACGGTGAGGAACATGAAGAACGGCGGCATATCATTCTCGTATTCGCGGGTCTTCTTCAAGCGGTTGTAGACGCGCCAGAAGTGCTTCGTGAATATATCCTTGGACACCGGGTTGCCATTGATCCGTATGCGCTCGTTGGTCGACACCAAATGTGGCGAGCTGAAGAAGCCCGTGCGTGCACCATGATGTCGCAATATGGACTCCGTTAAGGCGCATGTTGAACCCTACCAAATATTTATAAACAAAAAGAAAAATCAAAAAAAATTTACAAAAAATAAATTTAAGAATAAAATATCACAAAAACCTATAATTGTTATTGAAATGAAGTAATTTTCGAAAATACAGATAAATATATTTATAAATAAAAAAAAATTTAAAACAAAAGAAACCGAAGAGAAACATAATATTTTTTAAAATATTTATAATATTTATAAATTAATTGAATTTATATTTTTTGAAGTACAGTGAAATATTATAAATAATAATAAAAAATAAAATAAAAAATAAAAAATAAAATTTAACATGCTATAATGCCTAAAAAAATAGAGCATACTCAATGGCAGCAGAGACACTTCGTATCATTGCATTCCAAATATGACAACAACAAAATTAATCACTTGATATTTTCAATCTTATCAGTGGAAATGAGCGAGTTCCTATGCTAATCGATAGATGTATATATTATATAGTAATATACATACACATATATATATATATAGAGAGAGAGAGAGATTGAGAAAGGCAGAGGAATATAAAGGAGAAACCTTGGTTAATGCTCTGGCTAATGAGCTCTCTAATGACAATGCTGATGATGGTATCAATACAACTGATTTGGAATAATATTAGGCAAAAATAAAATTTAAATAAAAAAAAACAATAATTTATGATTATATGCCATAAAATCAATACCAATAATAGTGCCTGTAAAAATGTTTTAATTTTGAAGTATTCTACACTTGAAAAAATACTTCGCAAGCAAACATAACACTTCATAGATTAATTCAAGAAAAAAAAAAATAAATGTGTTAAGAATACTATATATCTATATAGACATAAAAAATGAATAAATTAATTTAAATAAAAAAAAATAAATAAATAAACACACTTGTAATGATGGCAAGTAAATTGATACTTCGTTATATTTTTAAAGTTACTTAAATTTTTTTTGCTGTGAATATTTTGCTCAAATATATGTTAAATGAGTTCTGTGAGAACCGGTGGCGAACTGGTTATTTGAGATTTCTGTTCTCATAACAAAGAATTAACAACTACTCAATTAACCTTGGAAATATGAATATGTTGTATGTAGGTAAAAAACCAAAAAAAAAAAAAAAATAAATAAAATGAAAAATGTGGAATAACTGCTCGATTCTATTGAAGATCAATCAATTATGCTTGTGGGGGCACTTGTGGGGTATTAATATTATTAAGTAATGATGGCATGCCATGTGAGTGACAACTATGTAAAATTGTTGTTTTCTTGTTAAATTAACACATTTCATTTTCATTTGCAATATTTGTTTTTGTTTGTTTTTTTTGTTTTTTTTAAATTTGATTTGGCGAATAGACACGGTAATCGCACTTCAACACGCGCTCAACGATTTTTTTTTGTTAATTTTGTTATTGTTTATAAATTGTTGTTTATTGTTATTGTGGCAGCGAAAAGAACTCACCTTGCCCTTGGTGCCAGAGACATGTATGATGGACAGCTCCTCCACTTTGGACATTTTTAGGCCACTACGCTCCAAGTACCTGATGGTGTTCCTCATTGAATTGATCTTCTTCACGGATATGGAGTGCCTAATGGTCTGTTCATTTGTTTCCACATGTGTGAGTTCCTCAACCGTTTCCTAAATGTAAATTGAATATTTGCAAAATGTACTGGGAATTAAGTGTGTGGGTGTGTTTTTGTTTACGCACATCGAATGCGGCATTTTCGGCATCAATAGCTTCTCTAGTTCGCTGATGGGCCAGGGGTCTGCCTTTGGGAAAGAAGACGAGATCTTCAAATGGAACAACAATCTTCTTATTCTTATCGATTGGTTTATCGTTATCGCTTTTGTTGCTGTTGTTGTTGTTGCTGCTGCTGCTGCTGTTGCTGGCCTTGGTTGTCAAGGTACATTTTGTTAGATCCTGCTGTTTGTTTGTTGGTCCTGAGAGTGTCGACGATGCTGGGTAAACGGTCACTTTGTTCATTTCGCGCCGAATCAAGTGTCCCACAACTTGCAGTCTACTGCGCACTGAGCTAATTTTTCGAGAAAACATATTTAAGTATTGCTTGCTTGCGTTATCTCTTCCTCTGACGTTGAGCACTTCTCTCTGTCTCTCAGTCTCTCTACTTTTACTCTCTCTCGCGCTAGTCAGCTGGCGTGCTCTCTATTTCTATCAACTCCCTCTTGCGCTCTCTGTCGACAGCACTTTTCAACGTCTTTCTGTCTCTCCCGTTTGTTACCTGTCTTTCGTGTTGTTGGCGGTCGATTTGAAACTTCGATATGTTTGATGGGCGGCAGGCAGAAGAAGAACACTGAGCTGAAGAGAGAGTCGATGAGCTGGTAGCCTGAAGCGGAGATGCTATAACTTTATTTCCGTTGATAACTGCAAATTGAATCAAAGATAAAGCTACAACGAATATTTATAATATAAACAATACAAGTGCTCGTTATGAGTGTGCTAGTATGAGTGTGTGTGTGTGTGTGTGTGAGCATGAACTATTCAACCCCGCAGGTAATATTATTGTTTAGCCCATTGCTTTCATTTCAATTGATAAGATTGCCGAAACCACTTAATCAACAAATGCGCACGCAATCATGACAAACATATTCTATATGTTCTATATTACACAATTATATACATATGTATGTATGCATGCATGCATATGACAATTGCAATCAAATAGATAGTGCTTTGTGTCAACAGTCATTTAGACGCTCAAATTTAAATGAACTTAAATTATTTATCGCATGTACATGAGTACGATAAATGCGCGATATTTATCTAGGTGGCAACACCGCCAAATGCTCTCACACGTGTTGCGTGCGCATTCTCTCATTCACGCTACTCACACACGCACACACATTCACTGCAACACACATCTTGTACCCACACGCATACATATATATATATATGTCCACAGTTTTAATGTCGCATTCACAGCGAATTCATAAACATGGACTTGAGTTCACGATGGTGAAACACACGATATACGAAAATATACTCACTTGAGATATGTGTTCGTGGTCAGCGGCGATGCTCGAAAATTTTAAGTTGTAACTACAAATAAATAATTTAACACTTGTAAATTTGGAAAAACCGCTGTTGAATGAGCCAATACACTATTCTAGACAAAACACAGCGAGTGGCAACGTTCGCGTTCGCGGTGAATTGCAATAAATTGAAGAGGAAGAAACAAATGTGAGAAATTTGGAGACAGCTGATGCTGCTTAAAATGATTACTAAATATTTTTAGACTGAACCCGACCGAACGAACTGAGAAACTGACAAAAAAAGTGAAATGAGCGAAGCCAAGTAAGTTCTAACTAAAATTCTCATGGCATACTTTGATTACAAATTTTTCTCACCACATCATTCAAACGAAGTTCGTTGTCAGGTCGTCTGGGCACGTGTGAAGTATGTGCCAAGAACGCGGCACGATATGCCTGCCCCAAGTGCGAGGTGAAGACCTGCTGCCTCGACTGCGTGCAGATCCACAAGCAGGAGCTGGAGTGCAACGGCATCCGGGATCGTACCAAGTATGTGCCGCTCAGCGAGATGACCGAGCGGGAGCTGATGAGCGACTATTGGTTCCTGGAAGAGTGCACCCGGTATGCGGAGATGCGCAAGAATGATCCATGCAAACGATTTACAGGGGACGGACGACAACAGTCGGCGCCACTGCACAGAATGCGGATCGAGGCCGCCAAACGCAAAATGCATTTGAAATTTCTCGTTGCGAACTTCACCAGGCGGAAACAAAACTCATCCTTTCTGAACTGGAAGAAACAGCGATTCTATTGGCACATCGATTGGCACCTCATCCAGCCCACAGGTGAATCCCAATGTGTTCCCGAGAAACGTTGCGATGAGAACGAAACATTGGCGGCACTCTTCGACAAATACCTCAAGCAGGAGGAGTCTCATCCAGTCCAGCAGCTTAATCATCAAACACTGTTGTTGAAGTCTCATCAGAGTGCCGGCATCGGCCAAATATCCTTCTGGCTACGAGCGGAGGGCGTGCCAAACAGTGCAGCAAGTTGCCATGAACTCTCCGCCCACAAGACACTGCGAGAGAATCTGACAGGGAAGACGATTGTCGAGTATCCCATCATCTATGTCAACTACGAGCAGCGTCCACCCAATGGCTTCCAGGTCATCCACAATGGTAGGCATTGCCCACACACACTATCAATCATATTAACGAAATAATTAATTATGTATATACTTTTTTAGTTGACGACGACATGGACATCAAGTCGTTGATCAGTAAGGTCAGTCCAAGCAAAAGAAAATCATCAGTTGAGGACACACCAGATGAAGATCCAGCGGAGTCACCGCCAGTGAAGCGAGTCAAGCAGCAAGACGAGTCCTCCAAGGAAGTAGTTAGCATCTATGACATCGACTGTGATTTCACTCAGGCCGAGAATGATGAGGACGACGGCGAATTTGAATTCGCCGAATGCATCCATAATCTGTATGATGTCAACTAGAAGTTTCCAACTGAACTTGAAGCCTTAACATTATGTTTACAGGTCATGTTTTTTTCTATCACTTTAATTAAACTAAACTATTTTTAGCATAAAATATTAAATTAGGTCGCAATATATATAAATGTATGTACAAAAATAATCATAAGGATGAATGCTTAATTGTTTTAATCAAAAAAAAATTAGTTTAAAAAAATTAAGCATATTGTTTTTAATTTGTAAAAAACTTAAATAAACTATACAAAACTAACTAATGCAGAAAAATATATTGTTTTTCTTAAGGTACTTATAGGAGAGGGAGAGAATGTCGTATAATTTTGTAATACCTTCCAAAAAACGACTCGGGAATAAAACATATATGAACATATCAATTCTGTATTCAATTGTATTTACCATTGATGTATTATTAAATTTAATATTTAGGCTAATTAAATTGTAGACGTAACAGAGTCTGAAAAAAAAACATCAGTTTACAGCCCACATTTGAATGTCTATCCTTGTTGTATATATATGCATTAATATGATGTATGTATATAAACTGCTCTGATATATATATATATATATATATATATATATATATATATATATGTATATATAATATATGTGTGTATATATAAGTAGTTTCCATCAGTTATATTGTGTACAATTTCATCGATTTAATTGCAGTATTTGCATTGTTTGTTGAATTGGTTTTATTTTTACATACATATATAAATTTGAAATTGATTTAATTATTTATAGTTATTTCTTTTTATTTTTGCCTGCACCAGTATTCTTTTTTTTTTTTTTGATAAACTAAATACAAATTAATTAAAATATAATATTTAAACATATATGCTCAACTCGATAACAAGAAAAAAAAACTATTAACATTTTTCAAATGCAAATAAAGTAAACACAAAAACAAAACATTGATTGTTTTAAACAATTAGGTGGAATATGAATGCATTCGTGTGTGTGTGTATGAGAGTAATTAACATCCAAATACACAAATTAAATTATACAGAGACACGAAGTAAACAATTGCGTTTCTTTTGTTTTTGTTTAATTTCATTTAAATTTTAACTATTATTATTAATATATGTATAAATATGCTGTCTACCATGCTTCTGCTCCTACTACATGCTACATCCTGTTTCCTTTACGTCCTGCAACGATTCAGTTTGTTGTTGGTGTTGTTGTTGTAACTCCACTGTACATATCGTATATATCCTATAGACAGAAAATATATAAATTCATATTATAAATGTTTCCTTCCTTCTTCTTCTTCTTCTGCACCTACATTCGTTTCCCTTTCTATTGTGGCGGCTGCTGATGCTGTTGTTGTTGTTGCTGCTGGTTGGGCATTGCACCGGGCACAAAGAAGCCACCCTGGGGCACGGCAACGGGTGCCATCAATGGAGCCAGAACAGTCTGTGGCGCGGATGTCATGGGCGCACCCGATGGATTGAAGACATCCACATAGGAGTTCTTTAGTGCTGCAATGGGAAGTGCAATTAGTATTGGTGGCAGAAGGATGCACTGCATCATCAGCATGCCATAATTGCCAACTTACTTCGATTACGTTGAATTTTAAACATGTTTGATTGCAATTTGGGCTGTGCACCGCCAGGAGTAGATGCGGCTGCGGTTGGTGTTGCGGTTGCTGCTGGCATCGGTGATGTTGCTGGTGTGGGTATGGTTGGAGCTGGAGATGGTGCCAAGGCGGGTGCAGGTGCAGGTGCGGGAGCGGGAGCGGCTGCTGTTGCAAACATTTGCTGCTGCTCAGCATAATTGTTGCCATAATCATAATCATTTGTTTGATTATCATAGAGATTAGCATTTGGCGGCGGTTGTTGTTGCTGTGTATGCATTTGCATTTGCATTTGCGGTTGCGGCTGCGGTTGTTGTGGCATTAAATTGGGTGTTGCCACCGGCGTAGGAATGGTGCCCAGCGTGTTGCCCATGCCCATACCCATGCCCATGCCCATATCGCTCATCTTTGGTGGCGGCTTGAAGGATTCAGTTTCGTCAGTATTACCCTCAGTGTTGGTCCAACATTTGCGCTCCTTGTCCCAAACAATGGTCGGATTCTTGTCATCCGGCAATATCATTTGATTCTTTGGCTTCAGCGAGAACTTGTTCCACAGTCCACCGAACCAACCCGCATTCTGATTACCCTGTGACCTACAAATGTACCAAAGTGAGTGAGAAGTGAAAGAGCAGAGAGGGACTCCTCCCTTATGGGGGATACTACTTACCCAGGCAAGCTGCCAGCCGCATTTTGTTGCTTGTTGTTGTTGGAGGATGTGCCGGTTGAGGAGGCATTCTGCTTGGCATTGCCACCGCCAGTGGCAGCAGCACCATCACCAGCATCATCGTCATCGTAACTCTTCGATTTCGGCATTGAAATTGTTGGTCGCATTTGCTGCAGCTGATCGTGATCATGATCGTGATCGTGAACGTGATCGTGATGATGAGCGTGACCAATCATGTTATATTTAGTATTGTTTTTGATTTTTCAATTATGTTTCAATTTGTATTTTTTTTTGCGTGTGACGTTTGTTGTTGTTGCAGGACGTGTATTTGTTTTATATTTTTTTTTATTTTTGGTTTTTTTTTTATATTTTTTTTATTTTATTGTTTTGTTGTGCCGAGGAGGAAGTGGGGTTTGAGAAATGGCATTTGATTAGTTTTGGTTATTAGCAAACGAAACATAAACAATTATATAGAATATATATTATGTAGAGTTGTATAAATATAGATAATGCATACGCAGCTTTAATTAGTATAGAAAATGTTAGTCAATTAATATACTATGTATACATATTTATGTATCATCCATAAAGAGACATAAGCGATTGTAGATATCATAATAATGTTGTTGTTGTTGTTTTTCATGAATGTTGCAATGTCCTTCAACTGGCGCATATATAAAATATACATATGTATGTAGCAAATTTTGAAAATTTTTTGTGTTTTTTTTTAACTTTTCACATAGATCTTGAGTCCTCGTTACATTATTTTGTGTTAAGATGGGCATTTCCAAATAAAAATAATTCCGAATTTAACATAAAATAAAACATATCCCTTTTTTTTTAATTTATAAAAATACATTTTTAAAACACGTTACATATATTAGAGCTATTTAAAAATAAAGCTATAATATTTTTAACGACTTCTCAATTTTCAATTTATTTTTTTTTTAACTTGAGAGTACATTATAAAATAAATTTATAGCAAATAAGACAACAAATAGCGATTAAATATATATTTATAAATATATGCATATATTTAAGGAGAAATACATACTACAAAGAAAGTTCCGAATTCATATAAATCACAAAATATGCAAAAATGAATGTAGGTAAAGAGCAGAGATATAGATGAATGCAGCAAATAATATGGTTTCGTTTCTTTTTAAATATTTGTGAAGTAAATTTAAAAACAAAAAAAGGGAAAAATGTGAATGCAACAACAATTATTTATCATATATAAAACGAATATTCGTAAATATTAACATTGAACGTTCGTTTTGGAAAACTCTTATAATTTTCTGGAAATGCCCATATTCTTTGTATCATATATACTACATATGCATATATGTATGTATGCATATATGTATGTATGTATGTATGTATGTATGTATGTATAATGTACATTTATGTACATGCGTACATATATACATAGCTTAATCTAAGAATTGTTTAGCATTGTTGCTGCCTTAAAACACATCATCATCATCATCACAGCGTAATAATATTTGCACCTCTTTAGTTAACAAATTATCTCTGGTCTTGTATGAATGTGTATGCATGTGTGTGTGTGTGTGTGTGTGTGTATGCATGTGTGTGTGTCTACAGGTACATCAAGTGGCAAGCAAAGTGTGTATGTGATATGAGAGATGATAGTGAGCAAAAGGAACAACGAACAATCTCTTCTAAATGATACGTCTATAATTGCTTCTTAGTGCTAAGAGCCAAGCCGGTGTTGCCAGCGTCCTTGCCACTGCCACTGCTATTGTCACGGGTACTGCGACTGCTTGCAACATTGCCACCAGCAGCGGTTGCTGCAAAGGAACGACTACTAGTGGGCGCATCAATATCAAATGTGCGCACCACTCTCACTCCCGAATTCGCTCCCAAACCACTCGTTGCTGATGCTGATGCTGCTCCTGCTGTTGGTCCTGTTATGGTTGTTGTCAGTTTGTTTTTGGCATCCAGATAAGCTTCAAATTTACTTAGACTGTGCTCCACCTCAGTGCACATTTTCTTGTAGTTCAGTGGTATGGCAGGATTGGCAATGAGCTCCTCCATGGACCATACATGCTGTGGTGTTGCTGCCTGGGCCTGAGCTGAGGTTGCTGCGGTTGCTGCGGCTCTTGGGGTTGCTGTTGCCTTTGTCGTGGGCTTAATGATTCCCAATTTACTGAACAGATCATCGTTTTTATGCCGCATCATATAATAGTCATCATCATAATCGAAGCCATCGTCATCATCGTCATCTTCATCGTCTTCATCGTCAATTTCATCATCGTCCTCGGCCAACACTTCACCCTCGACATCCTCATCAATGATATAGTCATCTCTGATTAGACTGCGATAACGCTGCAATTCACTGCGATCCGCATTCGCCTCGGCATCATAGTTGCCGCTACTGCAGTTGCTACCGATAAGCGGCATATCAATGGGATATGTGCCATTGAAGATGATATGCGGTTTGCTCGACTTGCTATAGTTGTGGTTGTGATTGTGATTGTGGTTATGGTTGTGGCTGTAGTTGATCAACTTTTGATTTGGTTTGGCCAATGCCAGGCTATAGTTATGCTTGTCAGGCTGAGGATCAATGTCATGATCATCTTCTTGCTCTGGCCCCACCTCAGCAATTGTTGTTGGCAATTGGAAATTGACGCGCTTAACACCGCCTGCTGCTCCAACTGCTGCTGTTGATGATGTTGCAGCAACTGTTGCTGTTGCTGTTACTGTTGCTATGGCTGTGGCTGTGGGCTTGGCTTGGACCGGCTTGGCTGGTATAAAGCGCGTGGGCGTGGTTAATGTTGTTGGCACAGCATTTGAGAAATTCTTGGACTTGTGCTTAATTGCAGTTAAAGTTGTTGCTGCTGCTGTTGCTGTTAGATCTAAATTGCTGCTGCTGCTGCTGTTGCTGCTATTGTTGTTGCTGTTGTGGCTGCTGCCTGTAGCATTATGTCGTTTATTTATGCTGTTTATAATGCTACTTACATCATTCAAATTGAATGCCTGCGTTGCTGTTGCAACTGTTGCTGCTGTTGCTGTTGCTGTTGCTGTTACTGTTGTTGTTGCTGTTGCCGGCGTGCTCGTCATGATATTATTATTGTGGCTATTGCTGTTGGTGTTGCGTGCCAACAATTTGGTTTTATCCTTGCCAGCAGCGGGCAGCTTCAAGGCATTGTGTTTAAAGCGATTGTTGTTGTTGCTATTGTTGTTGTTGTTGTTGCTGTTAAGCTTATCATTGCTGTTGTCAACCTGTGGTTGCTGTTGCTGCTGCTGTTGCTCAGGCTGTTCAATTTCAGCTGCAGCATTGTTGCTCATTGTCATCTCCTGGTTGTTCTCCATATTCCCCAGCTGCATTCCATATGCGTATATTATACACATACATATATGTATAGGTGTGTACAAGTGTGTGTAGATGTGTACATATATGTGTGTGTGTGTGTGTGTGTGTGTGTGTGTGATTAAAAAAGTTAGCAATATCAATTTGTTGTTGAATTGCATGCAGAGCGCGTGAATAGATATTTTCATGATATTTTCTCTCACTTAAATAATAATAATAAATAATAATAAATAATAACAATTACGGCGAAAAATAAACAATAATATAAAATTATAAACTTAATTATTTTCAACTTAAGTCAAACGATTTCAATAAATTAACGACAATTTCATAAATATGTAAATAATGTGATCGTTTCACTCACCTCATCGTGACCATACTGTGACTGTAACTGTGACTGTTCCTGCGCCTGTTGCACTCCTGCACCTGGCCAAAAATCGTAGCCAGTTGTTGTTGGCGGTGCTTGGTGTTGTTCGGCAACATGACCATAAGCTTCGCTAGCATGTTCAACATGTCCATACCCCAAACTTGTCTGTGACTGTGACTGTGATGCATCATACAGATGTGACTGTGAGTGTGACTGTTGTGACATTGCATTGGGATAGTACATGGTTGGAGCATAGGGACCAGCACCAGCACTATCACCACCAACAGCAGAGGCAGCATCAGGGTGTGGCTGCTGTTCGTGATTCGTTTGCTGCACCACTGGCGGCGGTTCATAGTAATCCGTCTGTGTTGCTGGTGGTAATGATGGTTGTGGTGGTTGCTGCTGTTGGTGAAGCTGGAGCTGCTCTGACTCTGGCTCACGCTGCTGCATAGTATCATCGTATTGCATATTCAGTTGATGCATTTGTTTATTCAAATCAACAAATTGCTGATCAATGTCACTCTGCTGTGGCTGTTGTTGCAAGTGTTGCTGCTGCGGCTGCGACTGCGGCTGCTGCAACATGAACAATTCGATAAACATTAGTGTCTTTTTGAATACTGTGACCTTTACAAAGCGTCAAACGGGGTATATGAATCTATGTTACAGTTTCGGTGAAGTACAGTAAATTACATATGTTCAGACTCAGCATCAATTGAGATCTTGATGGAGTCCTATCGGACCATACGGTTAATTCTGGGCACAGGGTATCTCATAGTTGAGTACACTTCACTATTGCCTACTCAACTACATTACTTTATAAAAGTTTCAGTTCTGGAAACTAACCTGATCTGCGAGCTGACGCAATTCACGCAGCCATTCCTTCTCCTCGGGCCCAACTTGTGACTGATTGCCATTGGCAGCATTTGGAGGACTCGCAAAGGATACGCGATTTATCAGTATGGGATCATAGTAACGTAAACGTTCAGCCAAGCCACATACCTAATTGAAATCATATTAATGTGCATAACAATTTCAATTTCAATTCAATCTTTAGAAACTTACGCGCTGTATGAAGTCAGGATCGTAGCTATCGGGTTTAAGCTCAATATGCTTGGCAATCTGTTCCAGATAGTTGGTGCAACGGAAGTGCTGACCGTAGTCCAGGATGCGTGTGGCAAGAAGGAACTTGTAATGCTGCAAGTTGACAATGCTGAACTTGTGATCGAACAGCGACCGGGCATACTCATAGATCTCCGTCATAATGATCGCCTCGTTGCTGGCAAACTCATTGAATGCCTTGTAATGGGAGGCCCCCAGCAATATCAATCTGAACGAGAAATTTACACTCTTGGATATATGGAGCGGAGTGATAATTGAATCATTGTTTACCTTGGCACATTGCCAGTGAGTGTGGTTAGCTCAGTGGCGGAGCTATCGTAACGTCCGAATTCCTCCTGGGCAACCAGATAGCAAAAGTGAGACGCATAGATGTCGCCACGCTGGAACAGTGTATCGCCCAATGCCACCACAGAGCTGCGATCGTATTCGGGCTGTCGAGACTTGTTCGTCACCAGAATGGATAGATGGGAGCGCCAGTCGCCCCAGTTCTCATCTCTTAGTTGGCTAACGCAGGCGGGCGTATGACAGCTCTTCATCTGGTAGAGCGTCTGGAGGGGATCGTTCGCTTTGATAGCACGATTGAGGAACTTCTGGGCGACATCGGTGAGCGCATAGCGATCCTCGTAGAGTGCCAAAAAGAATGCATGCGTCCAGAGATTGTGATCGGTTGCCCATTGGAGTGCCTCCTCCACATTGCCACGCAGCACATAGCTGCGGAACTGATCGGTAGCATCCTTTTCCGATATGACCTTAGCACCAGCATTGGCTGCATTCGCTCCACCACCACCATCAATATCGCCACCACCTACAACTCCTGTGCTTGGTACTGATACTTCAGTCGCCGTCATCACATCCTCCTCATCGTCCTCATGGTCATCGTCGTCGGAAGCGTTAGGTGCATCGGAACGCGGCTCCATGGACTCGGCATCAGCATCAACGGCATCCGGCGCATATGGATATTCACGTTGATTCTCCAGCAGCAGATCACCCACATCCGTGTCCGCAATTACCTAGATGGGGATGGAACAGAGCATAACCAATTAATTAGATTCCAACAACGATCAAAAACGTATCGAGAATTAATCGATTAATTGCAGTACGTATTCGATTTGAAAATTACTTAAATATTCACTTACCCCATTCTGGCGCAACAATAGTATAAGTAAATTCCACATGAGTGCATGCGAGGCACGATACTTGTCCACGTTGCCCTGCGGCTTCTTTTGTGTAGCATACAGCACGGTGCAGGCGCGTGCCGGTCCCAGGCGAATCTGTTCCTTGCAGAAGCTAATGATCTTGTCCTTGTGCAACTTGCGGCCCTGCAACGGCCCCGGATACGAACGCAACAGACTGCTGGTGGCATCCTTAATACGCGGCGCCGCCACATCCACATCATTGCGCAGACGGCCACGTCCAGCGTGCTTGGGGCGGACGCGCAGGAGCACGCTCATCGAATAGGAGGCCACCAGGTGTGGACGATTGTAGAGCAACGGGGTGCGACGTCTGGGGGGACGTGCCACAGCATTTGTTGGTATTGTTGTTGCTGTGATAGTGCCATCCGCATTGGTGCCATACGTCGTGGACGATGTTGTTGTCACACCACCAACAGCAGCTCTGTAGGTTGTGTGAGAGGGTGAGGTACAAAAATACATATATGTACATATATTAGTTGAGAGATATACAAACATATGTTATAAGGATATTGCATTGCGTATTTAACAGCAGCCAGGCGGCAATCATCAAATTCATAAAGATGCCAAATCAAATGTCAGGAATGCATGCAAATAGTTGGTATAACAGAAGAAACCGAACAGGAGGAAGCTTGAAGAGGATCAGGGGGAGAGGGAAAAGGGGTTGGTACATTGTTGGAGTAGAAAGATTAATCATATTGAACCTATACAGATATGTACATATGCAGGCTTTTCCAGCTCCCACAACCTATTGCTGCAAATTGAATACGAAAGGGACAGCAAGATAAGCCATCTCCTTCCTAACAATGACCTAACCGAACAAGACTTTAGGTATTCACTTTTGACAATGCTAAAGATCAAAAGTTATAGCGAATATTTAAAGCAAGCAGCCTTAACAGAATAATGTTAAGAAGCTGTTAGAGCTTTAACAGCGCGTTAACATGGGTTAGGCGGTTAGGCAGACAGAGTAGAGTATGTTGAATGCTCTCTTCTTTATCTAATGAGTTTTATTTTTCTTTTTTTTGTTTTTTTAAAGGAAAGCGAAACTTACAGCCAAAAGTGGAAAAGAGAGAAACCCAGAAACTGAAAGCAAAGAAGAATGAAGGAAGGAATTGCATAAATGAATTAAGCCGAGAAAGAGAGAGAGAGAACAGAGAGACCAGGGACAGGATGGGGATATAGGACGACGTAAGACACAAACAGAGATAAGATTTTGTATGCATGTGTTGAAAATGAATTTTGAATTTCAGCGTATAGTGTACATATACATATATTTTATGTAGTGTGGAAATTTTTTTGGGATGTATGGATACCGTAAGTTTGGTAATATTGTTCTGTGTTGTGTTTATCTTTTTCATTTTTTTGATATGACCACCTGATATCAATGGAGCCACATTCGGAGCCAGCATAGCCCGAATATCGTGAAGTATATCCAATGGCATCATCAACTCCACCGGTGATGCCCATGCCTGTTCCAGCTGCTGCTGCTGCTGCGGCTGCTGCTGCATACGATGCCATAAGGCGGCGACTGTTGCTGTGAGTATCGCTACCGCCATCATATATACTGGACGTATCCTCGCCCAAAGTGGAGTTCAAAAGATCGGCATACTGTTGCTGGTGCTGGTACATATTGAGCTGGTGATCTTGGCGACGACGATGGAATTCATTGGCTTGTGTTATGTATGCGTGTGTATACCTAAAGAGTAAGCACATGGCGGCAAATTGTTCGAGTGTGTTGTGATTTTCGATTCGATTTCAATTGATTTGATTATGTTAATTACAAAACATTAATATAGATTTTTTATTTTTTGTTACTATTCGTGTCGTTGTAGTTAGTAGCAAAAACACAACACAATAGTAGTAGTAGTAGTAGTAATAGTAGCAGTAGTAGTATGCGTTTGCATACTTACAAAATGGGAGTGAATTACAACAAATCAAACGAGTGGGAGAGCGATAGAAAGGAGAGAGACAGAGAGAGGAGGCAGGTGTTTGGTATTGGTTTAGCAACACAACACGTAGGGAGAATTATGAGCGACAGAGGGATTAATTAATTATTAATAAATTAATAAAAATTTTGCATAATTAAACTACACGACAGTTAATTAGATCAACAACACTGGTTAGCACTATTGGCAGGGAAACCCACCCAACACAGAGTACAGTACAGTACATTCAGTACATAACATTCGCTGTTAGTTAACATAGCGCAAATACAGCTTAACAGTGCGATGGGCAGCACTGGTTGGCAAAGGGGGCCCAACACTAAATAAAGGTACATATGCATTTATGTAGGTTATTCAACAAGTTATTCGAGTTGCTGTTAGTTAACATAGAAAGTACAGCGGCTTAACAGTGGAAATCTGGTAGAGAATACAATCTGTAGTACAAGTGTGGTGAGTATCGAATACTTGTACGAGGTGAGTATTGTGAACTAATCAAGAATATAATACCCAAACTATATAATTAATATGTAACATAACGTATTCAATAATAAATTTCATAATTGCGGTAAAATTAAAATTGAAAATTATTTCGAGGCATGCCAGACCCTGCAGGAATCAATTGCGTATATTCGAAAATATTCGAAACATACGATTTTTGAACAGATATATGGAAACTTATAGATTCGCTGATTCTGCAAGACCTGAAGCAAATCTCAATTGGACATAAAGAGTATCGGTTGGTCACTTACCTTTCACGTTCTCTGAGCAAGGCTGCCTCATTGGTGGCATTCAAAAGCTGTGCTGCTTCGACACCCGTCAATTGATTGACGCCAGTCAGCTGCTGTGCAACATGTGGCTGCAACGGCTGCGTTGCAGATGTTGCTGTTGCCGTATTTATGGCAGCGGCATTGACAGCGGACGACATCACTTGGCCATAGAATTTCGCATAGATCTCGGCATAGACTTGAGGATTACGCCGCATCTGTTCGTACATTAGCAACTGATCAATGCCATACCCATAGGGAACTGTGGTGCGATGACCACCACTAGCACCACGTTTGCCGCTACTGCTACCGACGCCACCACCACCGATATCATTGATGCGCTCCTTTTCGAGATCACTATTGCGTGAACTCTTCCCACGATACTCCTCGTAATCACGGGCATCCCAATGCCCAGACTGATGAGCAGGACGACGAGTACGTCGATCCCTACCTTCATGACTGCGCCGATTACCACCGCTGCTGCGTACTTTCTCATGCGGTTGCGGTCTGTCGCGTCCCGAATGATACTGACCACTACCACCACCGCCGTGACGTGGCTGATGATGCATCACATCGTAGTCATCATAATCATCCTCTGGGGCGGCACTACGTCTTGGACGGCTGCTCTTGCTACTACGTCCGCCACCACCACCATCGCTGGCAAGTGCTGTCTGCTGTGTTCCAGCTTGATCACCACCATCCGATTCACCATCATAGTTGCTATTGCTGTTGTTGCTGTATCGTGGACGACGCTCCGATTTTGTGTCTTCGCGACGCCACAAGTTACGATCGCGTTCCCTTTCACGTTCTCGCTGCTCTCGATCCCTTTCCGGCTCCCGATCACGGTCACGATCTCTGCCACGTTCGCGTTCTCGTTCGCGTTCGCCACGCTCCCGTCCAGAGCCACGTTCTGGCTCATGCCTCCTCGAAGTGTCCCCATCGCGGCCGCGACGTTTCGAGTCTCTTGATGACTTATTGAGGCTATCGTTGTTGCTACCACCGCCACCTCCACCGCCTCCGCCACGCACCGAATCCTCCGTTTCGCTGTTATTGTAGTGTCGGCGACCCGAGCGAAGACTGCGCAAGCTACGCTCATCCTGCTGCAGCTGCTGCTGCTGGTGGTGCTGCTGTTGCTGACGTCGCGGCGGTGGCTCATGCCTATCACTTAGCAACCATTCATCCTCGGACTCGTCCTCGGATTCCAAGTCCAGCGACGCACCAGGACGTGGCTTGGCGCGACGCGAACCTGGTTGCTGCAACGGATGCGGTTGCTGCTGCTGGTGGAGCTGCTGTGGCAATGTCAATTGAGTATTCAGCTCATGATTCTCTGTGTTTATGTGATGTGAATCCACTTCCAGGTCGACTGTAGCAACTGCTGATGCTGTCGGAGTTACGGCTGCTCCTACAACCACTGAAGATGTTGCTGCTGCTGTTGAGTTGGCTTGCAGCACCACTGGCAACGCGGAGGTGGAAGAGGAGGAGGAGTTGGAGCTGGCAGCAGTGTCTGCAATCTGAGTTATGGTACGCTGATCCTCCAGATTCTCACCGTCCAGCACCACCTCCCGCTGCTCGCCCGATAGCACCACAGTGTCCAGGGTCTCCACCCCGGGGACAACACGTCGTTGCGCCTGATGTTGTCCTGGTGGCGGCGGCAACACCAACTGCTGCTCCCCATCCGATGTATCCTCGCCATCAGCCTGACGCTCCGCCATGTGCAGGGCATTTGGGAGACTGCTGCTGGTCGGTTGCTCAGTGCCGCCAGTGACCAGGCGCTGTTGCTCCACCAGCTCCGTCTGACCCAACACCAGACGTGACAGTCCTGGTGGTGGTAACAAACCATCTGCCTCCCAGTTACCCTCCTCGTTGACCTCCTCCTCGGTTTGCTCGGACAGATGACTTGTCTGCAGATACTGGGCACGCTCATCATTTGGTGCTGCCAACAGCACCTCCTGGGTCTCATACGGCAGATCAGGAGCAGCACTTGCAGCAGGCACAGCAGATGTCTCCGGCTGCAGCATCATCTGCACGGGAGTGGGTGCGGTTGCTCCTGCTGGTGCCGCTAGAATATTCACTCGCTTGCTAAGACCACCGGCACGCTTGAAAGGATTGCCAGCTCCGCTGTCCAATGGAGGCGGCGCAGCTGCGACAGTTGGTGGCGGCAGCGTGGATGCAACTGGTGCTGGAGGCGCCAGCGGGAGTGGAGCTGGTGGCGGTTGATTCTGAAATGCACGAGGTGGCACAATGGCATTCAATTCCGTCTCCGGCACTACAGCTGACAGCTGCTCACTAACGCCGCCTGGTGATAGCAATGGTGGCAACTCCAAGGCTTTGCCGGCATCTACCACGTTGCTGTTGCTCTCGTTGTTGCTGTTGCTATTGTTGTTGGCTGTTATTGCTGTGTTGCCAAAGGCATGCCAACTGCTTTGGGTCTGTCCTTGAACATTGAACGCATCCTCAACAACGCTGGCCAAAGGTGCTGCCACTTCGCTGTTGTCCAGCAGCATGTTGCTGTTGATGTTGCCCATGTGGTTGGTGCTGTTGTTGTTAGCATTGTTGTTGGCGCTGTCATTCCAATCGCCCCAATCATCACCCCAACCATCATTTTTGCTGACGTTGTTACTGCTACTGTTGTTGTTTTCAAACATCTCTGCTGCCAACGGAGCCTGTTCGATATGTTGCTGCTGCTGATGTTGTTGCTGCTGCTGCAATCCTGTTGCTGGTTGAAAATATTGCTGCGCATTCAGTTCTGGCGCCACATACTGCAATGGTTGCTGTGGCGGTTGTTGTGTGCCAGCAGCATAGTAGTTGTTGTAGTTAAGCGTCGCTTGCTGTTGCTGATGCTGCTCCTCTTGCCAATATTGTTGAGGATGTTGCTGCGGCTGTGGCTGCGGCTGCTGAAACATTTGGCTAGCATAGAGCTGAGGTGGTGGCGGCGGCTGCTGTTGCTGCTGTTGATTAACAGGTAAAGCTTGTTGAACGTGATGTAAATGCTGTTGTTGCTGTTGGTGATGCAGTTGCTGTTGCTGATGCAATTGCTGTTGCTGTTGCTGTCCTAGCGGTGGCTGCTGTTGTTGCTGTTGAGGCGGCGGCAGCCAATTAGAGTTGTTGTGCAACATGTCGTCGCCGCAGTGGTTTGCCTGATCAATCTGCAAATCAAACATCATCAATTATAATGATAAATTTTACAATATTGCCAAATTATTTAAACAAAGCTTCAAAAGCTTGTTCGTGTTTTCAGTATTTTCAATACAATTCGTTTAGTGTAGCCACTTTCGATTTCACACACACACAGAGTTGCCACGCTGCTCAAAATGACCGACAGCTGTCTGACAGCTTGTAACTAAAAAAAAAAAAATTGCACTTCTTTGTAAAGTAACTTCTAAAACCGTACGTAACACGTTACGTTACAAATTCACGTAATGCCAAATTAACTGTTGTTGTTGCACTCCTTTTTGTGACTATTTTGACAGAATTCGACAAAAACAAATTTCGTATTTAGGAACAAATACAATCGATCTTTAGTTTAAAATTTTGTTTTTGTGGCATCATAAACCAAAAAAATATATACAGCTATGAATGTACATGTCTATATTATAAGAATTATCAAGTTGACTTTTATATGTTTGTCAGCTGCGCTTGAATGTATTTTCTTTTATTTTATTATTGTGTACATTTTTCTTTTTTATTATAATCCAACAACGATCACAATGACAGCTGCAACAACAACAACAACAACAACAACAACAACAACAACAACAACAATCGCGCTAAGCTAAAAGTTTACGTGGACGTTTGCTGTGCTGCTATCGTCTCCCGTTCGCTAGCCCCGCTGCCAGCTCTTCTATCCCACTCTTTTTCGTCGTTTTTGTTACCACCGTTTCGTTTCGCTCTCGATGTTGTTGTTGTTATTATTGTTGTTGTTGCTGCTGCTTGACACAGCAGGTTTTTTTCAGCGGCTTTTCCCCGAATACACTCTCATGTATGTCTGTGAGCGTGTCTGTGTGTGTTTGCATTGCATATTATTAATTTTTTAATCTATTTAAATAGATTCAAATTAAATTTGTTGCTTGTGATTGCGTATATGGAAACATTGACCGTAAAGTCAAAAGCGAAAACATTGAAAATACGATTTGCGGCCAATTGGAAGAACTGATAGAAAAGAGGGAGAGATTGAATGAGGGAGAGAATTCAAGAGAGAACGTTGTCAGAGAGCTACACACACATGTACATGGGGTGGTAAAACCGCATAAAAATATAAGCTTATTTGCTTTGCGCCAGAAAGACAATTATTTTGTCATACAATTAGTGAAAGATCAGCTGATTAGTTGCAAATTGCAATATATGGAATTGTAAATCATAAGAAATAAACTTTCCACCCACACACACAGAAACACATCCAGTGGCTCTCAATTTCACTCACGAAACACACACATACGCACTTGTCACTCCTGTGCCTTTCTTTTTTATGTAGCTTTGGCCTAATTTCCACAAGAATGGATTGAAATATCACTTACACAGAACTGTTTATGATCGTAGTTGCGCGTACTTGGATGCTATTAATGAACCATTTACGTATTTACTTTAAATTTAAAGTAATGAGATTTATTACTTTAATTAGTATGGAATTTTTTCGAGTACAAATGCCAACTCGACTTTTTGCAAGCGTTGCCAGTCTGACCGTTTTCGATAACAGCATAAAACCAACAGCTGTTAAATGTGTAGGAAACAGCGGTCACACTGCTTCACTTAACAGAAATTTTTTAACAGTTGTTAAAACACATCATAACACTGCATAGTGTGGCCAGACAGAAACTATTTACGAATATTTGGGATTTTCCTGATTTTACCGTATGGTCACTAAAACGTGCTTTAGTTCGTTGAACACAACTTAAATTATTGGCGTTATTTTAGTAATTTCAAAACATGGGCAAGAAGGATAAAAAGGATAAGAAGAAGGGCAAAGGTGCCTTAAAGACAGCAATGAAGACCGATAAAAAATTGGCAGCCAAACAAAAGAAACTGATCGAGAAAATTGGTGAAGTAAGAACCACGAGTCCAATATTCATGAATTTTGTAAATAAACAATAAAAATTACACTATTTGTTTCAGACGGATATAGTTGAGATTGTTAAGCAATTGGAGGAGCAACAGGCCAAACTGACAACCATAACAGAAGAAATATGCCAGCCACCAACACCACGTTCCAATTTCTCACTTATTGCCCATCCGGAAAAGGAAGAATTGATCTTGTTCGGAGGAGATCTTTACAACGGCGCCAATGTGACCGTATTCAATGATCTCTTCTTCTACAATATACCGCGAAATGAGTGGAAACTGATGAAGTCGCCAGCGGGCCCCACGCCACGAAGTTCTCATCAAATGGTTGCAGTTGCCACCGATGGTGGCCAACTTTGGGTAAGCACCGACTGCTAAATACTCTACCCTCATCATTTTAAACTATATGTCCACAATGTTGTAGCTCTTTGGTGGGGAGCATGCTAGTCCCTCACAGCTGCAATTCCATCATTACAATGATCTGTGGTCGTTGAGCCTGAAGACCCGTCAGTGGAACAAGGTGGTGGCTCCAAATCCCCCGAGTGCCCGTAGTGGTCACCGCATGGTCGCCGCCAAGAAGCGCCTGTTCATCTTTGGCGGATTCCATGATAATAATCAGAGCTATCGTTACTATAATGATGTCCATGTCTTCTCCTTGGAGTCATATCAATGGCTCAAGATCGAGATCGTTGCCGGTGTGGCGCCAACGGTGCGCTCCGGTGGCTGTATTGCTGCCACACCAGATGGCAGAATCTATGTTTGGGGTGGCTATACAAGGACATCGATCAAGATGAATTTCGATAGTGGCGTAACCCACACCGATATGTTTGCCCTGGATGTGGACAGTAAGTTGGCAGAAAGAAGAGATGTAGCTTGTTGCTTTAGAATAGTTGAATCAATCTGAATTTCATTTGCAGAAAGCACTGAGAATAAGTACAAATGGAGCGTGGTGAAGCCCGGTGGATATCGTCCCAAGCCCAGAAACAGCGTTGGCTTCGCAATGGCAGCCAACAACAAGGTGTATTGCTTTGGCGGCGTCATGGATAGCAACGAGGATGATTTTGATGTTGTGGGACAGTTTGGTGATGAGCTCCTTTCGTTCGATCTTCAATCGCAGGCCTGGCGATTGCTCGAGGTAATACCCAAGGCAAAGCCCAGCTCCAAAAAGGATAATGCCAAAATCGACGATGTTGAAATGGAGGAATCCAATGCCAAACCTGTGACAACCACAACCACTGATGGCATATTCACAGTCACTGTGGGTGGTCCGAGTGGTAGCGCCCAATCGACCACGCCTTATGTATCCAAGATTCCCAGTTTATTTGGAAAACCTCGACGCACCGATGCGCCAGCTCCTCGCATGAAACCGGGCATGTGCGTCTGCAAAGGAACTTTATATCTGTATGGCGGTCTGTACGAGGAGAATGAGAAGCAACACACTCTGAATGATTTCTACTCCTTGGATCTGCATAAGTTGGACCAGTGGAAGGTGATTATTGAAAACAATCAACAGGCACATGATTGGTTCGATAACTCTGACGACAGTAGTTCCAATGAAGAATACTCCAGCTGCGATGATGACGATGATGATGAGGATGATAGTTCCGATATGGATGAAGATTGATTTAATTTTATACCATTATTGATGTTGTGTCTACATTTACAATATACAAATAAAATCGTCTACTTCAAAAGTTGTTGATTTTTTTGATTTACATACATATAAAATATTTAAAAGTTGGCGCCATTACGCCACCTAGCGGCATACCAATCCATAATTAAATAGGCAAAAGCAATAGGCAATACACGTGTTATCGATAACTATTGATGTGCAAAATTAATCGGACACTAAATTGCCAAAGGTTTTTGTTTGAACGAAAGAAAACAAAGTAAATTTGTTAAAAATATAAAAAAAAAAACAATGGAGATTGCAGTATACAAAGACTGTTGGCACCTGTTGGAAACCTTTGAGAGTGCAGCCAATGCTGATCCCAATGGTGCCACCTATACATTATTCCATTACTACTGGCGTGATCTCCAAATGAAGTTCATTTATGGCGCTCAGACCATGTCGGCCGAGATTATGCAGACAACGCTGGCGGCGCTGCACGTTGCGAAGCGAGTGGCATGTGGACGTAGAACCCATGGCGAAGAGTTCACAGCGAAGCGAGGCCATCGCATTGGCGCCATCTACCTGATGTACGCCATCTACCACCGCCAACCAACACGGCACTTCATCAAGATTGAGGTTTCGCCCGCCACTTGGGATGCATTGGCGAGCTACATGATGCAGCTGCACAGGGGCAGCTTCGACCGCTCCGATACCCAACAAGTGTGCTACATCTTCCGGGATATGGTTAAGAGCCAGGCATTCCGATACACCGCCGTGGATTATCAGTGTGGATTAGAGGACTTTGTTGTCTATGACAGCGAGGAGGAAATAAAGAATGGCCGGAAGGCGAAGATGGGCGTTAATATTCCTCAAACCCGCACCAGGTTAGATATTGATGATCTTAATGAATTGCCAGACCTGATCTCGAGTATGAAGCCACTTTGCCAGCTCGAAGAGGTATACAACAAGCAGGTGATGCCATTTCGTTCAAGAAGTGGTGGCTGCCGCATCTTCTCCCAACTACAGGACACCTTCAAGGATATTAGTAAACTGATCAGCGCACAGGACACCATCAAGGATATAAGCGTATTGAACGACGCTCAGGACGAGCAACCGACAACATCCCATTCTGCTGCCAAAAATAGCCTACTGATGATGCGACAAAGCCTCCGGAAGAAGGCTAAAATTGTTGGAGAAGAGAATGCTCAGGCGCAGCAGTCCAGCTCTTCTCAATCGGTGACTGCTCCTCGTCCGGTCTCCCAACGTGGACGACCAACAGTAGGTCGGGCACTTTCGCATCCCCTGCCCGACGATATCATTAAAGAGTTGACGCTTTAAGCGGCAGTGTTAGTTGTTGTAACTTTACTTTTAGTTAGATTATTTAAAACAAATAAATATTTAATAATTTTGGAAAAACTGAGAGTAGTTCTTATAGATTAAATGAATTTATTAGCAATGTTTTTTTTTTTAATTTTAAATTGCCAGCCGCAATTTCATATTTGGTATTTTTTGGTATTTCCGCAGACATAAAATGCACTAATTGTTGGCTGACAAACTATCGATAGGCGTGCTCGATTGTAACATGTGTGTGGGAGAGTGAATGCGAGTGTTGGGTGTGAGTGTGTGTGTGTGTGCGTGTGCGCGCGGTTATATGTGTTATTATTATTGTTAAGGTTAACCTAGCTTAATGGTTTAGTACTTTCGTATCAATATACATATATTATTATTTTTTTTATTGTAAATTTCGTAAATTAAGTGAGCTACATCAGGGAATCGCGAATATGCTGCGACTACTACTAAACAACTGCAATCATCGCAGTGACATGCTCAGGTAATGCCTTCCAACACTATCACACTCCACACACACACACTCGCACATGCACATACATATGTACTTATGTATGTATGCATGTGTGTGTGTGTGTGTGTGTGTGTAGAGAGACACGATCAGAGCTTGGAGACTTTGAAGAGCGCGAAAGTTGCTCAATGATAAACAAAAATTTGGTGCCCTTTAGTACTTAAGATATTCAATGTATTGTGTGTTCATTATGCAATCAAATTGTGTTTTTTGTTGTTGCAAATTAGCCGCGGCTTGTTGCAACAACAGTCGCAGCTGCTGGGGCAGCGTCTACAAAATGCCACACGATTGATGCGACAGCATCAGCAACAGATCGGCATGCGGACGAGACCGAGGATGAGGTCAAGGCCGGCGGCACCAACAACGCGTGCCCTGCTTTTGGGTGGCGGCACACTTGGCGCCGGTCTGGCCATGCGCAGCTGGTGGTCAACGGGACGCGCGATGGCGAATTGCGAGGCGGGGAATCGTTTGGCGGGCGTAATACAGCACACACTGGAGCAGGAGGATCAGAGCTTCGATTGGCGGCGTTTCTGGGCGTATTTGGAGCCACACACCTGGGAGCTCTTAGGTGCGATATTTGTAAGTAGTATGGGCTTAGGCTTTGCAATCAATCGACTCCCAATTGTTGTTATTATTGTATTTGCAGGCGGCACTTGTTGTGGCATTCATCAATATACGGATACCCAATCTGCTGGGGGATCTGGTGAACACACTGGCCCGATATGCCAACACCTATGTCATGGATCCCATACACAATTCCTTTGTTAAGGATGTCACGAAACCCGCTAGCAATCTCCTTAGCCTGTACATGCTTCAATCGGGATTCACGTTCATGTACATCTATCTGCTGAGTCGGGTGGGCGAGCAGATGGCGGCCAGACTGCGTCAGGATCTGTTCAAGCAGATTGTACTGCAGGACATCTCCTTTTTCGATGAGAATCGTACTGGGGAGCTGGTGAACCGCCTCACTGCCGATGTCCAGGACTTCAAGACATCCTTCAAGCAGTTCGTTGCCCATGGACTGCGGAGTGCGGCACAGCTAATCGGAGGCAGCATCTCCCTCTTCATGATATCCCCGCACATGGCTGCCATTGCACTGGCCAGTGTACCCTGTGTGGTCATGTTTATGACCTATTTGGGACGCAAGCTGCGAGCTCTCAGCAAAAGCTCACAGGCTCAGGCGGAACGTGCCACTGGCGTCTGCGAGGAGGCGCTATCCAATATACGCACGGTGCGCTCCAGCGCCTGCGAGTACCGTGAGATGCAGCTGTTCGAGCAGGAGACGAATGAGGCGGCACGTCTCGCCCAGGATCTGGGCCATGGCATTGCCATATTCCAAGGGCTAACCAATTTCTTCCTCAACACCTTGGTGCTATCCACACTGTTCATGGGCGGCCATCTCATGTCCACGGAGAGTCTAACGCCGGGCGCTCTCATGGCCTTTCTGGTGGCCTCACAGGGTGTACAGCGGTCCTTGGCCCAAGGATCAATACTGCTCGGCACCATGATCCGCGGCATGACGGCGGGCAGTCGCGTCTTTGAGTTCCTGGCATTGCAGCCCAAGGTTGAGCTGATGCGTGGCTATATCATACCTCCGGAACGCCTACACGGTGAAATCCGCTTCGAAAACGTTTCCTTTGCATATCCCATGCGGCCGGAACAGGTGAGTAAGACAAGATTTAAAGATTATTCTAGAAAACCTCAATTTGACACGATATTTTCACTCCTTTGGCGGTATTTTCCAAAATATTGCTTCAAATCCACTGAAGTAAAGTTTTTTAAGTCTATTTTGATACCATAAATTGAATGGTCACAAAAAATTTCGATTTCGAAGTTTTAATTTTTTTGACATTTTTGCAAGGGGTTAGTATGCAAAAATGACCAAAAATGGTCCAAAATTTACAAGTGTCAACATGTATAAATTTTTGATGCAGATTCAAAATATGATCAGAGCCATTGACAAAACTGCAAAAATTTTGATAATACCTTGAATTTTGACGAAGTTATGGATTCTCAAAGTTGAGAAAGTTTCCCATTTTTCATACAAAAGTTGACTTTTTACATTTTGAAATTTATAGCAGTATCTCGAAAACTTTGTAAATATTTTTTGATGCAGATTCAAAGTATATGAAAAGCCCTTGACGAAAATTATAAAATTTCTAAAATCGGTTGAGATTTGCCAAAGTTACATCTTCTCAAAGCTAAGACAGTTTCCATAATTTGACCAAAAAACAGTTTTTGATCATTTTTTCACTCCTTTGGCGATATTTTCCAAAATATTGCTTCAAATCCACTCAAGTAAAGTTTTTTAAGTCTATTTTGATACCATAAATTGAATGGACACAAAAAATTTCGATTTCGAAGTTTTCTTTTTTTTGACATTTTTGCAAGGGGTTAGTATGCAAAAATTACCAAAAATGGTCCAAAATTTACAAGTGTCAACATGTATAAATTTTTGATCCAGATTCAAAATATGGTCATAGCCATTGACAAAACTGCAAAAATTTTGAAAATACCTTGAATTTTGACGAAGTTATGGCTTCTCAAAGTTGAGAAAGTTTCCCATTTTTCATACAAAAATCGACTTTCTACATTTTGAAATTTATAGCAGTATCTCGAAAACTTTGTAAATATTTTTTGATGCACATTCAAAGTATATGAAAAGCCCTTGACGAAAATGATAAAATTTCTAAAATCGGTTGAGATTTGCCAAAGTTACATCTTCTCAAAGCTAAGACAGTTTCCATAATTTTACCAAAAAACAGTTTTTTGATAATTTTTTCACTCCTTTGGCGATATTTTATAAAATATTGCTTCAAATCCACTCAAGTAAAGTTTTTTAAGTCTATTTTGATACCATAAATTGAATGGTAACAAAAAATTTCGATTTCGAAGTTTTAATTTTTTTGACATTTTTGCAAGGGGTTAGTATGCAAAAATTACCAAAAATGGTCCAAAATTTACAAGTGTCAACATGTATAAATTTTTGATGCAGATTCAAAATATGATCATAGCCATTGACAAAACTGCAAAAATTTTGAAAATACCTTGAATTTTGACGAAGTTATGGATTCTCAAAGTTGAGAAAGTTTCCCATTTTTCATACAAAAATCGACTTTCTACATTTTGAAATTTATAGCAGTATCTGGAAAACTTTGTAAATATTTTTGATGCAGATTCAAAGTATATGAAAAGCCCTTGACGAAAATGATAAAATTTCTAAAATCGGTTGAGATTTGCCAAAGTTACATCTTCTCAAAGCTAAGACAGTTTCCATAATTTGAGCAAAAAACAGTTTTTGATCATTTTTTCACTCCTTTGGCGATATTTTCCAAAATATTGCTTCAAATCCACTCAAGTAAAGTTTTTTAAGTCTATTTTGATACCATAAATTGAATGGACAAAAAAAAAATTTCGATTTCGAAGTTTTAATTTTTTTGACATTTTTGCAAGGGGTTAGTATGCAAAAATGACCAAAAATGGTCCAAAATTTACAAGTGTCAACATGTATAAATTTTTGATGCAGATTCAAAATATGATCATAGCCATTGACAAAACTGCAAAAATTTTGAACATACCTTGAATTTTGACGAAGTTATGGGTTCTCAAAGTTGAGAAAGTTTCCCATTTTTCATACAAAAATCGACTTTCTACATTTTGAAATTTATAGCAGTATCTCGAAAACTTTGTAAATATTTTTTGATGCAGATTCAAAGTATATGAAAGCCCTTGACGAAAATTATAAAATTTCTAAAATCGGTTGAGATTTGCCAAAGTTACATCTTCTCAAAGCTAAGACAGTTTCCATAATTTGACCAAAAAACAGTTTTTGATCATTTTTTCACTCCTTTGGCGATATTTTATAAAATATTGCTTCAAATCCACTCAAGTAAAGTTTTTTAAGTCTATTTTGATACCATAAATTGAATGGTAACAAAAAATTTCGATTTCGAAGTTTTAATTTTTTTGACATTTTTGCAAGGGGTTAGTATGCAAAAATGACCAAAAATGGTCCAAAATTTACAAGTGTCAACATGTATAAATTTTTGATGCAGATTCAAAATATGATCATAGCCATTGACAAAACTGCAAAAATTTTGATAATACCTTGAATTTTGACGAAGTTATGGATTCTCAAAGTTGAGAAAGTTTCCCATTTTTCATACAAAAGTCGAATTTTTACATTTTGAAATTTATAGCAGTATCTCGAAAACTTTGTAAATATTTTTTGATGCAGATTCAAAGTATATGAAAAGCCCTTGACGAAAATTATAAAATTTCTAAAATCGGTTGAGATTTGCCAAAGTTACATCTTCTCAAAGCTAAGACAGTTTCCATAATTTGAGCAAAAAACAGTTTTTGATCATTTTTTCACTCCTTTGGCGATATTTTCCAAAATATTGCTTCAAATCCACTCAAGTAAAGTTTTTTAAGTCTATTTTGATACCATAAATTGAATGGACAAAAAAAAAATTTCGATTTCGAAGTTTTAATTTTTTTGACATTTTTGCAAGGGGTTAGTATGCAAAAATGACCAAAAATGGTCCAAAATTTACAAGTGTCAACATGTATAAATTTTTGATGCAGATTCAAAATATGATCATAGCCATTGACAAAACTGCAAAAATTTTGAACATACCTTGAATTTTGACGAAGTTATGGGTTCTCAAAGTTGAGAAAGTTTCCCATTTTTCATACAAAAATCGACTTTCTACATTTTGAAATTTATAGCAGTATCTCGAAAACTTTGTAAATATTTTTTGATGCAGATTCAAAGTGTATGAAAAGCCCTTGACGAAAATGATAAAATTTCCAAAATCGGTTGGGATTTGGCAAAGTTACATCTTCTCAAAGCTAAGACAGTTTCCATAATTTGACCAAAAAACAGTTTTTTGATAATTTTTTCACTCCTTTGGCGATATTTTATAAAATATTGCTTCAAATCCACTCAAGTGAAGTTTTTTAAGTCAATTTTGATACCATAAATTGAATGGACACAAAAAATTTCGATTTCGAAGTTCTCATTTTTTTGACATTTTTGCAAGGGGTTAGTATGCAAAAATGACCAAAAATGGTCCAAAATTTACAAGTGTCAACATGTATACATTTTTATAGAGATTCACAATATGATCATAGCCCCTGACAAAACTGCAAAAATTTTGAAAATACCTTGAATTTTGACGAAGTTATGGGTTCTCAAAGTTGAGAAAGTTTCCCATTTTTCATACAAAAATCGACTTTCTACATTTTGAAATTTCTAGCAGTATCTCAAAAACTTTGTAAATATTTTTTGATGCAGATTCAAAGTATATGAAAAGCCCTTGACGAAAATGATAAAATTTCTAAAATCGGTTGAGATTTGCCAAAGTTACATCTTCTCAAAGCTAAGACAGTTTCCATAATTTGACCAAAAAACAGTTTTTGATCATTTTTTCACTCCTTTGGCGATATTTTCCAAAATATTGCTTCAAATCCACTCAAATAAAGTTTTTTAAGTCTATTTTATACCCTAAATTGAACGGACACAAAAATGTCGATTTCGAAGTTTTCATTTTTTTGACATTTTTGCAAGGGGTAAGTATGCAAAAATGACCAAAAATGGTCCAAAATATACAAGTGTCAACATGTATAAATTTTTGATCCAGATTCAAAATATGATCATAGCCATTGACAAAACTGCAAAAATTTTGAAAATACCTTGAATTTTGACGAAGTTATGGCTTCTCAAAGTTGAGAAAGTTTCCCATTTTTCATACAAAAGTCGACTTCTTACATTTTTAAATTTATAGCCGTATCTCGAAAAATTTGTAAATACCTTTGGACGCAGATTCAAAGTATATGAAAAGCCCTTGACGAAAATTATAAAATTTCCAAAATCGGTTGGGATTTGGCAAAGTTACATCTTCTCAAAGCTAAGACAGTTTCCATAATTTGACCAAAAAACAGATTTTTGATAATTTTTTCACTCCTTTGGCGATATTTTATAAAATATTGCTTCAAATCCACTCAAGTGAAGTTTTTTAAGTCAATTTTGATACCATAAATTGAATGGACACAAAAAATTTCGATTTCGAAGTTCTCATTTTTTTGACATTTTTGCAAGGGGTTAGTATGCAAAAATTACCAAAAATGGTCCAAAATTTACAAGTGTCAACATGTATACATTTTTATAGAGATTCAAAATATGATCATAGCCCCTGACAAAACTGCAAAAATTTTGAAAATACCTTGAATTTTGACGAAGTTATGGCTTCTCAAAGTTGAGAAAGTTTCCCATTTTTCATACAAAAATCGACTTCCTACATTTTGAAATTTCTAGCAGTATCTCAAAAACTTTGTAAATATTTTTTGATGCAGATTTAAAGTATATGAAAAGCCCTTGACGAAAATGATAAAATTTCTAAAATCGGTTGAGATTTGCCAAAGTTACATCTTCTCAAAGCTAAGACAGTTTCCATAATTTGACCAAAAAACAGTTTTTTGATCATTTTTCACTCCTTTGGCGATATTTTCCAAAATATTGCTTCAAATCCACTCAAATAAAGTTTTTTAAGTCTATTTTATACCCTAAATTGAACGGACACAAAAATGTCGATTTCGAAGTTTTCATTTTTTTGACATTTTTGCAAGGGGTAAGTATGCAAAAATGACCAAAAATGGTCCAAAATATACAAGTGTCAACATGTATAAATTTTTGATCCAGATTCAAAATATGATCATAGCCATTGACAAAACTGCAAAAATTTTGAAAATACCTTGAATTTTGACGAAGTTATGGCTTCTCAAAGTTGAGAAAGTTTCCCATTTTTCATACAAAAGTCGACTTCTTACATTTTTAAATTTATAGCCGTATCTCGAAAAATTTGTAAATACCTTTGGACGCAGATTCAAAGTATATGAAAAGCCCTTGACGAAAATGATAAAATTTCTAAAATCGGTTGAGATTTGCCAAAGTTACATCTTCTCAAAGCTAAGACAGTTTCCATAATTTGACCAAAAAACAGATTTTTGATAATTTTTTCACTCCTTTGGCGATATTTTATAAAATATTGCTTCAAATCCACTCAAGTAAAGTTTTTTAACTCAATTTTGATACCATAAATTGAATGGACACAAAAAATTTCGATTTCGAAGTTTTAATTTTTTTGACATTTTTGCAAGGGGTTAGTATGCAAAAATGACCAAAAATGGTCCAAAATTTCAAAGTGTCAAAATGTATAAAATTTTTATAGAGATTCAAAATATGATCATAGGCATTGACAAAAGTGCAAAAATTTTGAAAATACCTTGAATTTTGACGAAGTTATGGCTTCTCAAAGTTGAGAAAGTTTCCCATTTTCATACAAAAATCGACTTCCTACATTTTTAAATTTATAGCAGTATCTCGAAAACTTTGGAAATATTTTTTGATGCAGATTCAAAGTATATGAAAAACCCTTGACGAAAATGATAAAATTTCTAAAATCGGTTGAGATTTGCCAAAGTTACATCTTCTCAAAGCTAAGACAGTTTCCATAATTTGACCAAAAAGCTGTTTTTTGATCATGAAATGAAAAGAGTCTTAAAATCTGTTTATGTTTGACAAAGTTATGAGTTTCTGAAGTTAAGACGGTTCCCAATTTTTGACAAAACCCAAATTTGGCCTAAATTTTCAAAATTTCTTATGCCTCATTACAGTTCGTGCTGAAGGATTTCAGTTTGACACTGCGTCCAGGACAGACGGTGGCATTGGTGGGCGCCAGCGGATCAGGAAAATCAACGATAGCGGCACTTTTGGAACGTTTCTATGAACCTACCTCAGGCAATATCAAGCTGGATGGTTACAAGCTGTCGGACATTTCGCCCAATTGGCTGCGCGCCAATGTCCTGGGCTTCATTGAGCAGCAGCCGGTGCTGTTTGGCACCAGTATCCTGGAGAATGTGCGGTATGGGAAGCCGGATGCCAACCAGGATGATTGCTATGAAGCCTCCAAATTGGCGCAATCCCATGATTTCGTCACTGCCCTGCCCGATGGCTATTATACGCATGTGGGGGAGCGGGGAACCCAATTGAGCGGTGGCCAACGGCAAAGGATTGCCATTGCCCGGGCACTGGTGAAGAATCCGCGTATATTGATACTGGATGAGGCGACCAGTGCACTGGATGCCACCAGTGAGGCGGAGGTGCAAAAAGCTTTAGACACTGCCGTTCAGAATCGCACCACATTGGTGATTGCCCACAGGTTATCCACCATACGCAATGCTGATCTGATTGTCGTATTGGACCAGGGACGAGTCGTTGAGGTGAGTTTTGTTATCCCTGGCCGGAGACATTTATCGATATCGATTGTGTGTTTTTCGCTTTTAGACGGGCAAACATGATGAGCTTATGGGCAAGCGTGGCCTCTATTATGATTTGGTGCGTCAGCAGGAGCGCCGAGAAACTCAGGAGCAGGTTGAGGCACATGTAGACATGGTTGAACAGGTGCCGATGCAGGCGGAGGCGGACGCGGAGGCAAGAACAGCATAATAGTACAATAACGAGGTCGCTAGAAATATTACGACACGATTCCCCTTCCTCCTCCCCCTTTGTAAATAACATTCGATATCTTATACAATTTTTTTTTTTTTTAATTGCATATACAAATTGTAATTTGTATCTGATTGACAAATCGACGTGAGGATCAAATTGATCAAATAATAACGAAATCAGAACAGAGATTGTTCATGTTAAATAAATACTTTTGTTGATTAATGTATACGCACGTATATCTGCACGCTGTTTAAATAATTATTTTGAAAATACATATGCAAATTGGGAAAGTAACTGCCGCTATGTGGGTAATTTGTAAACGATATATATCGCTATGCCAGCTGTTAGTATTTTTGTGTTGTGTATTATTGTGAATGTGTGCCAACGGTCACACTGATCACTAACGCTAGTCTCATTTTGGTTTTTTTTTTAAACAAATGCATTTGTTTTTTATTTTCGACTTGTGTGCAGTAATTCAAGTGGCTCAACGTGCGACCGGCGGTTGAAAATGCTGTGAGGACGAAATCGACCATTAATTCGAAATGTGCGTTAAATTAACAACAACAACAGCAATAATAACAACAGCAGTACCAGCAGCAGCAGCAACAACACCAACAAAATATATGAGAAATTATGTAAGTGTGTGTGTGAGTGCCAGTGTATTTCTGACAATACACATCAACATGAAATTGTACCTGTGATTGTGTATGTGTGTGTGTGTGTGAGTATGAGTGTAAACCGTGTTTAACTATTGGCTTAAGCAACAACTATTAATGAGAATGCAACAACAACGACAACCAACAACAATGAAAACGACAACGAATTCAGCAACATCAACTAAAGCAACAACACAATAACTACAACTACGAAAATAATAGCACAAGCTTTGCTATTTGTTAATGGTCATGTCGTTGTTGTTCCCGTTCCCCCACACACATTTTTTTTATTTTTTATTTGTTTCGTGCCCGTGCCTGTGTTGAATGTGAGTGTGTGCATGTGTGTTTGTGTGTGTGTGTGTGTGTGTGTGTGTGTGCATTCGTCACTTTGTTTATGCATGTGTATGTACATATGTATGTATGTTCCTAGCAATAGTGTGACAATGTGTTCATATCAAAATAATAATAATAATAATAATGAATAACTGAATGTGTGCGTCAGCGAGCGATATTCGTTAAACACAGTTGCTATATTTAATACTGCATACGTAAGGCTGAGCATTGATTAATGCGTTGATATTTTGCAAGAATATCGAGTCACACTTCATTTCTCAGGGTCAATGCTGTGCCAATAACATTGTGGCTCTCCGCCTTCCACATTCCTCCTTGTCGTCCCTCGTAACCCAACAACATTTCCCATAGAGTTGAACATTTTAGTTCTCGCTCTGAGCTAGTTCAACGGCAAACAATTCGCCAAAGTATTTCAATATAATATATATGTAATTGTAAGTACTATTTGCCGGCTGTGATATCATACTTTAATTAGCCATTGAATATTTGCTTAAGCAGTAAAAGTCAAGTCGTAAAGTCGTTTGACTTGTTTACATTTGCACGTTCCATAAGTAGTTCATTTTGTAAAAACCAGTTCAATACGTGAAGGCTTGCCAGATCGTCACTTGCTCTCAGCATCTTTACAACCGACTACCTCCTTCTCTCTCGCACTCTTTGTGCTT
Organism: Drosophila quadrilineata; assembly: GCA_018150725.1. Taxonomy (NCBI): domain Eukaryota; kingdom Metazoa; phylum Arthropoda; class Insecta; order Diptera; family Drosophilidae; genus Drosophila; species Drosophila quadrilineata. The sequence continues at coordinate 21,798,878 of JAECWN010000432.1, forward strand.
CCGTATTGCATTCAGTATGTCTCGCTCTCTCTCTCTCTCTATCTCTCTCTTGTTTCACTCTCTATTTTGACTCTCTCTGAAACTCTGTTTTTATTTGCTCTCTCAGCAAACGAAACGCAATACATACACAGCTTTCCATGCAGCAACAAAAAGAATTCAAGCAAAAACAGCAGCAACAACAACAACAACAGCAGCAGCAAGAGCAGCACAAGCAGCATCGGCGTACGACAAACGCGCTGCCAACATGCGCCAGCTGCCTCTGCCCGCTGCTGGCGAACAACAAAAGCAACGATGAGCCCATAGTGATGGCACTTGGTCAGCAATGGCACTGCGATTGTTTTCGCTGCTCGGTATGCGATTGCCATCTGCATAGCTGGTATTTTGAGCGTGAGAATTTGCTTTATTGCCGCGAGGACTATTATGCCCGATTCGGTGATGCCTGCCAGCAATGTACGGCGGTCATAACCGGACCGGTTATGGTCGCCGGCGAGCATAAGTTTCATCCGGAATGCTTCTGTTGCGCCGCCTGCGGATCATTCATTGGCGAGGGTGAATCATACGCATTGGTCGAACGATCCAAGCTATATTGCGGCCAGTGCTATGGCAAACGTTTGCCCCTGGATGCCCGGGCACGTATCACGAATGCGGGCAAACCCATGCATTCCATTCGACTCGTTGAGATACCGAAGGATGCGACGCCCGGTCTACGTGTGGATGGCGGTGCTTTGGATGATGGTTGTCCCACGGTGCGGATAACCGAGTAAGTTCAACTTCAAGCCAACAACACGCACACACACTCCTAGCTACTAACAAATATTAAGATATTAAAAAAAAAAAAAAAAATATTTCTAAATAATTAACTAATGAAATTTTTGATTATTCATGAAAATTGGTATTCAGAAGTAAGAAACTATTAACTATGCAACTTTTGGTATTTTTTGGAAGTCAGTATTTAAATACTTATTATATTAAAGCTTTGTGGAGCTTTTTGAATACTCTTTTTATTATCAATTTGTTTTATTGTGCCTAAAACTACTAATTTAGATTAATTAATTAATTGGTGGCTGGTTTCATTCTCCCAATATCTATCTAATTCTCTCCCATCTCTCTAACTTCTTGAACTTATACTCTATGTGTGTCTTTCTTTCTATTTCTCTCTGTGTATTTCTTTTGGGTTTTGCTTATGATAAGTTTGATTTGTAAATTTTATGGTCGCATGGGCAAATATGCCTTCTCCCTGCTTACATCGGTGGCGGATCGTTGTTGTGCCTCATATAGGTAATGATTAACACCCTCATCCATAAATTCCATACACTCTATCCCCCTTTAACCCGCTCACGCCCGTACCCGCAACCTACAAAACAAACCTAACGACCTCTACCCAAAATCGTAACCCCACCAAACCCTGCAAATAATCTGACGGTTTCTCTGGTTGCAGAATCGATGTGAACCTCACAAACCTACACATTGGCGATCGCATACTGGAAGTGAATGGCACTCCGGTTAGTAACTCATCCGTGGAGCAGATCGACAAGCTGATACGCAGTAATGAGAAGATGCTACAGTTGACCGTAGAGCATGATCCAGTGCAGGTCTGCCGCAGCTGCAGTCAGGCGGATATACAACGCGCTAGTTCCGCATCCACATTGATCCTTCCGCTTAGCACCTCGGCGTCCAGCGTTGAGGTTGGCGGTCGTGGTCGCGAGCGGCTCTATAAGGCGGCCGCTGTCGGTGAACCGAGCGGCAAGGCACGCCGTATGCGGCAACAAACCCTGCAAGGTGGACAAATGTCTAAGCAACAGCAGCAGCAACAATCGCAGCAACAACAGCAGCAGCAGAGTCAGCAGCAATTGCATCAGTTGAAGGAGAAGGAGCGCTGCTCGAGTCTATCGAAGCTATTGGATGAACAGCATACCGCCCAACAGTACTCGGCACATCCGCAACTCTACGACCTTTCGAGGACGCAAAGTTGCCGCGTTGTTCAAAAACCACAACGCATATTCCGTGCCTCCGATCTGGTGATGGGAGAGAAGCTTGGTGAGGGCTTTTTTGGCAAGGTCTATAAAGTTACCCATCGACTGACCGGCGAATTGATGGTACTGAAGGAACTGCATCGTGCCGATGAAGAGGCTCAGCGCAATTTTATTAAGGAGGTGGCCGTACTTCGCCTGCTCGACCATCGTCATGTGCTCAAGTTCATTGGCGTCCTTTATAAGGACAAGAAACTGCATATGGTGACGGAATATGTGGCCGGCGGTTGCCTCAAGGAGCTCATCCATGATGCCAGGCAAACATTGAGCTGGGCACAGCGCGTCTGTCTGGCCCGCGATATTGCCTGCGGCATGAGCTACCTCCACTCCATGAATATCATCCATCGCGATCTCAACTCGATGAACTGTCTGGTGCGCGAGGATCATTCGGTCATAGTGGCCGATTTTGGTTTGGCGCGCAGTGTGGATGCACCGCGATTGCCTGGACCTTCGGGAGCAGGCAGTGCCACGGCCAGTCCAGCCACTGGCTACAGTTCAGGGCTCGAGGGCAATGCCATGTCACCGACGGGCACGCTGCGTCGTAGCAAGAGTCGCCAGCGAAGGCAACGCTACACGGTTGTGGGTAATCCCTATTGGATGGCACCCGAAATGATGAAGGGTCTCAAGTATGACGAGAAAGTCGATATCTTCTCATTTGGCATTATGTTATGCGAGGTAAGTTAATTCTCTATTCAATCTCCAGTTCCCAACACTCTAAACCGTCTTCTCAATTACTACTTGTAGATTATTGGACGCGTGGAGGCGGATCCGGACTATATGCCTCGGAATTCCGATTTTAGTCTCAATCAGCAGGAGTTTCGGGAAAAGTTTTGCTCCCACTGTCCGGAGGCCTTCGTCAAGGTGGCATTCCTCTGCTGTGACCTGAATCCAGATATGCGTCCATGCTTCGAGACCTTGTACGTGTGGTTGGAGGAACTGCGTCAGCATTTGGCTGCGCAACAACAGCCACCGGCACGATTGCTCCATGAGATTGACAACTTTCAGGACAGCTACATCAGTTCCGAGGACGCACTGTCGCCCACATCCCAACGCAGTCTGGATAATTTGGTGGAGGCAATGCCAAAGCCACCGAACCTACCATCGACTCCACCAGAGCCCAAGTTGGAGCCACCAGCACCACAAGCCGCCGTCGTAGTAGCAGCAATGCCACTGGATATCGGCGATCAGCTGGATGAAAAGGAGAATGTGGAGCAGCAGGTGGTAATGAGGCATGAAATACCCAAATCGCCACATCTGGGCAAGGATTTCTCGCCAAGCGGCGAACGATTACGGGATAGTATGCGTGCGCGACGCCGTCAGCGTATACTGAACGCACAGGAGAAGCTACGTGGTGTTACGCCGGAGACGACGTCCACGGAGCGGGCATTGAAACAGGCTCTGAAGAAATGCCGTCCATTTGGCGAGAAGGGTTATCTGGTGGATCTGCGGCCTGGAGCTGAGCTCCAGCTACATGATGTCCGCGACCTCAACAACTATTCGGATGTGGACTCCAGTTGTGATACAAGCTTAAACTATCATGAGGTGAATGCTGGCACAATGACGCCACCACCACCGCCAGTACCGCCACCACCACCGCCGGTCACGTCGCCACCAGCCGCAGCTGTGGAAGCGCCGCCAACACCGCCGCCATTGCCACCACCGCTGGAGCATCGTCTGGCATTCGAGGATATGCGCACGCGTCTCCATCAATGTCGCAGCAAATTTGAGCATCTGGAGGAAGCGAATCGTCGCAACTTCAGTCAGTCGCAGCATTCGATGCGCAACTTCTTCAAAACCCCACCGGTTGCACTCAAGATGTTCCAACGTCTGGAGCATGAGGCAACCTTGAACGGCGGCAGCGCAGCGCCACGTCGCACCACAACGCAACGCATCAATCAGACTCCGATCTTTCCCAGACGTCAATTACCGGCAGCGTTGCCGCAACTGCCACATGCCGAATCTTTGGAGCATCTGGCGGTGTCACCACCACCACCACGACCACCAGCATCATCATCAACATCGTCGTGCAACGCTAAGCGTAGCAAAGCAACTCAACCAGCAGCAGCAGCAGCAGTCGTTGCAACTGCAACTAATGTCAATGCCATCAACTCCGTCCCTGCCTCCGTTTCAGATTACCTGCCCAAGAAACATAAATTGACGCTGCCGCTGGCCACGCACATGTCCACGCCCATGCCCATGTCCATGCCCATGCCCACACATAGTAGTCCGCGTACAAGCAGTCAGCATCGTGTCCAGGGCAATGCCAGAGCGAGGCCATCAACGAAGCCACCAGCCACGGTTAGCAGCAGCAGCAGCAATAGCAACAACACCAACCATTGTCCATGCCCATCGCCCACCAGGCAGAGACCGGCATCGCCCAGCAAGCATCTAGCGCAACGGCATACGGCATCCACAGCGCAGCGCCAGAATAACCATGGTAATACTAAATGTTATACTACAACTATTATACTACAACTGTTATATTATAACTGTTATTCGTAACATTTTCTGCTGAATCAGTTATATTGTAACTTTATCCTGTATCTGCTATTCCACAAATTGTATGCTTATAATAATACTGTTATACTATTACTGTTATACGAAAAATTTATAATGGCCTTATGAAACTGTGCTATAATACTAAAACTTTATACCGACATTGACAGTATCCTCTGCCCACCACCATCATCATCAGCAGCAAACGTCCGGGAAGAGCACTCGTCTGAACATACTCAGTCCGGAGAAGGTGCATCGATTGGGCGCACGTCTAAGCGATCAGAAGCAGAAGCTGCGCGAAGAGACGGCAGCAGCAGTTGCATTAGCTGCCAGTAGCAATGGACATGGACGAGTTGGAGGAACTGCGACGAGCGTTGGAAGTGCTGCTGCTGGAGAAAGACGTAGACGAGCACCACCACCGCCACCAGTGCGAACGCATTTCAATACACGTTGTTAACTGTTATACATTGCACATACACCCCCACCCACATTACCAACGAACACCAACACACAATCATTAACACAACTGTTATACAGGCAAAAACACATTCCGTCATTTCGAAATGAAAAAAAGAAACCAAAACAAAGCCAAGCGAAACGATATGCAAAAGCAACGATAGAAAACAAATTATTCAACTATGATACAGAAAGATAGAAAGAAAACGAGCGAGCGCAAAAAGCGCGCGTAGCGACGACTGTTCCAAACAGAACTGTTCGACTGTAAGATGTAGCACAAGACAGAGAGAGCCAGCTAGATATATATGAGGAGAAGTAGCAGTTATACGCGCTGTCTGGGTGTGACCAGTTAGTTGACGAGTGAAATGCAAACTATGAGAGCTTTATAACAGTAAATGAATGTATAACGATAACTGGTCGCACTGCAGCAGTATAACAGTTCCATATACATAGATACTTACAACAAATGAATACAGTATAATGCTCAATTTTATTTCTCGTTCATTACTCGAAACTAAAACTGTTATACAGCTAACAATACGAATCCAATTTTTGCCCCCCAATTGTATATTGTATATAAACATACGTACATATGTATATTCTTGTAGTATATAAAAGATACCAAGGTTAAGTGCCTGTAATATCATGTTGCAATATTTACAAACGGTATATAGCATCGTAAGTTTACAGGGTATTACCTATACACACACATACACACACACACCCAACTTATATAACAGTTGCCGAACAAAACTTAACACAAACTATTGGAACAAATAACAAACTAAGTGAACGCGGAGGGGGAAAGGGAATTGATGAATACAGAGAGATGAACAATACCTACAATACAGATAGATAGAACCTTGTGCCATTGCCCACCATATACATATGTATGTAGATGATGCAAAGAAATGTGTGCGAAAGAGTTGAGTTGGGGAAAATCTAGTATAACAGAAACACAGCACACATTGCGACGAAAAGACAAAAACAATTATTTTTTTTATATACATATATGCATACAACACAACACACATAATATATATATATGTGTGTACATACATTTATTGTAGTTAGTGCTTAAATCTAATTTATTATGTTTAGTGTACTTGTATAACAAAATACCCTCCTATGTAATGATACTAAAATACGAAATGAATGTTTAACTCAGCAATGGTATTGAGAAACGAAAGTCTAACTCTACTACGTATAACGGTTAATCTATTATACAAAATGTGTATAACAATATTTGCAATTGCTCAATGCAGCCCTAGTTCTTAAGTAGCACACTGCTAACTGTTATACACACAACACACACACACATACTCATACATATATACACAAAATGAAAACCCACACTGTTTATGCTGTTGAAACTGTTATACATTACCGAATTGTACTTTATATACATATACATACATCTATACATTCGTATATTTAGGCATAACATATTATTACAAAAGAAACGCTTACAATTAACTGCTAGTATGTGACACGCCCAACCCCCGCCCCTATAAGCTCTACTAATACGAAAGACTAACTGATATACATACATACATACATTGTGTATAATAATTAATATGGTAAATGAATTATTTTATTTCGGTTTGCAGTGTCTTTGTTATTATAATTTTATTTTATTTTTTTTCAATTAGCTGTTATATTGACTGTCGAGCTAACAGCCGTATAACAGCTGTTAGCTACTTGTGTCATACTATTGTGAATTAATGTGCGTGCGCCTCTCAATATATACATATGTACATACATATGTATGTACATACATGCATACAAATATACATACATACATATATGTTTAAACTTTAAACTAACTCTACAATGCTACACTATATACACTTAGTAATAATATTTGCGTATAGTTTTGTATGCAGTTGATAATTATGTTAAAATAAATTTAAAAAACATTCCATAAAACAAAACCCCAATTGTACAAGTCCTTATAACAATACACTGTTATACATACATACATATGTACATATGTATGTATGTATGCATGAACGTCCATGGGGTATGAAGACGATTCATGGTATTTTACAGTCGAGCACTCCCTCTGCGAGATGTGCTTAGTCACTGTCCCGCAATATATATACGGCGTACAGTTGAGTATCATTGAAATCGCCATTAATGGATTCGCCCCTTTCTGGGGGGTGTGGGTGGGGGATTGGTGGGGCTGGTCGGGCGAGTTGAACGCGCACCGACCCTTTGCGCCAAAATCTTGCAGTCGCCAAGGCATCAACAGAATCAGGGCTCCAAAAAAGCTTTTCCTGGATACATACTGTATATGTATATGTACATATGTATGTATGTGTGAATGAATGTGAATGTGCGTGTGTGTGCATCTGGTTTTTCCGCATTGTTGCTTCCAGGAAGAGCAAGAGCTCAATACAAATGCCGCATACACACAAAATTAAGGGCAACACGACGACAGGTTGTATGTATCCATCCATCGTGGAATTTGTCCCAGACCATGGTCTGAATATCGGATCGATATGCGTATACATACATATACTACCTATATACATACATACATACATACATACATACATATGTATGTACATACATACATACATACATACATACATACATACATACATACATACATACATACATACATACATACATACATACATATGTATGTATATAGTATATGATGCGGCAGGCCAACAGCCCAGGACAATTGTAAATGGTTATACATACACACGGCACACACAGCATTTAAGGAGGTGTGGCACTTACACAGCTACATATGTATGTATGTACATATGTATGTATACATACATGCGCAGTTCTCACATTTCCTATTCACACGCACACACACACGCATCGTAGTTATGTAGTTGCTGTTATTGTAACATAACAGCGCTGCGACGCTGTCAAGCAGCTACGTTTAACAGCTGTTAGCTCAGCTGATTTCGCTCAATGGCCAACTCGCCCCATCAGCTGTTTGCGCTAATTAGTCTTGCTCTTCATTATATATGTACATACATACATACATATGTACTTCTATTCGTTTTTTTTTTTTTCTTTTGCTTAACTATAAATGTTACCATCTTGAAAGTATTTTTCTTAATAGTTTTTAACTATGTTGAGTAATATACGAAATGAACGTCATTGTTAAAGATATGAGCAGCAGCTGCACAGAAACAACTTTTCAATGAATAATAAAAAAAAAGAGACAGCAACAAGAACGGCGAACAACTGCAATCATTCTCAGTCGCTGCGCTGCTGCAGTGACGTAGCGGCGATGTTGGCTGCATTAACAACAGTAGTAGCAGCAGCAGCAGCAGCGTTGACGCTCCGTTACGTATTCAAGGTCTACATTTGTGTATCGATACACACGAACATCTAGATACATACAATTTGGTGTGTATACGCCTGGCAATTCATACATACATACATGTATAAATATATATATATATATATATATATATATATATATGTGCTTATTTACATACATGTATAGTATACATACTGGAGCAATGGTTCGTTGTTCTCTCGTTTCAACCCCCAAACACGAAACGCGCCCCTTTTGCACGACACGACACGACCCAGCACGACGTACGGCATGCCCAGAATCGCCGCTCCGTCACAGAGCGTCGCGTCGCATCGCGTCAGCCTTGCTTTGCGTTTTGCTTTTGCTTATGACGTGCTCGCACGTACACGACTCGCAACTGTTGTGTGTACATGCATACGTATATACATGTATGTATAAGTATATATGTATATATATCGCGTCATACATGCACGCATTACTGCCAACACATACAAGCCCAAATACACACATACAGATATGCATGTGTATATGAAAGTCTAGTTGACTACAGTGCCAACTGGCTTCAAGCATACAATATATAGAGAACGGACGATCTGTTCCCACCATTGGAGCCTGCACTGTATATCGCTGTACGTTGATGTGCTTGTGTGCTAAAAGAGCACGCATACAAACAAGCAATCCAACAGGGAGAGCGTGCGCGCATGAACTAAAAAATGTGTACAACATGAAACGGCAAGTTACCCTGTTGCCAATTGGCTAGCGTGCAGTGTTTAATGAGATAAGAATTATTTATATCAATTATAATCACAACAAATTGTAATACATTTAAACTATATGCACATACAAATAAAATTAAAAATAAATTAGTATTATCTAATTAAAATTTAATGTGCATAATTATTAATTGCCACGTCGACATATTCCTTAAGAAAATTATATAGTATATTTAAAATATGTTTGCTCTATAGTTTATTATTGTTCATATCAATCATCCCTATATTTGCCGCACTTGTATGACAAAAGAGTATCTGCATGCATAGATGCACACATACTTACATATGTACATATATATACGTACATATGTAGTGCATATATTTGCCACTGGGTCGGAGCGCTGCCTATTCGACGTGCCTGTTTTTCTTTTCTTTGCTTGTTGTTTGCTTTTGCAGTGTATTGCTTGGCGCACCGCTCATTTTCATCATTCTGTAGCCGAACGTTGCCGCGTGAAGTTACGCTTACGCTAAACATTATACCGTATACATAGCCTATACAACACACACGGTCGCACTCACTCACATCTTGAACTGAACGTCGGTCGTGTACGTGTTCGTTCTCTCTCTGTCTCCCTCTGTTCGCTGCCTATCGAACTTTATAGCGCGCGTGAGTGTATGTGTGAGTGAGAGAATATTGTGTGAATGTGTGTGTTTGTATGTGCAGGCGACAAAGACATTTGAAAAACGTAACGCGTACGTGTATTCATATACATACATATTTGTGGCACAGTGTGCGTGTGTCGTGCGCCGCAGCGCAGTTGAAAAATAAGAAAGATAATTTTTGCTGGCCGTTTCTTAACATTTTTTTTTGAGAGTGTTCAACAAAAATAAATAAGGAATATTTATAAAAAAGAAAAAAAAAAAAAAAAAAATTGCCTAGCCATGTGTGCTTTTGTGTGCAGCAATAGCAGCAACAACATCAGTAGCGGCAGCAACGAAAATCAATAACAAAGCGCAAGGCGCTAAAAGAAACGGATAGCATAAAACAAACGAGAAAAGAAAATGTACAACAAGCCGCCGCAGCAGCAGCAGCAGCCGAGCAGCAGCCAAAGAGAAATGATAAAAACGACAACAAACTGCCAAGAACAACAACAGCAACAAATTGAACGACGCCGGTATAATTTTATACAACAACAGCAACAACAACAGCAGCAGCAATTGGAGGCGCCATTATTAAACAATATTTTCGATATTTGTTATCGGCAGTAATTAATCAACCGATAAACACAGCAAAGCGCGCAAAAGAGCAGAACGAATTTCGTTTGTCTGTGTGTCGTGTCGTATCGTATCGTATCTGTGTGTTTTTTTTTTTTTTTTTTCTTCTTTTTGTTTTCTTTGAGTGAGTGCATCTCTCTCTCTCGGTCTCTCGCTCTCTCACTCTCTTCGTGTGCGTGTAAAGTGTTTATTTTTTGTTGTTGTCGGTGTGCCTATCCTTGTGCTCCCCACAGTATCCGTATCCGTATTTGCGTGCATCTGTGTGTGTGCGTGTTTGTGTCGTCGTCTGTGTGCAAGTGACGCTGCTGACGCCAAAAAGTGGGTCGAGTTGCGCGCGTAAATTTGGGTCGCAGCAACCGCAGCAGCAGCAAAAGCAGCATCGGCAGCCAGGCAGGCGGCCCTTTTTGTAGTGCATTCCATTCGACTTCCAGTTGAACTACTACTACAACAACCTAACCCCCCCCCAATCGAAGTTGAAGTTGAACTCGAACTCGAACATCATGTCGCTGCCAGCGAAACGACAGCACTGCTACCTGTGCGACCTGCCCCGCATGCCCTGGGCAATGATCAATGACTTCTCGGAGGCGGTGTGCCGGGGCTGTGTCAATTATGAGGGAGCGGATCGGATCGAGGTGGTTTTGGATGCGGCCAGACAAATGAAGCGACTGCATCCGAGCAGTAAGCGTGCCCACGAGAATGGCGAGGTTGTTGTGCTGCAACAGCAGTCCGGATTACAGCAGTTGACCGGCGGTGGGCCCGGTGTTGTGCCACAACATCGTGGTGCGCCCAGCACAAGTGGTGGACCATCTTCGGGAGGTGGCGGTGGTGGTGGAGGCGGGACACCGCTCGCTCTGGCACATCATCATGCGGCGGCTGTGGCGGCAGCATATCAAATGCCTAGAATCGGTCCACCACCGCCACCACCACAACAGCAGCAGGGTGGCGGCGGTGCAGGCAGTCTCATGGATTTCCCTGTCAAATTGGAATCGTCGCCAGATGTGCGACCTGTACGCATTTCTCACATGACACCCCACCATATGCCGCCCACGCCCGGGCAACGACCCGGCGGACCGGGTCCAGTCACACAGCAGCCACCCGGTGGCGGCGGCGTTGCCGGCTCCACATTATTGCCAGGCCTCTCCGTCAACCTGAAGCGTCCGCCCTCCGAGGATATCGATGTGGATCCACAACAGCAACAGCCTCACGGACCTCCGCATATCGGTGTCGGTGTAAGCGTCGCCGAATTAACCGCCGGCAGCAGCACCGGCAATGTCGGACCATCCAGTGTCAAGCGCAGCGCCTTGGACGATCCAAGCGGCGTGCGACCGCCACTAACTCGTGGTGAATCCCTGCCAGCGGCTGTCAGCTATGTACCAGAACGGCAACTCAGTCTGAGGGATAAACAGCAGCCGGTGCGGGCTCCTAGTTTCGACGCATCCACCTTTAAGGCGGGCGGTAAGTAATCTCCCCCAAATTAAGTCCATATCTCCTCTGCAACCTACCGAAAATCATAGGGTCGTTGATGGTAATAATAACATTAATAATGTAATTTTTATTATTGATATGCTTAGGATAATATAATTTTTAATATTGATATACTTTCGATATATCTTTTTGTTCACAAATCTCAAATATTTGATATTTTTGAAAGTAGCTTCGATGAACTTAGCTGGTATTGTAGAGGAAGGTCGAGGAAAATCGAACCTACTGGGGTTACACTAGGTGGTAGTATTTTAGTCGAGGAAGAATAATTCTCCTATCTGCATCCACTTGCTATAATGCAAATTTGTAATGATATATTTCTGAAATATATTTTAAAAATAACGAATAACCCCAGTTAAGGATAAGCGTTAATAAGACGAACCCTACTGAACTCTGTCTATATATTTTCACATACGTGAGGGATATATGGTGGGAACTTATAAGAAATAATTATATATGGCTATAAATGGGAAATAAAGTAACGTTATCTCTCGTGACTGCCAAGTTCCTTTCCGAGTTGTGGATGTGGAAAATTATTTCCAGCAACAAAAACCGAATTGAACCAACGATTTTGATTCGGTTCCGCATACATCCACACGCACACGCAAACACACATAAGTATATGTATTTATATATATATATATATATATATATATATATATATATATGTGTGTGTGTGTACATGTACTGCATGTGTATGCGTAGATAAGGCAGTCACTGCAAACTGGCACAAATCCCAAGCAAAGTGTGTGAGCATGAATTGTTGCTTAATAAAGTGAGCGAGCGAGGGAGAGCGAAAGTGTGGGAGAGAGAGGACAAGTAGTGCATGATCGTAGAGAGGCAGAGAAGTGAAGGAGGGAGGCACTGAAGGAAAAGGCAGATAGAAGATAGGAAGACATGAGTTGTGTACCATTAACGCTTATCAGTCAAACGAATTGAAATGAAAAGAGAGAGAATGAATAAGAAAACATCAACTATTTGGCTGATAAGACAGCGAGAAGAAGAAGCAGCAGGAGCAGCGCCGCTGCCACTTCAATTCCGATTAGATAATGGCAAGAATCATACATACACACTATGAGTATTGTTATCAGTTGGGTTGTAGCTCCATCTCGCTCTATATACGTCTTTCTCTGTCTCTGTCTGTAGGCGTTATCTCGCTTATCGGCAACTACGCCTTGTCTACGACTCCCGTGTGCCCAATGCCACATGCTGCAATGTCTTGATGCAGTTCCCTTCCAGCTTTTCTTTTCTGCTGGTACTGCTACTGCTGCTGCTTCTTCTTCTTCCCTTTTTGCCCAAATGTTGCTCTTGGAACGTGCCAACATTTCCAGATAACAAACAAAAAAGAATAGCTGACAATATACATATGTAAATATGTAGATACTTTTGTATCTTTTACAGGATTCATTTATTTAATTACTTGAAACACGCAAGCTCATACATATACACTGAATCATACATACATACATATGTATATTTATGTTGAGATACATACATATGTACATATATGTATGTACGTATTTTGATGTACACCCGCAACCCACACATACAAATGCAGCAAGTAAATGCATTTTTGCGAAACGGGGCAACCCCTGTTGACGCTGCAATGGCAGCACCTTTTGGATGGTGCTGGCAACCCTTGCCACAGAAAGTCACTTGGCTTGTCATGCGCACAAATGCCAAAAAAAAAAAAAAAAAAAAAAAAAAATACACTCAATAAAAAACAATACTATACAAAATACAGAACATAGGCACGCACACAGAAGCCATCACGTATGCATGTATGTACACGTATATATTTATATGTATATATATACTGATGCATGTATATATGTATGCGTGTGTGGAGCTACGCAGACACGACTACACGTAACCCGAAAGGACGGAGCTCGCGCGACCCGCAAATGTAATAAAAACATTCGTGCAAATAAAAAAAAATGAAAGAGAAACAACCAAAAACGAACAAGAAGCAGCGGCATCTTAGCAGCAGAATCATCGACATGGTTGTGTCGTTGTCGCTTTGATGCTGTTTTCGGCTGTAACTGTGTGACTTCTCTCTCACTCTCCAACACGTTCCTACTCCAACACAAAACAAACGACAAAAAAAGGCTGCCGCTGTCGCAGCCTTTAGCAAAGCTCTTTGCTGTAACTGTGCCCCCCCCCCTACCCCTCCCCTAACTGACTCTTACTGTTGTTAGTGCCTACAAACAGAGGGCAGCCTGTGTATGCCTGGGCTAAACGAGTTTTTGGGCTCTCTCTCTCTTTCTCTGTTGCTCTCCTCGAACACGTACTGTTCTGCTTTTGTTTTTCTTATTCTTCTCTGAGTTGGTTGTATTTTTTTGTTGTTGCTTTTTGCTTTTTCATGTGCGCGCGCAAAACGTCATTAAACTTGTTTTGGTTTTTATTTCTTCTTCTTTGCTGTTTTACGCTATGCGATAACAAGTTGCACACACACTCATACATACACTTTCATGTGAATATATGTATGCATACATGCCCGCGCATACGCAGAAGAGCAAATAGTGTAGATAAATTTTTAGTTAGTATACGGCACGAACTGCAACGACTCTGAGTGGACAGTGGTATATGTGTGTATTTACGTGTGTATTCAAACACACATAGATATTTGACTCGTAGCGAAAAATATACAAAAACTATATACATACATATGTTCATATGTATATGTATGTATGAAAAAATACATGTAAAGGCAAAAATAAAAGCTAACAAAAATATTGAGAATTTTTCCGCGCATGCCGATGCCGTCATCTGTGTTGTGCTGTAGCTGTACTGTGGGGCCAAGCTTATTTTCATTGATGATTGTCATTGCACTTTACTTTACCTTAATTGCTGATAATGCCAATTAAATCGTTCATTCATATACATATGTACATACATATATGTATATGCATTGGCGATAAAGCTATAAATATAATTCAAATATTGCATATATATATTTTTTTTTTGAGTTTTTTTTTTTCGTTTCTTTTTATCAATGTTCTTTAGTTAGATAATAATAGTGAAGTTGGCATCACTGTGCGGTCTTGTTTGCTTCGCAGTGTTGTTGTTGTTGATGTTTTTGGAAGCTTACGTTTTACGCCGCTTATAGCTTATTACGTATATTTACGTTACGCTGTTCCAGAGATCGTACGCGTTCCAGCGTGTGTGTGTGTATTGTGCCTGTTTCATTACCAAAATTCAAAAACCTGAGTGTATTTTATACGCATGTGTGTGTGCAAAGTATGAACTTTTTGGTTGAACAATTGGTGTATGTGTATGTATCTGCTGACAAAAACACATCGTTTACAGAAACACATAATGCATGCATACATACATATATATGTGTATGCGCACACATACAGAGTTACACATACACACAGTGGGACAAGACGTGCGTTTCAGCCACTCACGGCCGCCCACTGGCTCTCTTCCCAAATCATTCCTCTTTTCCTTATGTCCGTTTGTCTCGTCGACTGCATTTATAGAGCACTGTGCTGTAAATAGTTGTTGTTGTTGCAATTCTTCTATGCGATTAACTCTTTTTCGATTCGCGCATCCTCCATATTTGATTAGTCCTAGGCGATAATTAGGCACGCTGACTTGTTAATCAGCAAATAGCATCATCATCATCATCATCATCATCAACATTATAATTATCATCATCATCATGATGCAGCTCGGTGCTTTTACAGTTAACACGTGAACAACGGTGTGCAGAAATAATACAGAGAGGCAGACATAGAGATGGAGAGAGAGAGAAAGAGCTGCTTGCACTTGTGCTTTTGTGTAGCGTATACTTGTGTGTGAGAGAGAATATGCATGGATGCATGCATCTAAGCGATGTCGATGACGAATGGAGGTAAGCTGCATCAGAGCACAGTGTGACCATCACAGGCCATGCACAGTGACACATATACATACATATTTGTACTTATGTATGTTTGTAATGAATGAAAGCGACAATGTTTTGGGTGCACAAATCAAATCAGTTTTTGGTAGTACCAGGGAGGTACTTGGCCCGAAATGATAAGAAACTTTGCCTATTAAAATGCGTATCTTTTTTTTTTGTTTTGACATATCTTATCGAAAATATATTATATCAGCCCTTATCAGTTTAGCAGTGTTCGGGAAGATAAGCAGGTAACTGCTCGATAAGAGCTTTGTCTCTGTCTCTCTCTCTCTCTCTCTCTCTCTCTCCCTCTCTCTCTCTGTACAGTGTTCATGGAAGTATAGCATTTTCTAGTGCGATAAAAGTGAATTGAATAGTATTAGTTGCTTTGATAATACAGATTGTAATAAATGTATTTATTATCAGTGAGATATCGCTTAACACACATATGTCCATTGCAATAGATACATGTGTATACACGATTCGAATTCAATTAAATTTTTTTTTATTATAAGAAAAATATATTGAAATAAATGGAGCTGAAATTCCAGTTCGAACGGTGGTATTAAAGCTTAGCTGAAAATCTTAAATTCTAAATCGAAATTTTGCGATAAGCAAATCGAATGCATTATTTAATAGTTTGGAAGTGTTGCTCATGATCGTAACGTCATAAGTGTTGATTACAGCATGCCTCCAATTAGGGCTCCATAAACATAAACAGCGATATAATATTGTATATACCACGTATTATATATATTATTACTATTAGCTTCCATTTCGACGTCTTCTATTTGTTTTTTCTTTCTCGAATATACTTGCTATTTGCTTGTATGCGCCGACTACACTTTCATTTGCTCTTGATGTGTTCTATACACACAGCTGTTTTGCTTATCTTATCGCGAGGTGCCTCATTGAGGCTCTATAAGGCGCTCTATCTTATCACTAACAACAAGTATGCCTGATAGCAAATGCTCTATGCATACATACATACATACATATGTTTCGAGTACATAAAACTATATGCATATGTCTATATTTATGTGCGTATTTATGTATGGATGTATAGATGGAGGCAGATCACACGCTAAAAGCGACCGTCTATATAGTGGGGTTTTTTTCGTCCAATTATTTATATTATGCGTAGTATGTGTTGGTGCACTTTCGGTGTGTCTGATCTGACTGTGTGTGATATTATGGGTCTATTTCTATATTCACTTTTTATGATTTATGGATTACGTTTATCAGCGGAAATCATTATGAGAGATCCAAGCTATAAGTGCTCTCCCACTTAAAGAAATTTACTCCGAAGATTAAGTGTATATTTACAATAGTTCCATTTTCTAAGGATATCATCATAAAAAATGGCATGTTTTGACGAGCTCTGTAAAAAATATTCAAGTTAGAAACTATAAGTGGAAATTGCATCCCAGTCATGAGACATTGCAAAATACATATGTGACCTATAGATAATGACTTGAGATAGTGAAAAAATAAGTTGACTAATAATTCGAACTTAAAGCTAAAGTTCGTTGAATATAGAACTTGAGTTTTGGCTGCTCCCCATATTCTTATGTTCTTGAATTACACATAATTTGTTTCACGAAATACTGCCGAAAAATGTTAACTCAAAACCAAATAATGTCTATAAATATACATAAATGAAAATAGTGAATGGGGTGTGGTTGCTCTTCAGCGTCTTCCATTCATGTAAATATTTCAGCTCTCAATATGTTTTCTTTCGTATTTTCCTCTCAGCATGTTTGTAAATTAGAAATGACCAATGAATGAATCATGTTTTTGCTTTTATAGTGTGCAAATAATATTCCAAAAGCTGACGGAGGCAATGTTCTACATAATGAAATGAAATAAATAAAGATTCAGACCAAAAATAGATTTCTTCTTTCCCGCAAACGTCGTCGAATGCTAATAGCGAGTAAGGGAGCGCGATATTTATTCTACGCTGCTGCATTAACATGGCTCATAAAATGTATTTAATAATTATTGCGGATTCTTAAGAACCATAATTAATAATTGATATTTGTTGAAAATGCACTCTATTAAGAAATTTAAATTGAGAACGAAATCAAAGCACGACAACCACTGTGCATGCACGCTGCCTGTCTCTCTTTTTTTTTTCGTTCTTCCTTCTGCAGTTTCGCGCAAATGATGCCGACCGACAACTGCGAATGTTTGTCTCTCTGTGGGAGTGTGTGTGTGTGTGTATGTGAAGAGGAGCGTTTTCATTGTTGTTGTTATTGGTGAGACACTGTTGCTGTGTTTATTATTATTATTATTTCCATTTTGTTATTATTTTTACACATTTGCGTGCAAAATATAAACAAATGCTATAAATATCCACGTTTCATTATTGGGGAGGCCACACACAGCACAGCACGACAGTGGCAGTGGCAGCGACGCCAACGCACCAAAAATTGCGATGTCTTATTTTTTTTTTTTTATATATTTTTTTCACTTGCCAATTTAGCAACGTGCCGCGCAAACGGGCTAGGAACAGCAACAGCGGAGAACATGCAGCCGCAAACAAAGTCATCATCATCATCATCATCATCTGCTCAATAAATAAACATAACAGCACTCACAGTAGTGTACAGCAGTCAGCAGCAGACAAATACATTTGGTATGCAGCCCACTGTGCAACGCTGACAGCGTCGTCGACATTTGAGCAATGTGTTCGGTCCCATCAGGCATACAAATTAAAGGCCCAACTCGGTTTTAAAACTGCCTCTAGCTTCGCTTTTTTCTTCTTCTTTGTATTTGTATTTGTTTTTTTTTCCTTTTTCTTTTCAATATCAACAGCAGCAGCGGCAGTGAGCGGGCAGCAAAAGTAAATTGTGGGTACGCGTGCGCGTGCGTTGAATACGATTGCGTTTGAAACCTTTTAAAGCTTAACAGCAAAGTTAACAGTATGTGTACAGAGTATGTATGTACATAGTGGGGCGAGGGCGACGCGCTGTTAAGTGTAGCATGCGCATGTGCTCTCACACAACTACAAGCCGACAAAACTACGCTATGTACAGAGGCGCACATGCATACATATACATACATAGTTGGCTGTATGTAATAAATATGTATGCATGTTTGTGTGTATGTTAATTGTTATTAACTGCCGCTCGACAAGTCACGCGGCAGCAGTGCCGGCTGCGTGACTAACAAAAAAAAAAAAAAAAAAAAAAAAAAAAAACAAAGCAAACAGTCAAAACAAAACTTCAAATATGTTTGCGCATGTGCATGCTTGCCTCTATATACCTACATACATACATATGTACATACTTACAATTATGCATACATACATATACATATGTTTATGTACGTATTCGTGTCTAGTATACATACACAACGTGAACATGGCATCGCATTCGACTCGTCGTCGTCAACCGTTGCATGCTTACAGAAAATGAAACGTAAGAAGAAACAAAAAGTAAGCAAAAATAAACTAAAAGAATAAACAGAAATGAAAACCGGCCCTGCCAACTGCATTCTGCACGTTTCGCTCTAGCTATCTCGCTCATCGGTCTCTCAGTTTGTCTGCCTGCCCAGTCTGGCATATTCTCTCTGCATGCGATGCGATGCGATGCGTCGCTGCCTTGTGACGTATGCGCAACAGCAACAAAAACTTGTTTCGTATCGTTTTCGCTGTCGCTGTTCGCTACCGACGTTTGGCATTCTGCCAACTGACGTCGCTTGGCAAAAACCAGCTGGTTTTGAAGAATCTATAGCTGTTATTCTGCCGCCGCTGCTGCTATTTCTTCTTCTTCATCTTCGTCGTCGTCGTCGTTGTCTTCTTCTTGTTGCTGTAGTTGTAATTGATGTTGTTGTTATTGTAGTGCGGCACAGTGGGGCCAGCAACCTGCATACGCCGTTCATCTCTGTCTGTTTGTGTGTGTGTGTGTGTGTGTGTGTGTGAGTTGTGACATCACGTTGCTGGTGAATGAAAATGTTGTCGTTGCTTGCGACTGTTGCCAAGAATATAAGCACAGTTGTATGTATGTATCTGTGTGTATACACATGCAATGTTTGTGCCAAGTTCTAAAATTACAAACATTGGGCCAAGCAATGAAAATTTATTTATTTATTTTCCTTTTATACATTCGCATGAAAAATCGAAAGCAGCGCCCCTCTCCCCATCCCCATCCCATTCCCATTAACCAAAATACTGTAAACAGACAAACGAATCCATGTGTAGATACACTATCTCTCTCTCTCTCTCTCTCTGTCCTTCTGTCTTTATTTTCTCTTTCCTTCTCTTTGATTTGCTGTTTTTGGTTGAAACTTTTGTTTTCTTTAATAAACAAGAGAAATTCTAAAAATAGTTTCTTGTTTATTTCTCTTCGCATCTAAAATGAACTTTTGTTTAGCAGTTCAAGCCATTCAATATGAAGAAGAACAAGAAGAAGAAGAAGAAAAAGAAGAAGAAGAAAAAGAAGAAGAAGGAAAAAGAATAAGAACAAGAACAAGAACAAGAAAAACTTTCATTTGGGATATAATTTCTCACCATTTTTTAAGATCCGTAGGGAAATTTGGAAATTCTAGATACAAATATCATTTATTCTAAAACTTGCGGTATCTTAAGTTACGCTCCTGAGAGTGTTCTTGGACATTTTGGTCTAATTTAAATACTAAAATACTGGACATTTCAATAAAAATGTTTCTATAATTTTCCAGCATAAAGAGAAAATTCTAAATAGCTCATTTATGCTAAAACATATGGTATTTCATAAGAGTTATTCTACTTTTTTTTTTTTTAAATTTTAATTTATAATTTTCTAGGATTTTTGAGATCGGAACTGGAAATTTTAGATATATATCATTTATTCATAGACTCTAGTTATTATAAGAGAGATTTTCGACTTGATTTGCTTTAAGGATTTTAATCAAAGGTCTGTTTAACTTTTTAAGCATACCATTTTCGAACCTTTGAAGAGCTACTGGACTTTTAAAGGGAATTCGAAAACCATCTACTTTAACGAAGAATTCTTATATAGTCCAAGTTCTCAGATCATTGATCCATTTTTAGTATTTTTAAGCAAATATGTACATATATTGAATATATAAATTTCTTCAATTGCAGAGCACTTGTCACCGGCCAGTCGACGTAACGGTTCTAGCCCCCCCTCGGGTCCGTTGCCCCCGCGTAGTGTGCATTCGCCCAACAGTTCGGGTAAGTGACGAAGGAGAAGAAGTGCTTGGATATATAGTATATTTTTGTTGTTGGCAACATAATCATTGATCTTCGTTATGTGTTTCGCAGGTTCGTCATCAAGTCGTCGGTCATCGGGATCGCGACACGTGTCCAGCACAACAGTCACAAGCAGTGAGGTCGGCGGTTCGAATCCGGTGCAGGCAGCCTCCGTTGCCGCCGGATTGGGTGCGGCCATTGCAGCCGGATCACTGGGTGGACCCGGTGGTGGTGGTGGTGGCAGCAATTCGTTGAGCAGCTGCAGCAGTGGCGGCGGCAACGTTGCCTCTGGCAATGGTGGCAGCAATCCGGGCCCATCATCACTGCCGCCAAACCCCAATGCGGTTAGCGGCGATGGCAGTGTCAATGGTGGCAATAATGGCGGATCTGTGGGTCCCAGCGGCAGTAATGGCAGCGGCGGTGGTGGCGGCGGCGGCAATTCAGTCAATACCGGACCCGGCAGCAGTGGCAGTCAGGGTACCCCCGGCATGAGCAGCAGCAGCAACAGCAGCGGAGGAGGTCCTGGTGGCGGCGGCGGCGGCGGAGGTAATGCTGGTGGTGCCGGTGGTGGTGGCGGCGGCGGCGGTAGTGGCATCAGCGGTGCGCCCGGCAGCAGCTCAGCGCCAAATTCGGCAGCGGCAGCGGCTGCAGCAGCGGCACAGAATGCCACACTTAAGTGCACCCTGTGCCAGGAACGTCTCGAGGATACGCATTTCGTACAGTGCCCATCCGTCAACATCCACAAGTTCTGTTTCCCCTGCAGCCGTGAGAGTATCAAGCGTCAAAATGTAAGTATATCCCCCTCTCTTTCGCACTTGTATGCAGTAATGACTAATGTGGTCTCTTTCTGTTTGGTTACAGGGCCTGGGCAATGAGGTATATTGCCCCAGCGGTGAGAGATGCCCGCTGGCCAATTCCACAATACCGTGGGCATTCATGCAAGGTGAAATCACAACCATATTGGGCGAAGAGGTCAAGGTGAAGAAGGAGCGCGAATCTTAATGTCCATTTTATTGTAAAAAGCTGCGCAGAGCTTTGGAGCACTTTTAGAACCAAACCAGCCCAGGCCACCGCCCAAGCCACCAGCCACCAGCCATCAACCACCAGCCACCAACTACCACCACACAACATGTCCATAACAAATCACTTTGAAACGTTGACGAGATCCGCACAGATGGGGACACATAGAGAAGGCAGATCTTCGTCTCTGCTCTCCTTCTGTTATCTCTCAACGCATACGCAACAAACAATCGCATACAAACTTTTGTCGCAAAGCTCGCAAAAAAAAGCTCAAGCTCAACTACTTTCAAAGCTCCGCTGTCCTTTGTGCAGAGAGTGAGAAAGAGATACCAGCAGTGTGAGAATGCGAGCGCAAAGCAAAACAAAAAAAAAATAACACACACACACACACACATTTTGTATGGCAGCCGCGATGCCGGCATCGCAGCAGCATCTGGTGGGCGGGCGGTCGGTCATTTGGTTGGCTGAGGCGTGGTCGCACACGTCTCTGTCCATGACGACCAACAACAACAACAGCAACAAACATTTGTAGTGTTAAGAAAGGAAATAACAAACAACATTCAATTGCAATTTGTGTTTCGCCACAAAAAATTTGGTAATTTGTTAAAGAACAACAGTAACAGTAACAATAGAAATACACCAAAAGCGCAAAGAGAAACAGCAAAAAATGGTGGAGGGGGAGAGAGACAGAGAGAAAAAGCGCCACAAAAATATTTGTAGCATACTTAGCGGGGGTCAAGCTAATATTTGTTGGTGCCGTTCTTCTTCTTCTCCTCTATATGTTTGGATAGTCAAAAGAAAATAACAAAAAAAAAAAAAACAAAACAAAATACTAGATTAGAAAACTAACGTGAACATTAACTGAATTAATGCTAAACGAACATTATAACAAGAAAAAAAAAAAAAAAAAAAAAAAAAACGACTACTAAAATAATTTATAATAATGGAAAATCTGTAATGAACACTTACACTTTATCATAGTGAATATACCTTAAATATATATATATATACTATATATATATAGACTATATACATATGTATACATACGTATACAAGTTTTATATTATTACATTGTATTTTTTTAACTATTTCAATAAGCTGACTTTTTTTTTGTTATAAACTGCATGCTAAATGTAACAGCAAATAGAATGGCGTAAAACAAAACATAATTATGAAAACAAAAACACAACAAAAAAGTAAAACATTTAAGTTAAGTTTTAGTTTGTACTAATTAATTAATTTATTTTATATATTTTTTTTTGTGTAATTCGATATAATACGAAACAGATACTACAAAAACATATACATACATAAATATATAAAAACTTATATGTATATATATATATACCACTAAATATACATACATACATACATACATATATCTCCATATTTTTGTTTACAACATGATTTACTCTTAATTTTAAACGAAATTAAAGAAACAAGCCACAATTTTGTACATATTACAATACATAATCGGAATATAAATATATGTTCATATATAAAATATATGTAGAGTCCTAGGCAAACTTGAGAACACGACTCTATATCAATATATATTTGAAAATGTGTGTATATTTCAATAGAAAACATACCATTTGATGTTGCAAAACCAAAAACAAAAATTTTGCTAAAGAAGAGAAAGTATGAATATCCTGACACTTTTTGTAGAACCAACAACATACATTTGGCTAATACGTAATTGAAATGAAAACATTTTTAAAAATCGAAACAAGAATTTTTAACTCAAGATACAGTTGAAGCAACATTGAGAAACGGTGGTCAAAAGCAGCGCCTTGTTATCAATGTTATCGATAACGATAGGCGCAATAGACGCAGAATTCCAACTGGACCAACATAGTATAGCAGCGCCAGAGATGCCACCTAGTTGCAAAACAAGGGAAACGAAAACTTTATGTGCAGTCGATAGTAATCGTTAAATTGGCGTAAATTTTCTTGGCGGCGGCAACTTTATTTAATGCAGTAGATTCACAAAAAAGAAAATAAATTGAAGAGAATATGCAAAATGGTTTTTACTAGATTAACGATATTGATAAAGTTTACTAACATCAAATACAAGAATATCAGAATCAAAATGATAAAAAAAAACAAAATAAATACAAAAAAAAAAAGAACTAAAATCAATTGCAAGATTTATAGCATATACACAATTTATATAGAGATCTATACATTTAGCGTATACTATATAGACTTAAAGATCGGAAATTTTTGTATAGCAAGCGCAGAATTGTAATCTTCTCTCCATCTCTCTTTCTCTCTTAAAATTAACCGCTCCTGTTCCTGTGTCAGTCAAATTCACTGTTTCTCTCAAATTTTGAATTTCGAGCAACATTTTTTGTGATAATACGAGAAGCATTGCGACTTTCTCGCTCTAATATGCTCTTCTGTCTCTATCTATACTATTAACCGCTTGACATCGTCCCAAAGCTGCGCTTGCTGTAGATCTGTTTTTTTTTCTATCTTTCTATTGTCTTGGCAATCTGGCAACGCTGTCAGCTCAAGCATAAACAAAACAAAAAGGTGGCAAGGCCACACACACACACACACAAAACAAACGACGATCAACAATGATTTGAAGCCGATCTCAAAGTGTCGAAAATATGTATGTATGTAATTGTAAAACTGTGCAATAGGCCAATAACAAACATCTTTTTTTTTTATGTTAACTAACATAAACAAAACACAATTCGAAAAGAGATCGAAATGGAAAATGGCGAAGCAATGAAGTCGAGTAGTAAAAGCGACTTGCAAATTTCCTTAGAAAAGGTAAACATTATGTTTGTTTGTGTGCATGCGAGTGTGTGTGTGTGTGTGTGTGTGAGGGAGAAAGAGAATGCGTATGAGATTTGCAGATGGTTGCAGTCTTAGCTAATGAAAAGGCAAAGAGAGAAAGAAGCGAAAGTGGAAAGAAATGGGAAGATAGTACGATACGATTAAAGGTATTTTATATAGATACATACACACGCATGTGTGTGTATGTTTTGTGTGTGTATGTGTGTTCGATGTCAAACTAAGTGTTTAGAGGATATTGTAATATGTAATGCATTTTATCACTGACCATATAACACATAGATCGGACATTTCATACAAGCGTTTTTGACACAAAATTTTCTTGCGAGGCGTCCCAGCAGAGGCTCGGCGTCGTTGCGAGACGTCCCAGCAGAGGCTGAGCGTCGTTACGAAGTGTCTCAGCAGAGCCGAAGGCAGCCGAACTCTTCGTTTCATTCTTACTTGGGCTGCTGCTGAGAGAGCATGAATTGCGCAAGAATGTATGTCTTTTAGGGTCATTAACAACAACAACATATGAGCGAGAAAGCATAATAAAGACCGCATATCGCCATGCTACTCCCACTCTTGTCATTGATGTTGTGAGCAACCCACCCCCGTTTCGTTTGCTTGCTACTGTCATTGATGATGTCCCTTGATCTTTGTTTTGAGCTCGTGTGTATGCGTAGTTCGCTGTCCAGACAGGCAATAGACAAATACATGCATAGCTTCTTGTGCGTATACATATCTTTACATGTATGCGTGATTTTCGTTTGGAAGTCTTTCTGAACTCTGAAATCTTATTTCTGGCTTGCCAGAGAATTTTTGTTCAAGCGAGGGTAGCTTGAAAAGTTCTTCATTCTCAACTATAATAATATGTGTATATACAGTTTTTATGGAATTATTATAAATATTTTTTTTGGTAGTTTATGCATAGGAAAAGCTATAAATTATTTTGATCATTAAAAATTATAATAAATATTTAGAAAATTAATTTCTAAAATTTAATATTAAATAATTATTATTGGTGGACATTTTCTGAAACTTAAATAAATTGATAAAACTATCAACCATCCAATAATAATAATGAAGCTATAAAATAGTAATTCAATTTGAATGACATTTGAAATTATAATTGCGATTGAAGAACTTTTCAAGCTACCCTCGCTTGAACAAAAATTCTCTGGCAAGCCAGAAATAAGATTTCAGAGTTCAGAAAGACTTCCAAACGAAAATCACGCATACATGTAAAGATATGTATACGCACAAGAAGCTATGCATGTATTTGTCTATTGCCTGTCTGGACAGCGAACTACGCATACACACGAGCTCAAAACAAAGATCAA
This sequence comes from Drosophila quadrilineata, assembly GCA_018150725.1. Taxonomy (NCBI): domain Eukaryota; kingdom Metazoa; phylum Arthropoda; class Insecta; order Diptera; family Drosophilidae; genus Drosophila; species Drosophila quadrilineata. The sequence goes on from JAECWN010000432.1 coordinate 21,824,855, forward strand.
GGGACATCATCAATGACAGTAGCAAGCAAACGAAACGGGGGTGGGTTGCTCACAACATCAATGACAAGAGTGGGAGTAGCATGGCGATATGCGGTCTCTATTATGCTTTCTCGCTCATATGTTGTTGTTGTTAATGACCCTAAAAGACATACATTCTTGCGCAATTCATGCTCTCTCAGCAGCAGCCCAAGTAAGAATGAAACGAAGAGTTCGGCTGCCTTCGGCTCTGCTGAGACACTTCGTAACGACGCTCAGCCTCTGCTGGGACGTCTCGCAACGACGCCGAGCCTCTGCTGGGACGCCTCGCAAGAAAATTTTGTGTCAAAAACGCTTGTATGAAATGTCCGATCTATGTGTTATATGGTCAGTGATTTTATGTATGGTATGTATATCGATAGCGCAACTATCGAATAATCGCATTGAGCATATACCAAGTATATCTAAATAATAGCAAACTAACAAACAACAACAGCAACAAACGAAACTACACACACACACACATATACGTAAATAGCATACAGTTATGCATATGTCAGTATGTGCACATAACAATGATAATCACTAAGGGCAAAACATTGTGAGCATCAAGATACCGAGATGCCGATAACGATAACGATACCGATATTGATTGATGAACTGCCAACTGGCAATAACCCAAATTTAAAGGCAAAAAAAAAACGTACTACAACAAAACGATAAATGAAAGAAACATCAAAATGAACATCTTAAATTATAACTTACAAATGAAGTTTTAATCGGGGAATCTGGGCACACTGACGACAACACGATGATTCGTGGATCAGTTGAGCATCACTTGTTTTTGGCATATTCCAACACTGAAACCACATGCATAGTATATGCTGGCGCCATCTTTTGCTTGACAGCTGCACTATTCAAGCTTGACATTTCATTGTTGCCGACAACCCCACATAGGTGGCGCCAACTGCAACTAATCCCAGAAAATAACCCTAAAACGGAAATAGGCCGTCAGCGAGAGTTATCGATATCGGAACACGTGTCTTCCAAATACTATTTGAATGTTAAGGCATAAATATAATCAATAGTTAATAATTTAAGAATTATTTATTTAATGTGTTTTAATTTTGTATTTAAATTTCTCTGCACATTTGACTTTACATGATGCTGGTCTCACACATTTTCGTCCAATGTTTACATTTTCCACAGAGAGATACATTCAACTTCAGATTGAGAGCGTTGTTAGCCAAAGAAGAAAACGAAAGAGAGTGCAAAGAGAGAGAGTGCAGGTGTGAGAGCAAGTCAGAGCTTGCAAACGTAACGGAATGTTTGACTGGCAACGTGCGCTCTCTCTCTCTCTCTCTTTCTCTCGTCGTTGTCGTCGTCGCCGAAACTGCTGCTTTTTCTCTTCGGCTGCTGCTGCTGCTGCTGCTGTCGCCGCTGACGCTGACGCTATGTGGCCAGGCTCTTTATTTGTGCGTGCGCGTTGCCAATAAACGGGCAGAGGTGTCCTGCTCCTGGCAAAGTGGCGCAGCGAATTTCCGAATGTTTTGTGATAATCATAATTACATCGAATAAATAAATGTAAATTTAACATATCAACCAAGAAATAAAAAAAAACTAAAACACAGCCAACAGCTCACGATCCGTCTGTGTGTGTGTGTGTGTGTGTTAGTGTGAGTGTCGTATAAAGTTAATGGAGTTTCTTGAATATTTGTGAAATTTGTAAAGTAGTGTTGTAGATAGATAAGGATGGAGCGTGTGTCATCATCGCATTCTCACACACGGCAGCGGCGATGGCAACGGAATTCCCTTGCAGCGTCAAGCGCAAATTGTTTGTGTTATACACAGGACGTGGCCAGGATACTACCACACACAGCTTGCGCCCACGCATCAGCTGCCCAGAAAGAGAGCCAACAGACAGAGAGAGAGAGATAGAGAGAGAGAGAGAGAGCGTAACAGTGACTGAGAGAGCGTATGCTGCCATTTGACAGGACGTACAGTGGTGCAAGTAACAATTGGATGACTCACTGTTAGTTATACTCCCGTTTTGGGGGCAACTGAGCCAAAGTTCTGCCAATTCAATTCTCAACAATTTTGTTGGCCCACACACAGCAGTGTTTTGGCAAACTGGCATATTTAATATTCGTTATACACTAAAACAAAATAGTGTAGCCTAGCTTTGTGCGCCACTGTGCAAGCTAAAACATAAAGAACTAGACAACAACAACGAATGCGGCACATAGAGGCGCGGCGCTTACCGTTGCCATCGCGCCAACAACTCTCACTCACACTCTCTTGGCTCTTCTTCAATGCGCTCTCACCCACACACAGTCTCACTCTCTGTCTCTCTCATGCTTTTTGGCTCTACGTTGATTACTAACGCAAAATTAGACACAAAGTGAAATGTGTGTCGTCGGTGTCGTCGTCGACGTCGTTGCCGCTGTTGCTAACAATATTTATTTTTTTTTTGGTTTGTGCGCCAGCAAAAATCACAATAAAAATGAAACTTGACGAAAAAGTTTAAGAATATTTTGCTAAACACGTAGTATGCAACAAATAATAAGCAACTTATGCAAAGTGTGTGTCTGTTGATTTCCTTTTTTTTTTTTTTTTTTGTTTCATCTTCTTCTGCAATAACTTCCATGTCTCTGTCTCTCTACGTGTGTTCGCTTTGTGTGCGCGCGTGTCTGTGTGTGTGTGTGTGTGAGCGAGTTTAACTCTCGCTCAATTGCTATCGGCTCTCTGCACATTCACAACTATTCATTCAGAAGTGCAATAGGCAACAACAATAACAACAACAACGATAACGATAACAATAGCGCGGCTTAACGACAAATGAGTGAAAGAGCCGCGTGCTTAACCTAAAACTGCAAGACAAAAGTTTTTCGCTCTCTCCTACACACACACACACACACACGCCGAGCAACACACACTCATACACTCATAGGCTTAGGGCACATGCAGAGAGAGAGAGAGAGAGAGATTGGAGAGCGCGCCGCGTTTATTGGCCGTGTAGTGCAATAATAGTGAGCTTTTGTCTGTGTGCGCGTTTTTATTGTTTTTGTTTGATGAAACTCAATTCATTTGGCACAACTTCCGCAATTCGCAGACAAAACAATCAACGAGAAAACAACAACAACAACGATAACAACGATAACAACAACAATGCATAGTTCCTGCTGAGTAGCTTTTACTTTATGTGCGCTTGTGTGCCTGCAGTTTTATTTTGTATTTGCGCCGCAACTTTATGCGTATGCAGCTGTGTGCGTGTGCCAGTGTGACTGTGACTGTGACTGCGTGTGTGTGTGTGCGTGTGTGTGTGCGTGCAGTCATGACGCTGCCAGTGATGCTGCACACAGCCAAACACTGCCATCATCAACAACAACAACAACAACAACAACAACGATAACGATAACAAAAAGAAGAAGAAGAACAACAACGACAACTTCCATTGAGACACGGCCCCAGCTAATACGCCCTCTATATTGTGACACAATCCTATCCTGAAGCGTTAACCAGAGAAGCCCCTGTAGCTAGCAACAATTCTGAATAAATCATAATATTATATACATACCTATATACATACATACATATGTAATATAAAGAAAAGAAGGAGCAGAAGCAGCAAGCAAGCATTCATCAGCATGGAACGCATGTGGCGCAAAGTGAATCATAGTCTGCGCAACAGCAAATCGCAGTCCCACTCCCACTCCCAGTCGCAATCTCAACAATCGCAACAGCAACAGCAGCAGCAAGCTGTTGCCGCAACACCGCAATCCACTGACACCATCAGCTCAGCGGGTGGATTTGGTGATGCTCAGCTTGTGGTTGCCGTTCAGGGCTTACCGCTAGGTGGCGCCACAGCTGCCAGTGGCGGTGGCGGTGGCGGTGGTGCTGCAGCTGCAGCTGCTGTTGGCGGTGGCAGCAATGCAACGGGCCGCCGTTTGGCCAACAGCGGCCAATCCGCCTCCAATTGCCACAAATCACTCAGCCAGCATGTCCTGCAGACGCGCACCGCATCCTCCGAGCGTCGACGTCGACGGCGACGCAAGAGTCGGCCGCGACGCAGCGGCGCCATTGCCGGTGTGACCAGCTGTGTGGGCGATGGCGGCGGCGATAATATGTCGTAAGTAACACTTTCAACAAAATATACATACATACATATATTAAAAAAAAAAAATTCAAAATTATGCCATGAAAAATTCCATAAAATATAACTAAAATTAATAAATAACGAAATAATAAATAAATATTAAGAAAAGTATTAAAAATTTGTATTGTGAGAAAATATATAAAATAATAATAAATAAAGGATGATAATATGTCGGAAGTTGGAAAAAAATATTAAATAAAAAAATTAAACAAAAAAATTAAAAAAAAAAATTAGGAGCAAAAAAAAAAATAGTAAAATGAGAAATATATTGAAAATTATACAATTAAAAAAATGTAAAAAATTAAATAAAGATTTAAAAAAATGATCATAAAAATATACTAAATACAGAAAAATGTGTAGAATGAAATAATAATAATAAAAAAAACATAAATTTGATTTGTATAAATAAATAAAAATATATGTGAGCTATTTAATTACTGATGATTAAAAAACCAAAAAAAAAAAAAAAAAAAATATTAATGATAAAACTTTTATTATTTCTATATTTAATATACGTATGTACATTATTATTTAATATTTTTAAATTTAATATATGTATGTATATATATATATTTTTTTTTTGTTTACATTTCAAAATATGAAATTTCCTCTGTATACATTATTGATGGGATGAATATATATAAAATAAAATGAGAATAATACATTTTGAGACCTGTTCTCGATTTCGATTTCGAACAAAACTTACGGTTTTGGCATTGGCAGCTATTGCAAAAGCGCAAGTTTCATTCGGTTTCGGAATTGACAACTGATAAAAATAAGTAAAATATAATCAACTGTCTTGCAGTTCCTCTGGCGGCTTCTACACACTGAAGGAGCATCATCAGCACTATCGACATGGTCACGGCCATCGTGGTGGTGGCTCCAGTTCACATCGCTTGTTTGCCACATCGGCGCCAAGCGGCACCGTCATGATGTATCCGAATACACAGCGGGCCCAGGCAACGACAGCTGGCGGAGCTGGTGGCTCCGCGACGGGAGGAGCTGCCGGAGCCGGAACTGGAGCTGGAGCTGGAGTCGGAGCTGGAGCAGCAGCCGCTCCAACGGCGCCGGACATCTCGCTGAGGCAACGAGCGGTGGCCAAGCTGCGCATGTTCAACTTTCACCTCAACTGGGATCTGCATATGACGCACTGCAAACCCTGCGGGTGAGTGGCACCTGTTTGCTGCCGCAGGTTATGCAAGTGGCAACCACTTGAGTCTGCCACATATTTATTTTTTTTCTTTATAAATACGTATTTTTTTTTTAATATTTTATGTTGCATTTTGTATTGTTCTTGTTCTTTTGTTGGGCGTCGAGTTTCTGTTACCAGTTTCCAGTTTCAACTTTCGAGTTGAGTATATTTTGCGATTGAGGTTGAGTTGAAGCTGTAGGTTTTGTTGGGCTAGGGTTGCCACCTTTGTGTGGGTAGGTTTCGGGAAGGTTGGCTTATTTTTTTAGGGAGTTACTCGGTTAGTTGGCTTCATTGAAGTGCGGCTCCAAGTGGGCGTTGGGGTTAATGGTTGGACGGGGGCGTTGACTGTTGATGGTTGACGGTTGACGGTTGACTGTAAAACTCGAATGAATGTGGGTCGTCGGCAGGTTCTAGCGACTTGAATATTTTGTGGCTTTAACTCGGCCTATCTACCCAGCTCCGTATCCGTTTCCCCCATTCCATCCATAACCCCATCGCGTAATGTCCTCAACTCTTTTGAACAGCGCTTTCAGTTTTCCCAAATGTGTCAAATTTTAATGAACCCAACAAGCTAACGAGCTGCTTGCCACATGTTGCCCAACAGTTGCAACAGACAACACACACACAACCACTCACACAGTCTCGGGGCACTGAATTTGTGGCTCTACTGTTGACAGCATGCCGCAAGCGCCAAAAACATAATGATGTGGGGACCATGGGAGGGAAACCTATTTACAACATTTTTTTTCTCTAATTTTCTGCTTTTTTTTTTTTGACAGTTTCTAAAACTGTGGCATGAAAGGCACGAAAGTAGGCAAAGGCAAAATAAGGGGAAAAATGCAGATGGGGTTGAAAATTTCTATTAAGACTAAGGTTACAGAGGTTGCAGTTCCTACAGAAGAAGTATGGGGAAAATGGCAGGAAATTTGTAAAGGAAACAGTTTATAGCAAGTGCTAAGGGAATCCGACTCGAAATTATCATAAAAGTTAATATTTTTTGTTGGGAATTCAATGTATTAGATTCCATGAGAAAATAGTATTTCCTTGAATTTAAACCTAAGGCAGGTTCTGAGGACTCTCTTACAATAAACTTGAAAAGCGTTTTCAAGGAATGCAAAGTGGCATTCAGCAAGGCACTTGTAGCAGTAGTAGTAGTTCTTTTGAAGGCTTTTCCTTGACTATGCTATTTTATGTTCCATTGAATAACAATTGATAAGACATCTCTATCTATCTCTCTATCTCTTTCGCTGCAGTCCGCGCTTGAGTGGCAGTGGCAACATCATAACCCGTCGCCTATGCCGCAACCGTCGCCGTGAGGACAATGAGCTCTATCGTTCCAACAGCTTCAAGTTTGAGCGTTTCGAGCGCAAGGAGTGCCTCGAGGAGCTCTCCAACACGTTGCAGAAGCAGGTGAGTACAGTGGTCTGCCCAAGTGGCGCCACCAAGTGTTACCCCCAGTACATTGACCGTCAGCAAAATTCAAGTCGAAATATATGTAACATAGTTTGAGCATGTTGCAGTTCGATTGGATTGCGGCATTATTGCGCTGAGTGGGCCACTGCGTGCCACATGTTGCACAGCCGGCAATTTATGCGCATAGATTATAGCTAATTGAAGTATCGGTCCAAGAACGTGCAACCCATCCCATGTTCCTTCTCTAATTAGAAAGGTACCTCATGCCCGCTGCACGGCCTAGTAAAAATTGCATTAATTTTTCTACTTTTCTGTGGGTCCCTGTCGTCTGAGGTCTGAGGTTTGCGTCACAGGTGCCTCATCAGGATTCGCCTCCAGCTCCGCTCCCAGATATCCACCTCATCTCTATTTTTGGCAGGGTGGGTGGGTCTAGGAATCTAATTAATGGCGCGCTACAAATTGAATTTTAATTGAGCGTCGAATTTGATTTCAGCTCGTGAGTTGAGGACATCGTTTCAGTCTGTCTGAGTTTCCCTACCACCCTCTCTCTCTCCCTCTTTTTCTCTCACATTCTCTATCGCTGTCTACACCACAGTCTATCAATCTGGCCTGCAGCTGTTAACCAGGTTAACTAAATTTACGTGCCGAAGAGTGAGACGTGGCAATTAGCACAAGACCAAGAATGTTGTATTTGAACTTAAATTTAGAAATATTTCAGCACAGTATGAAAGATAAAACGTGAAATCGAATGGAATCGGAAAGTATCAATGCGTTTTTCGTAACTATGATCTACTAAATCATGACCTAATCACCCCTTGTCAAAATCAACCGAAACCAAAAACCTCAGTTTTTTGACTGTGATCGATTCTAGGACTCATAACTAGCATTTTGCATTTTATTTGAGGTGTTTCTGACAATTATTTCCCGAGATATGGCCAAAAATATGTATAAAAGTGCCCCAAAATGGCAGTTTTCACGTATTGAGCCTCTTAATAACTTTGAATTGCCATAACTCGGCCAAAAATCATCCGATTTTGATCATCATCAATATCATTAAAAATCGAAAAGTTTTCGATCCTAATTTTTTTGACTGTAATCGATTCTAGGACTCATAACTAGCATTTTGCATTTTATTTGAGGTGCTTCTGACGAGTATTTCAAGAGATATGGCCAAAAATATGCTAAAAAGTGTCATTTGAATTGCCATAACTCAGTCAAAAATGATTCGATTTTGATGAAATTAGGCATTTTGGAAATGGTTTTGATATCAGTTTGAATCTGCATCAAAAGTTTTGCAAATTCGGTATTTTTAATTTTTCGACTTTTTTGACCCATTTTCCATACAAACCCCTTGACAAAATCATAAAAAATCGAAAAGTTTTCGATCCCAATTTTTTTGACTGTAATCAATTCTAGTACTCATAACTAGCATTTTCTTTCTTATTTGAGGTGATTCTGATGAGTATTTCCGGAGTTATAGCCAAAAATGTGTCTTCAAGTTGATATTTTTCGTAAATTCATATAAGAATATTTCCCAGTAAGTTGACAGTTCCAATTAGTGGTTGGTCTAATGAGCTGAACTCCTGTCTGCTGAGCATTAAGTGCGGCACATCCTGGGCTAATGTAATGCAATTTTTAAAGCTTTGCGTGTCAAGAGAAGTTCCAACTCCAACTTCAGTTGGAGTTCCATATCCATTAGATCGCCCACGCGGTGAGATTACTGAGGGACAGATGCATACAGAGAGACTTACACCATTTATCAGAGAAAGTTGCAAGTGTTTCGTTTTGCGGTTTTTTTCCATTTTCCATCGTTTTGTGTCGTCGTCTGTGAGGCACTTGAAAAAGTTGTTGTTGTTGAGGTTTGTTGTTGATGGACTCGGACTCACCGACTGTCAGCTGTCCAAGTCGATAAGCAGCTGGCTATGTAGGAGGTCCCAAGACAGACGGCAGACGGTAGACGGAGGACGAGGAGGAGGATGGAGGATGGAGGACTTCCTCTGGTTTCTGTCTAACATTTTTCAAGGTGATAAATAAATAAAAATTCAGCGTATTCCCCTGACCAATTCAATTAGAGTTTCGGCCACATGCCACATTGTGATGCAAGGTGGAGTTTCGTGGGCGGAGAGGGAAGGATATGTCTGACAGGCAGGCAGGCAGGAGGGGGGTAGAGGTAACAAACATTGTCTCCGATTTTGATGGGCTTATCAGTAAGTTGAGCTGCCAAGTAGCAGCAAGTTGTTCTCAGTTCCCATTGGAGTTTCAGCTTGCAATATCAGCTTAGATTTATGTTCAACTGTGCCGCATTTTGTGGCATGACACATGAAGCTCTGCCGCTGGATCCACCGAACTCTTGCTCACCTGTCTATCCACATCCTCGGGCTACTAATCATGCTGTTGCAGACGTGTCTGCCACATGCCGCATGCCGCATGCCACATGCCGCAACTCTCCACCCACTTACGGCTGTCGCTGTCAATTTGATTTGCAACTGAGCGAGAAATGCGAGCGCCAAAGACAAATGGCAACTGAAATTCTCTTTGGCATTTTAAGTACAAAGCAATCTCCTCTTTCCTTCTTCCCCTAAATGCCTGCCTACCTTCTCCAGCCTCGAGCTGGCCGAGTGCCTGAAAGTATGCCACGAAATATTTATAGTTATGTAAATATTCAATATGGAGACTAGGGACTTCTGTTGGCGAATTTGTAGTTCTATTCGGCATAGAAAATCTAAACTTATACTAAACAACATCTAAAATTATATTAATAATCAATTCGTAAACAGTTGACCAGAAGATCTACACAATTTATGACAACCCATGGTCATGAAATCACCCACCTTCAACGGTAACCTCAACCCAACCCAACCCAACCCAACACATAACATTCCTCAATTCCTGCAAGCCTATTCGCTCTTGTACATTTTGTGTTTTGTTTCCCCAAAAGGACTTTCCAACAACTTCAGCTTGTAAATTGTTTATTATACAAAAATGAAAATATCCAAGATAAAGTTTTGCCTTCTGTGGGGTTTCTCCCTTCCTTATTCTTCTTTATATGTGTGTGTGTGTGTCAAGATATTGCCATTTGGGTTGGGCTTTTTTTTTATTATTTTTTGTTTATATTTTGTTTTATTTTTGGGTCTGGTCTATTCGATTTTGGTTATTATACCCCAACGCCCACAGGCTCCAATGCAATTATTTTCAATGAAATTATTTTCCCCAATGTTGGTAGAAGAGGCGTAAAGTTATGGATGGTACATATAATATACTCTCTAAAATCGGTAAGACAAATGCAAGTGCATATTTGTTTGTATTTATTTTTAAATTTGATTTTGCTTTTTATTTGAGGTGATTCTGATGACTACTTCCCGAGATATGGCCAAAAATGTGTAAAAAAGTGTCTCAAAATGAAAATTTTCACATTATGCATCCCCTCATAACTTTGAATTGCCATAACTCATCGAAAAATCATCCGATTTTGATGAAATTTGAAGTTTTGAAAGTGGTTTTTATATCAGTTTAAACCTGCATCAAAATTTTTGAAAACTTCGATATTTTTAATTTTTAGACTTTTTTGACTGATTTTCCATACTAACCCCTTGATAAAATCATCAAAAATCGAAAAGTTTTCAATTCCAATCGATTCTATTAATCGATTCTATTACTCATAACTAGCATTTTGCTTTTTATTTGAGGTGTTTCTGACGAGTATTTGAAGAGATATGGCCAAAAATGTGCTAAAAAGTGACCTAAAATGACAATTTTAGCATATCGGACCTCTTCATAACTTTGAATTGCCATAACTCAGCCAAAAATCATCCGATTTGGATGAAATTTGAAGTTTTGGAAGTGGTTTTTATATCAGTTTAAACCTGCATCAAAATTTTTGTAAGATTCGGTATTTTTAATTTTTCGACTTTTTGACCATTTTTGCATACTCACCCCTTGACAATATCATCAAAAATCGAAAAGTTTTCGATCCCATTTTTTTTGACTGTAATCGATTCTATTACTCATAACTAGCATTTTGCTTTTTATTTGAGGTGTTTCTGATGAGTATTTCAAGAGATATGGCCAAAAATGTGCTAAAAAGTGACCTAAAATGACAATTTTAGCATATCGGACCTCTTCATAACTTTGAATTGCCATAACTCAGCCAAAAATCATCCGATTTGGATGAAATTTGAAGTTTTGGAAGTGGTTTTGATATCAGTTTGAATCTGCATCAAAAGTTTTGCCAAATTCGGTATTTTTAATATTTCGACTTTTTTGACCCATTTTCCATACTAACCCCTTGATAAAATCATCAAAAATCGAAAAGTTTTCAATTCCAAATTTTTCGACTGTAATCGATTCTGTTACTCATAACTAGCATTTTGCTTTTTATTTGAGGTGTTTCTGATGAGTATTTCAAGAGATATGGCCAAAAATGTGTTATAATTGAAAAATATTTAAATGTATTCCTAAGAATTGAGTGACTCTCTCTGATAACTGTGCGAAGGCACTTTAACTACTTGTTGGAAACCCAATTTGTTACTGTCCAGCTCCGCCTGCCATACCGCGTTTTGGAGCAACCCAACGATATGGAGTTGGGGAGGTTGTCCATCCATTTTCATCCTACGAATGTCGACAGGCAGCATCATCATCGTGCTTTATAATTTCCCCACAGCAACTAATGCGCTATCAACGCCCCCGCCTACGCATTACATTTGATGGCACAATTTCGGAGCATTGTTCAACACTGCTCCACTACCCCAAGAGTGCCTTTCCTTTCCCATCTCAACTCCAGCATCAAATTGCGCAGTGATCTGTGTGCTGGCAATCATTAGCCTGAAACAATCAGTCGGAATAAGCATTAGTCGTTCCTTGCTCACACCACTCACCAGTTGCCGCATGCCCCATGCCCCATGCCCCATGCCCCATGCCACTTGCCACCAAAGTGAGGCACAACCAACAGGCAGGCTCGTCTGTTTATTCATGCAACAATTGTTGATTACGTTGCGTGGCATTGCGGCTTAACATCTCAACCTACGACTCTGCCCGTCACAATTTTTTACGACCTATCGTGCCCAATGAGGGTATGCTCCTGGTAGTAGTATGTGGTAGATAGCGTGGTATCTGCACGTTGAGCAGACATCCAGTGTCCGCTTTGAATTATTATTTTGAGCCATAATGAGAATGGCGCTGTCAGCACGACAATGGCTGAGATATGATGTGATGTTTGACCCACTGCAATTCAGAAATTAGTTAACTTACACACACACACACACACACACACTCACACACACACCCGCACACACTCACACAAATACACTGACAACATTTGTGGCAAGTTGAATGAAATGCGCAATAAAACGAGTTAATTTCCGACGCCTCGCCAAAAACTGCTCAGCTAGCGAATGTGCAAAAGGGATGAAGGAGACGGGGTGAGAGAAAGACAGAGACAGAAAGAGTGGGAGAGAGTGTGTGTGTGTGTGGTAAGTGGGGCGTATGTGGCATGTTCTACCAGTGCTTGCTACAAGTGGCAACAAATTTAATCAAACATTACACACGTCTCCCCATTGCCATGGAACCCCCCAAACCAACCAACCCAATCCAATCCAACCCCCTTCGGACTGTCGTAGAGCTTCCACCTGCCACTTTCCACTTTCCACCTGCCACCTTCCACCAAGTTGCAGCATTCTCATTTCGCTTGAGCGCTCTAAATAATTCATGTCGGCAACATCATTCTGCATGTCCTTTTGTGCTGGAATGTTGTACGTCTAAAACTTGTTGTAATACATTCAAATGAGTCCACAGCACACTGTGCATATCCTCCCCAAGCAGCTATGCCCATGTAAATCTCAAGTTGTACACAAAAAAAAAAAAAGAAAGAAAATGAAAAAAAGTGGAAAAAATAGAAAACGAGAGTGCGACTCGGCAGTATATTTACAGCGCGACGACCAAAAATGAAAATGAAATAGTTTCTCAAGTTCTCTTCAGCTGCACAGTGGTAACTGAGCTTTGCACTTCAAAAGTTTCAGATATAACACCGCTCTCAGTTTGTATTGATTTCACAAAAATTGCAAAATAAAATTGTGGTTGAACTTCACTTGCAAAGCTCTAGATAAATTGAAATCTCCTCAAAGCTTTTAAAGTTGCTCACAGCTGCTGAAAGTTGCTTAAAGCTCCTGTGGTTGCATTTGATAATTTAATAGCAAAGTTTTCTCTTATGGCTGTCAAAATTTGTTAAGACACCAAATTAATCGAACTTTTCACTCAAGTCTGGTGCAAGCTGTAGAAAAGTTTAAGTTTAAAAGTTTATGTTTAAGTTTTATAGGAGCTTAAAGCTGTTGGAATTCTAAATGTGCTGGAGTAGCTTAATATTCCACTCAAAATATAAGAAACTTAAAGTGCTGCCCATTGACAATGTGAAGCTCTTGAAAGCTCTAAAAGCTGTTTAAAGCTTTGTTGAGTTGCATTCTCCCATTTCTTGACTTTCGCTAGCTGCCTCTCTGTCCCTACGCTTTCTTGAGCTCCCTCCTTGCCCCTTGCATGCCTCATGCCAATCGACTTGACTTGGGTATGTGTTTCACTTGTCTTGCGTATTATTTGGCGCATTAAATTTATGTGCGCAATTGTGCTGAGTTGTGTGAAATACAGCACTCTCCTCCAGTCACATACTACACCCATTTGGAGGTATTCATCTTCAATTGCTTGACTTGCCCGGCCGTGGTATTTCTTGGGTTTCCATCTCCATCTCCGTCTCCATTTCCCTCTCCGTTTCCCTTTCCACTTTCAATTGAGCTTGGAAGGCACCTTCGAGTAGCTGCAGCAGCAGCAGCAGCAGCTTGGGGATCCCTTTGGAGGTCCTTTGTGTGTTATTATTCAAAATCCAGTCAATAATACGAAACGCGATGCTAATTTATTATATCGCAGCGAGAAACACTTTGTAAATATTTCAAGAGAAAGAGAGAGAAAGCAGTTACAATTACAGCTCCAATGACGCCACCCCAGACCCGCTGCCACTTCCTCTTCTCCTGCATCGTCATCTTGTTCTGTGGCAATCGTGGCCCATGTGTGTGTCGTTGTGCTTTTTTTTCAATTTTATCCCTTTTATTGGCTTTGCATTTTTTACAGCTGCTTAAAATTCATACACAAATATTCCGACAGGACCCTCACATTGCCCGACAGTCTCCCACACACGGTTTGCGTCGCTTCTCAACACTCCACTCTCCCCTTTTCTCTCTTGGCGAAAACTTCAATTTCAATCCCTGTTTTATGCCTTCACCTCCCTCCCCAAAGCGCCCGACGCTTTCGTGTGCAAATTAGTTTATTGGAATTTCTTGTTTGCGTTTTATTCAATCGCTCTCTCGCCGTCTCCGTCTCTTCTTTCCTTGCTTGCTTACTGCATTCATCACTTGCTTACACTTTGCTTTTATTGCTAACATATGTGTCCACTCATTGCTTGCGGTTGCGCCACCTCCTGCATCCCCAACACCACCACCACCACCTACACCACCACCTCCACCTCCTTCAAGGCAATCGCTTAGCATATTAGATTGTGAGCTTTAAAGCTTAGCAGTTGCTTTAAGCGTACGCTAAAGCTGTTGACTCAACGCTATTGACAAGCAGCTTTTCTACAGCTCAGCTACAATTGTTTTCGCTTTGATCAATCAATTTTCGTTGGAAATTTTTGCTTTTTCTTTTTACTTGTGAAAAAAATTTAAAAAAAATATAAATTTTATTTGAAAATGCCAAATTTAAGCAAATCTAAGCTCATTGCTTTTTGACAAAGTTATAATAGTAATTTGAAGATTAGCGCATAGCTTCAAAAGCTTTTAACTAAACAAAATCCGATTATGCCGGAAAAAGGCTAGAAAAAATGCTAAATATCAGAAGCTTTCATAAACAGACTGGAGCTTTTAAGTTTTTGCTTATTGGAAAAGATTGTGGTTTGCGTTTTGAGACGATTGGCCAAAAAGCAAAGAGCGAAACAGAAATAGTGGCGGTTGTGTGAAGAAGACAGGCGACAAGAGAGGAGAGGAGGAGAAAAGTTTGAAGCTTGCAAACAAGACTATTAAAATTTTAATGAAAATGTTGCCCATTGGGACGAGTAACGAAAACAACGCAAAAATGACTCAGAGACACACACGCATGGAGACACAGTGAGAGGGAGAGGTACAGAGAGAGAGAGAGAGACAGATAGTGAGTGAGAGAGAGAGAGAATGGGGAAGAGAGTAACTTATAGGGCACATGGTGTGGCAGCGGGGCAAGTGCGTGGAGCACTGTGCTGTGCGTGCAACTGCCATATCAATATCAAAATAAAGTGTAACCTCCACAACCCCATCCCCATTCTACAACCTCCCCCCGCCCCAACCATCCTTGCAACACACTCACACACACTGCGGAATGTGATTGTGTATGTCTAATATATATATATATATATATATACATATACATATACATACTTATAAATATCATGGGTGAGACTGACTGACACGCCGCTAGATGGCGCTGTTGACAGGCACGCAATGCCACACACTATGTACACTTCTGTACATAAATATATATGCACTGTATATAGTATAAAATCCTCCAGCTACTTGACCCATACTCCATCCAAGTCGCCAAAAGTTGCTGCTGGCAAAATTATTTGCACGTCCTTCGGCTTTAAGTTTTCGTATAGCTTTCAGAAGTTAACTACTTACTAGATACTTGTTACTCGTTACTTCTAACTTGCCTCGATTCCTGCTCCCGATCTGGCGAGTATCCTATCAATTTCAGCATCTAATTTGTGCATTAGTACTTCCTAAACTCGGTTATGATTAGGATATTATGAGAGATTATGAGGAACGTATTATGTAAAGCAGAAAAAAGTGAGAATCTTGATATTTGATTGTTGAAAAAATAAACAAAAATTATGCATATTGTAAAAGTTCTTCGATATGTGGCAACCCTATACAAGTTTCAATTCAGTTGCTTTTATAGTCTCTGAGAAACAGCCGATGAACAGATGAACGAACATAGTTAAACGGATAGCTGAACAGTTGAAATACTATTAATTTGCTCTTAAATAGCATTAGATACAATTAAAAGCAGAGTAATAGTATTTCAAGCACTTTGTCATTATTTTTTTTCAGTCATCATAGTATAATTAAGAGTTACCTAACCAGATCTGTCTATATAATTTAGTATTTCTAACCCTAGAGACCTTTTAATCTATAAATCTGTAATCTGCTGTCTTGTTAAGTGTAAATTTTTGCGCACTTTGTAGCATTTTGTAGAGTCATAATTCCGCAAAACTTTAAACTTTGACAGTATGTGTAGCACAAGTTTGGCATGTGTGAAGAGCACACTTCGTATTGCCAGTGTTGTTAAATACGTTCTAAGACCCGTTGGTTAAATCACTTTATAAAGCAGTTAAAAACAGCTTTCAATGGACTTTTGCAATGCGCTTTAACGGCAGTCTCTCTCTCTCTCTCTCTCTCGTCTCTTCTCGCTATCTCTTGCCTTGCTCGTTGTTAAGTTGCAGTGCAGTGTTGGCAAACATTGCATTAGTTTTATGCGTTGCATAACACTTGACACAGAAAGTAGAAAAACAAAAAAAAAAGAAATTGCCGGCAAAAACTAAAGCAGCGAAAAAGAGAAAACTTTAAATTCATTTGGTGAAAGAAGTTGAAAGTTCTGCATGTGGGATGGGGGTTCACAGGAGAGGTGTGTAGGGTGAATGAGTGCACCACAAACACCCCCCCCAACCCCTCCTCGCAAAAGTATAAAACCCAAAAAAGACGTTTCGTCGAGGGTGGCTCGAGTTGCTCGAGGCGCAACGCAAATCCGTTTAAATTTATGGCGTGTCATTGTTTTGGCATAAAATTAAGTGAGTGCAGTGTGTATAGAAGGGGAGGAGGGTGTCCTGTGAGGGGTAAATGGTGAATAGTGGGGTGGAGGGGGTGGGGGTGGTGAATGTGGATGTGATGGAAACAGATTGTACATGTGTAAGTTGTGTGCTTGAACATGCACAGAGAGACATATGCATGCATGCAAATGAATGCGCCTCCAATGAAATTCAATAAGAATTTCACTGTTGCCTACTTTCAGGCGCCGCGACAATATCTTCGTCGTTGTTTTTGTGTTTGTTGCTCGCCTTCTCTTTTGTTGCTACCTTACCCGCCGACTAACCCTGTCCTCTGGCCCATGCTTCATGCTGCCAATGTCTGCTTCTAATGGGCAAAAATAATTCATTAAATTCATAAGCGCCCCCTTTTTAATTTATGAAGATGCCCCGATCCGTCGACGACCCCAAAAGTTCCACAACCCCCAACCCACACCCCTGCTTTTGGTAGCTAGAGATTCGCCCCCAAGGCTCTGCTGTGTAATTTTAATTAATGCGAGCTTCGTTTAACATCAACGAAATGTGAATACGAAAAACGATAAATTCGAGAAAAATACCTAAAGAACAAAATGAGACGCAGAATGGCAAATGAAAGCAAAACCCACAAAAAAAAAGAGTCTCGAAGAAAGTATGAAACAAAAATCTATACGAAAAGTAATAAGAAAAGAAAGTTTTTTTTTGTATGGTGTCTTGTCCTGACAATGGCAAAAAGCACTTGAGAATTTTTGTAGATTTCTTGCTGACGATGCTTTGCAATGCATAGAATTTTTCAAAAAATTAACTGTCTTTTAAATTCAAATGCAGTTAGATTCAACTGTTGGTAGTTTCAAGTGGCCCATGGCATATGCTACTGTTATGTATGTATGTACAGATGTATGTATGTACAAATGTATGTATGTACAGATGTAGAGAGGAGGCGTTGAGGCAAAGTTTGCTCAGTTGTCGACAGCATCCTCGACTCTCCCTTTAACAATTTGCTGCATACTAAGTATGTATGTATATATGTATGTATATGTCTTCTATTTAATGGGTTGTTATATATGGCTTCGCATACGTATGTGTGTGTGTGTGTGTATATATGCGTATGTATGATTAATGTGCTTGACAATGGCTGCAAAAAGTTGCCAAAAATACAATCAAAGTAAAGTTGAGTGCGACAACTTTTTAGCTTGTTTTGATTTAGCGAACTTTAACGATGGCATGATAATGCCAAGCCAGAGTGAGAGAGAGGCTGAGAGAGAGAGAGAGAGAGAGAGTGGGAGAAAGAGTGAATGAGATAGAGATAGTTTGGAACGTTGGGCAATTGTGGCTTTTGGTGTTGTTTTAACTGCTCAACTTAACTGCATATTAATCAGTTTTACTTTTGCCATACGACTCGTGGCACTTTGCCAAAGTCAAGAACATGCAACAGCAAAGGGGCGTGGCTGCCAACAAAGTATTGTGTGGTATTTTTCGGGGAGGTCGTGTGTTGGTAGCTGACATTGCAGAGTAAGTCGAAAACTCCTAAGCAAATAGCGACTTCAAAGGTTGGATGCCAACGTAGACTGTCAATTTGTTTTTCCGTTGGGATTATTGAAAAATTTAAGCAACAATTTAAAATTTTCTACAAAAAATACTAGAAAATACTGCATAGATACTAGAGAAACAGAAACTGCTGAATCAGCATGCGAACTAAGAACACTTTTAACATTTTACATCAATGTTAAATGAACTTACTTTAAAAAATACTAGAAAAATACTTTTACAATAGCAAAATATAAAAACAAGAAAAAAAAATACTACAGTAGAAGGCAGAATTATAGTATATAACTTGAAAAAATTCTCTAATTAAAATTATTGCCTAAAACTCGCATAGAAAAATACCAGAAAATAGTTGTGAAATTTTACTATATTTTAGCTTCGATTGCCATACACAAAAAAAAAAATATATATATATGCAAAAAAGGTACTAGATTTTTAGTATATTTGTGTGAAATCCGTTAAACTAGGGAGTGTTGTGCAGCCAAATGATGAAATATTCCTGGAATCCTTGGGGTCAAAGTAGCGCCTAGTAATGTCTGCGCTGGCGATATCCTGGCGGCAGATAACGGGCTGAGCCAGCAGGAGAACTGCCAGCACCGTGATAGGCTCCGCCATGATAAGCTCCGGCGGAGGCGCCACCACTGCGATGATGATGGTTACTGGAAGTGCAACAAAGAGCGTAGGGAAGTGGGTGTATGAGATTTGAGTATGGGCTGGCGAGGAGACATCTGTTTACTTACTCCTGGGGCAGTGATGGTGACGTTGGCAAATGTGCGCCCTCAGCATGGAAGCCGTTCTTGTCCGCCTTGTAGTTCACGGTATACTGCTGACCATCGTCACCTGTGTAGGAGTAGGAGCCACGTACGCCCAAGGAGCCATGGGGCCAGCCACCCTTGAACTCGCCAGTCTCGTCGCGATGGATGCCATTGCCAGTATCAAAGCTACACCGAAAAATAACGGGATGTATTTTCATTAGTTTCTGCTATTTTCCAAAAAAGTGAAGATTTTTACATTCAAATTTTTTGTTACACATCGATTATTGTAATCGAAATGGGGTGTATCGGAGTTTAACTGACGCGATATTTTTGAAAATATGGCGCTAATAGTAATAAAAATGGTAATTGAAGGATGGTTAAAAGTTATAACTATGTGAGGTTATAACTTTGCCAAAAAGCAACCGTTTTTTAAAATGTTGTCGATTTTGGAAATGGTTTTGATCCTGTTTCAAGTGTGCATCAAAATTTCTCTGCTAATATAGAGTCCTTCCCTTTAAAGCATAAATCGAAGTTGTATAGTTTCCCTGATATACTGTACTACAAATTGTAATCCCTAAAGAATCTTCACTTATTTCGATATTTGGTTAGAATGCATTATGCCCATTATTAGAGATTTCTAAGAGTCCCTCTATTTCAAGGATGCGCAAGTTTCCGTGCTGTACTATAGTTATCCTTAAAGGATGCTTAACTTATATCGATAGTTGATTGTCGTTTACTAGAGTTTTCTAAGAGTCCCTTTACTAGAGTCCTTTCGAAAAGTCACTTCATTTCGAGGGCATATCTAAATGATGCTTTAGTTGCCCTGCCATACTCTAGTTGTCCTTAAGGATGCTTCACTTATTTTGGCAGTTGTTTACCCAAAGTTATAGTTGCCATTGGCATCACTCTGGTAATCGCTGCGCACAATGGGTATCTGCTGCTGCTGCTGACGATGTCCGCTGGCATGTGCCGCGAATCCTCCAGCAGCGACACGCCCATGTCCATTGCCGTGTCCTTGCGCCTGACCGCTAACACCATGATAGCGTAGCTGGCCCTGTTGGGGGGCCAGATATTGGTTGGAGGGCAAATAGCGTTGAGGGAGACGTCCGCCGGCCACGTAGCTGGCCAGGAGCAGGCAACCAGCCAGGATAACACACTGATGCAACATCATTTCACAACAACAACAACAAAAAGCAAGCACAAAATACGCACAGTAAAAAAAAAAAAACGAAATAGACGTTAGAGTGGCAACAAATAAAACACACGAGTTGTTTAAGCCAAGTTTAAATGCTGTGGCAAGTATAGCTTCGGACTGCCTCGGAGCGACTGCGTCTGTGGCTACAGTGTGAGACGCTTTTTGGGTGTTTTTATAGCGTCTGTAGATGATGGGGATGCGGATGGAGATGGGTGATGGGTGATGGTGATGGAGATGATGGCAGCAGCAGCGCAAGATTTCATGCTCAATTTTAATTGTTTTTTGTTCAAAGTCTGTCGACGTCTCCTCTCTGTCAGTGGCGTTTCCTCTGTCTTGTTCTTTTGCTTTTGCTATTATTTCATTTCTTGATGTTTGTTCGCTTCACCATTTTTTTTTTTATTTTTTATTTTTATTTTTTTGCTTCTTTTTCGTCTTCGTTTTTAGCCGTTTAATTAGCCAAAATGCTGCTGACATGCACCAAAAACGCTTTTTGCAATTTTCAAAAATTTAGCTATTTTTTTTCCTCCTTTTTTTTTTGTTTAAGCATCTTTTTTGTCGTAATTAATGCGCGTCTTTCGATAGTTCGTTTTGTGGGCCAGCCTAGGCATAGGGTGTGTACTAAGTGTGTGTGTGTGTGTGTGAGTGTGAGTGTGGGGGTGTGTGTGTGTGTGGGTGGCAATTGCTTTTTGGCTATTTTTAGCGGTATTAAACTAATTATAGTATTGAGCATTTGTTCGCATTCCATCATTAGCGCAGCTCAAACATACACCACAAATACACACTCACATACACACACTCGCACACACACACACACACACAGCCAATATATGTGAAGTGTTGTTCAGTGCTTGGAGTTCCGGCTCGGCTTTTTTGGTCCGGCTTTTTTTTTTTTGGCACAAAGAGTGCCCTCACTCGAGGGCCTGGCCAAAAAAAAAAAAATATATTTGTATAAAAACAAACAAATTAAATGCAAACTTAAGATCTGCGGCAAAAAACAAACACATCTTGAGACAATCAACGTAAAATCCGTAAACGGTAGCATCCGATACACATATTTACATACTTCTATATCATATAGTAGTATTTACATATATATATATATAGCTCTTCTCTCCCCATACTACACAGTTCTCTGGCTGAGAATTCTCTGTTCTCACATTCATCCATGCTTCAGAGTCTCTAGAAATTATTATTTTATTTTTGGATAATTTTTGGGGCATAATCTACTTTGACATACCCTAGAAAATGAAACTTAATTTACTATATTTTTTTGTTATGATTCATTTTTTTTTAATTTTTTTTTTTAATATTTTTTTTTACATTTTTTTTAAATATTTTTTTTTATTTATTTTTGTATTTATCTCATTAATGTATTTTATTTATAGTTTGTTATTATTTTCTAGTTTATTGATATTTTTATTTTACTTCTTTATCTTTTATTTCAGTTCAATTTTATTTGATACTAAGCTTTATTTTTAAGTTTATTATTATTTCTTTTTCTTTTTATTATTTTTTATTTTATTTTATTTTTTTTTGAAATTGTAGTTCAGCTCATCAAACTAGAAATATGCGGACTCATTGGCGGGAATCAGCGTGTTTTGCAGCGGATTTTCCAGCAAATGAATTCATAAACTGTGAAACCAGAATAAGAATATCTCCCCCCTCTTATCACTTAACTTGGCCAGCTTAAACTTGGCCCCCCCTCTGTCCCCTTCGTCACAGACATAAATTTCATAGCATAACAATGAGAATTGTTAAGAATAACTCGCGTATATCCGCAATTATTAATATAATGACAACATATTTGGTTGTTGTTGTTGTTATACAAAAATAGCTGTCGATAAACGAAACGCAAACTTCATTAATTAATAATAATTAATGATGATGATGAACTAATCAAATAATAGCGTGAAAAGTGAAGTTCGCCACAATCATAAATCATGAGCAACAGCTACACATCATCATCATTATCATTATCATCATCATCATCATCATCATCATGATTTCCATTCCATTGATGATCGTCATCGGGGTGAATGTCTAGTATAATGCGCCCAAAGACAATTACAGAACGCGTGCCAACAACAACAACAACAACAACAACGAATTGAAAATATTATATAAGAATTAAAAAACAACAACAAGAAACACTCTTGAAAATCGTATAATTATCAGTCACAGCTATCGATCTATCTGTATCTGTATCTAATGATGTGCGAAATCAATTATTATCTATCAATCTATAGAGCTTAAGTCGGATATACTATATATCGCTATCTCCGAGAATTCAGTTTGTAATTATTTCATAAAATTCACAGAATGAAATTCGACTTTAGGTTACTTAATTTATAAAATACCTAAAAAGAAAAAGAGTCTCAGTATCTTTCATTAAGTCTGATTAAAACTTAAAAGAGATCTAATAAAGGAATGCAATTTTTATAATACTAATACATTTGTGTTATCAATTTTTAATTTTCAAGTTCGTATGAAATCAATAAAAAGCAGGCAACAATCTCGAATCAAAAAATGAGCTCTTCAATTTTCAACTTCGATAACTGTGCCAAAAATCAACCGATTTCATGAAATGTTCGCTACTGTTAATGATCCTAGATCAAGTCTGTATTCAAATTTTGTATAATTTGAGAATTTTTAATTTTGTTGACTTTTTTGACAAAATTTGCATACTAACCCCATGTCAGAATCATTAAAAACTAAAAACGACGTTATTTTTATGATTTTGATTGACTCTAGGACTCATAACTAGCATTTTGCTTTTTATTTGAGGTGATTCTGATGAGTATTTATCAAGATATGCCCAAAATGTACCCAAAAAGTCGGGTTTCGAAAAATGAGTGTCTTCTAAAATTTTGAAGTGGCATAATTTGGCCAAAAACCATCCGATTTTATTGAAATTTGGCATTTTAGAAATGGTTTTGATATCAGTTTGAATCTGCATCAAAATTTGTGTAAAATTCGGTATTATTAAAATTTCGACTTTTTTGACCCATTTTCCATACTAACCCCTTGATAAAATCATTAAAAATCGAAAAGTTTTCGATCCCAATTTTTTTGACTGTAATCGATTCTAGGACTCATAACTAGCATTTTGCTTTTATTTGAGGTGTTTCTGACGAGTATTTCAAGAGATATGGCCAAAAATGTGCTAAACAGTTACCCAAAATGACAGTTTTAGCATAACAGACCTCTTCATAACTTTGAATTGCCATAACTCAGCCAAAAATCATCCGATTTGGATGAAATTTGGCATTTTGGAAATGGTTTTGATATCAGTTTGAACCTGCATCAAAATTTTTGTAAGATTCGGTATTATTAAAATTTCGACTTTTTTGACCCATTTTCCATACTAACCACTTGATAAAATCATCAAAAATCGAAAAGTTTTCGATCCCAATTTTTTTGACTGTAATCCATTCTATTACTCATAACTAGCATTTTGCTTTTTATTTGAGGTGTTTCTGACGAGTATTTCAAGAGATATGGCCAAAAATGTGCTAAAAAGTTACCCAAAATGACAATTTTAGCATAACAGACCTCTTCATAACTTTGAATTGCCATAACTCAGCCAAAAATCATCCGATTTTGATGAAATTTGGCATTTTGGAAATGGTTTTGATATCAGTTTGAATCTGCATCAAAAGTTTTGTAAAATTCGGTATTATTAATTTTTCGACTGTTTTGACCCATTTTGAAAATTAGCTACTTCTATTTAATAAGCCTTACTTTGGAGTGATACTATAGATTTTATAAAATTCAGTTTTTAACAGTTTTATGAAATTCATGCCATTTTCTTTTTAAGCTTTTAATCTAAGCAATCTCTTATCTTTAACCTAGAACTATTAGGTTTTATATAGCTTCAGTTATATTCTCTAATTTTTGGCTAATGTGTTTTGTGTCCAGTTTATCTTTCAGTATAATCTCTAGTCGTCTATCTCTATCTCCAGTTCTGTCTTTGGTTCTCGGTCTCCCTCATTGCCTTTCGTTCATCTTGTGGGTTCGTTTTGAACTTCGCGGTTCGGTGGCGCCTCAAAATGCATATTGTACAGTTAGCTGACACTCGCTAATGGTGCATCATTAAGTTTCATTACGAACGAAGCAAGTAGCCACAGTGTTGGACACCGACTCTACCACCTGCCACCTGCCGCATGCCGCATGCCTCTGCAACCTGCAACCTGCCATCTTCCATCTCCTCTATGGGCGCTTCGACCTGGCTTTCGACCTGCCTCTATAATTTATGCAACGTTTTGTGGCAAGATTGAACGAAAGAAAAATACAGATAGAGATAGAGATAGAGAGAGAAAGAAGCCTTAAGCGGATGTAATGCTGCTGCAGCTGTTGTTGCATGCCGCAAAATGAACTTGTAATTTGCAATGAATTTGACACTGACAGCAACAGCTGCCAACTGACGCAGTACTCTCAACAATACGATGGGTACACACACTTTTAGCATTGACTGTAGCAAAGTTGAGCAACTTCTTGCCTAAGCTAATTAAGTCTTAAGTCCCTCATTATCTCAGAAAAAAAGGTATGCGAAACTATTCGAAGCTGAAATTTCAGAAATATCTGCCAATTTGAAATATTTCTATATTATAATAATATAGTGTCTTATAAAATATGTCTTAATGTGGCTTAGGCTATATTTTCCGAAATGTGAAAAGAATTTAATTTTTTTTATATATTTTATGTTCATGTGCTTCTAAAATTTATATAGTTTTCGAATTCCAACAACTTAAACCACAAATATGCATACTTCTCAAGTTCATAATAACTTGGGTATATCTTCAGAAATATTGTTATGATTTATAATACTTAAGCAGCTTTTTTTTTTCGCTGTATCTCTCTTTCTCTCTCTCTCTATCTCACTCTCTCTATCTCTCGCATTCTCCTTGTGAGCCGCAATAAATTGAATCATCATTCATTTGTTTGGCTAACAACTCGGAACTGCTGTCCAGGATATTTATTTATCCATTTCCCCATTGCAACACTTTCGACTTTATCTATTGCATCTTCTTCTTCTTCGTCTTCGTCTTCTGCTCCAACTTCTAGACTTTCTTTCAATTTTTTATGCTCATCGTGCGGTAACTTTGTTTGTTATTTTTAGACGATTCTTGGCCATTAAAATTGTATTAAATCAGATTAGTTGAGAGCTTAACAAACTGGTTCGTAATGCTGATGGCAGTACTAAATAGATTCCACTCACTCTCAGAGAGAGACAGAGAACCAAAGAGTGAGTGAGAGAGAGAGTGAGAGTGAGTGAGAGAGAGGGAGACAACTGTGAGGGAGGTAACTGTGCTTAACTTGTTCTTCTGGCCATAACTCATTGCAAGGCGCAATTGGGGGCAAGTCACTGGTCTATGGTTAGATAATTGCTTTGCTTGTAATACCCTGTAATTATGAATAAGCTGCAAAAGCTCTACGCTTCAATTTCAGTGAAAGTGCAAGCATAATTGAAAGCTCCGTTTTTGAACTTTGTTTCTCAGGACATATCAGGGGAGGTATCAAAAAGATTGCAGCTTACTGAGAAAAGTTATTGAGAATTTTAGGAAAGATATTGCGTTATAATATATAATTTTTATTTTTAAATTTAAATTATCAAGGGAATAATATACTTTGAATGGTTATTAAGACTTTTATGAAATTATATTATTTAATAATATATAATGTTCATTTGAATTCATTATATGTATACTTTGAAAAACGAGTATTATAATTTCAATTTATTTAAATACATATAGTTATTACATACTGTTTTTGACAAATTGCATATTTTTTTATATATTTACCAATCTATAATTTAAGTTAAAAATTAAAAAAAAAATTGAATTTTTTAAAATTCAATTTATTGACATTCTACAATTTTATAAATTTTCATTTCTTCCCAACGCCATTAATATTTCACGTACAGGGTAGTTGGTAGTTAAGCAGCGCTGTTTCTCAATATTATTATTTTTATATTTATTATTTTATTTTTGTATTATTTGTTGCTGTTTTTCAATTGAAAAACTCAAGTGCCACGCCCAGCTAAGCGCATTGGGCTGTGCCTAATTGAATCATGCATAGATGGTCTGAGGAAATTTGCAGAAAAAATGTTGATGGTCCCAAATGTGTGTGTAATCGCTTCAAGCGCAAGGTGCTCGAGATACTACATATAACATGGCCGGGAAGTGGGCTGACAAGTGTTGAGGAGGGGGGAGGGCGGAGGGTTGGTGGGTGTGGTGGCATGGAAAGGAAAGAAACATTTGCCTAGGCAGAAAGGACGATTGCAGCTGTTATTTGTTGATGTCAATGCACTGATAACAAACTAAACAGGCAGCAAACAGAGACCAACACCAACAGAAGAAGAAGAAGAGCCACTAAAAAAAGAAGAAGAAGAAGAATAAGGGGAAGGGGGAGGAAGAGGTCCTCCGCCCCCTGGGGTGAAATTTTGTTGAAAGTTGCCACAGAACTCGATAAGCAAAAAAAAAAAGTTTCAATGTCTGCTATATGGAAGTTGGGAGAGTGAAAAAGAGAGAGACTGAGAGAGAGTGAGAGGGAGGGAAAGTGAAAGAGAGAGAGGGATGGAGATGGGAAGAGTGTCCTTGCGCTGTTATCGCGATGCGCGCTTGTCCTCAGCTCGTTATTTCCTTTGGCTTATGATATGCCTTTGAACTTTCCTTTCGCCGCACCAAAGTAAAAATGTCAAATTCAGCTATTTGTTTAATTGAAAAAAAAATATATATAGCAGGAAAATAGCTCAAGTTGTTGTGGCAATTGTAAAGCATCCCCCATTCCCCATTCCCCACCATATATCCTGCATCCCTCCAACTGTTATCCTTCTGGTCTATGAACACAATATCCGTCATTCTAACAGCGCATCGAATTGTTTAGTGCCATTAATTTAAATGAGAGCACTTTGACTTTTCCCACATCCATATGTCCTTGTGTGCGTATGTCCTTAAGCTGAGGTCCTGCTAATGCTATCCTATGAGTTTATGCTACTTCTGTTTCCCTCTTTCTATGCAAATTTTGTTGATATGCAGGCAGTTTCTATCACTGTATTCCAAGCTTGGGATTTATTTCGAATAATTGATGATGTCTTCGTCTATAACTATTTTTTTTTTGTTTACAAAGCCACTATGATATGTGTACAACTATTAAAATAAACGGGATTTTCGTTATATTTATTTTATTGTTAATTTTCTTTATTATTATTTGGTTTATTCTTTGTAGATTGTTTTTTTCTTTACTCAATTTATTTTTATTTTTTATTTTAATTTTTTGCTAGTCGCTATCTATAATAGAATACTATATTTTTTTATTTAATTTTTTCATTATTACCAAAATTTTTTTTTTATAATTTTTCGCTTGACTCTTAGTTTTTTTTTCTGGTCACATTTCTGGTTAATTTCCTCAATTTGGCAAAACAAATAATTCTGATTTTCAGATTACATATACTGTTGAACTCTATTTCTCTTGTGTGCTCTATCTCTACTTCCCCCCCTCTCTCTCTCTCTCTCCCTCTCTCTCTCTCTATCATCTTCTTCTTCTTCTCTCTCCCTTTCTTCACTATTTTATCTCATTTGTTCTTGCAATTCTATTAGTACTTAAGATTTGCTTTAATCCTGCATAGATCGCTTATCTGTGGTCCGCTTTCCATGTTTGAGGCACAGGCTGAGTTTAACAGTATGTCTGTGGATTATGTGTACGCACACACACACATATTGACAGTGACTGAGAAAAGTCAGGACTTTGGCAAAACAATAACAATTTGTTGTTAATGCATTCTTTTTTTTTTGTTTGTTTGTTTGTCCTCCGCTCTCTCCAAAAAGTGACCCCAGTTTGAGCTCATTAGGGCAACTTTTTGACATTGCACAGCACAATTGGAACTTCAAGCGAATCGCTCAGATATGGCTATATATATTTATATATATACATATGTATATATACCCCTCATCTATGGCATGTTTGATTAAGCAATTCCAGGCGGAAATTAAATGGACACGCAAACAAACTGCGTACCACATGCATGTACAACTAGAACTACGGATCACACAGAGAGAAAGAGACAGAGAGAGAGAAAAAAAGAAAGAGAGAGAGAGAGAGAGAGAGAGAGAGAGAGAGAGAAAGGGACAGTGGATGCTGGCAAGGATATTAGTTGGACAACAAAAAATTTAAAGCAAGCATATGTGCACGACTAGAGTTGTCACCCTTTAACAATAACCAGAGTCAAGGCTAAACATAGACTAGAGTTCTGTGTGTGCAGATGCTACCCCTTAGCTGTTCCACTTTTTGTAGGGTATGCAAAAAGGGTCAGCTGCTGTTGGTGCTGCTGCTGCTGGGGAGTTGTTTGTGTTGTGGACGGTGTCTATCAAACTTAACTGAGCAGCGCTCAAGTGAGAAGATTAAATCGCCATAAATATTAACTACAGTTGCTTCCGTTTGTATACGTCCAGCATGGGGTGGTGGCCCGGTCCAGAGGGTGACCTGGGACACGTGGGGGCCACACTATACCCAAGGTAAGACAATTTGAAAACGTTTCGCCTTGATTTAGCGCCGGAAGGCACGCACATCACGTGTCCAACAGAGACCGACAGAGGCTAGAAAGAGAAGGACACACAGAGATAGATAGAGATAGAGAGCTAGACCGTTTGTAGGAAGAGATCTAGGATGACCCGTAGGTATTGCAACTGGCAATGGGGCAAGTGTACAAATCAAATGATTTATTGTGGCATTGCTCGGTATAAAATTGGAGCACGCTAAAAATAATTGAAATGTAGAGCTTAAGCTGCTGCAGAGTAGTACCCAAACTTCTTTACGTGCCACAAGGAAGTGAGATTACCCCTGGGGTTAGGCAAATTTTGTGGCAGGAGCTGGCACACAACACAAGTAACATATACATAAATATAAAGATGTATGTATAAATGTTATGTATCTGTTAATCTATGAGAATTGTGTGCAACTTTTTGCAGCTGCTAATTGACACACGTAGAGTGCTACATGATTAAGACATGCCACATAATTGAGTTATCAAATCGTCTGGCGACAACTTCTAGTGCGTACTGTTCTTTTTAGCCACTTCTTCACCTGACAAATTGACCAAAAATTATTGTGGCCATTTCCAACAGAGGCCAACTACCACTTCGTTTCCGCTTAGACTAATGTGCTGTAAGTCTCCCATACCCCTCCAGGTTTTTTGGAGGGGACCCCTCCATAAGCCATTTTGGCGGGTGTAGAGCGCCCCAACCCCCCACCAGCAATCCACGCACTCAGCATCTCTGTAGGTTGTATCCCCAACATTTTCACCCGAATTCTCCTACCCATTATCATATCCCATTCCCATGCCCATTCGCATTTCCATGCCTATTCTCAGACTCATTCCCATCAGCATCATCATCGTAGACGTAGTCGTCTTTATTCCTTGTGAAAGTCGCTTTTCGCATCCTCCATTCAAAAATCAACCCCATTTTCTGTTAGTTAATTGCCAATATTACACAAGTGGCAAGCCAAAGCGCATAAAAGCATGCTACTCTCTCCACAGTGCGCGCTGTTCGCGCTCCGCTCACAGTCTCTGTTATGTCTAAGCATAGTGCTTATTGAAAGTTTACGCACCACTTTTTAGTCGGCTATTTGAACATATCCCGCATTAAATATATATACATATATTTTTTTAATATTTTGTGGTTAGTTGAATACAAATTGGTTTGAATTTTTTGAATTTATTAAACCATTTTTTTTTTAATATATTGCCAAGCAAGTTGCATAATTTTTGGTAGCGCCTGTTTACTTTTCGTATTATGAGCCTCTTTGCTGTTGTTACTCAGTGTGCGTACTGCGCAGACGCTTCGCTGCACAGGCCGGCTGTGTCGCATAGCAATACAGGGTTGTCTTCTTGTTGCTGATACTGCTGTTGTTGTTGCTGTTACGCTCGCTGTTATGGTAACTCTCTCTCTCTCTCAGCGTACTTGGTTGTTGTTGGTATTGTGGGTGCTGCTGTTCATCGCACGTGCCGAGCTCAGCTTTAGCTGCCGTTAGGGTGGTCTCAACAAGCAGCAGCTTTTTCAACAGCGGACAGACAGAGAAAGAGAGTGAGAGAGAGTATGAGAGTGTAAAAGCAGCAAGGAGAGCGTCATAGGCTGCAGCTGTGCTGAGCAGAACAGAGCCGAGCCGAATTGAGACGAACCAAAGTGAGCTAACTTGGCAACCGCGTGTGAGGCTCACGAATCAGTTCAGCAGCAGCCAGTGCAGTGTGCGCAACGCAAATGCATAGTACGCGTCTTGTTGTCGTCGACGTCGTCGTCGTCGCCGGCCACACACAAAAACAAACTGAAATAACAACGACAACGACGGCCTGAGCTAGCTTACAGTAATAATAATAATAATTATCATAACAATAACAAAGTGAGATGCATAATACAACTAAGAGAAGTGCAATATATAAGTGAGATAACTCTAATAGAATTGGGAACAGAAAGCATAGCGCGCGAAAACTAGAAATACATAAAGACGACATAGAAACGCAATAAAAAGTTGACAATTGAAACAACTTCTGTTCTACGTACATAAATATTTCTCTTGTTGTTGTTGTTTGAGTGAATTTTGTTGTATATTTTTTTTTGTTGTTTTGTACATTGCGGACAAGTTCTAATAACGCAAACACAATTTACTTGCGAGTTTTGCAAATAAACACACACACACACACACACACATATCAAATTGAGAAAGTGGGCTAAAGAAGAACACGCATAAAAGGTGAGTAATAAATAAGTCGAATAACAACAACTGTTATAATTGTAGCGGCATTTCATTTAGCGTTGATTAATATTGTGCAATTTGAAAGCAACAACAAATTTGTGAAAAGTGAAGTAAGTGTTTTATTTGCGACTAATGAGCAGCATTAAACAAAAACAAACACAAACAAACGTAGCAGCAGGAGCAGCAGCAGCAGAAGCAGTAGCTGTTGTCGTCGTAGCGTAGCGGCAGCTGCGTCGCTGTTAACGTCGACGTCGTAACATTGCGAAATTGATTTTTCATAGCGTGCGCCTGCTAAGAACTCTCTCAGCTTCGCTTTGCGCTCTCTCTCTCTTACTTGCTTTCTCTCCTGTTTCTCTGTGTGTGTGTGTCTGCGATTGCCGCTCTCAAATTTCGTGAAGAGCGCGCTGCCAAAATGTCTGCCAGGCGCGTCGTCAACCTGTCACAACAGCAAAGGCACAAAATTACAGCAGCAACATCAACAACAACAACAAAGACGATGGCTACGTTGAGCAGCAGAAGTCGCTACACTGCTGCTGCTGCTGCTGCTGTTGTTGTTGTTGTTACGGCAACTAATCAAAGCGACTTTTGCTGCTGCTGCTGCTGCTGCTGCTGTTGTCGACGTCGCTGTTGTCCGCCGGCTGCGCTGCCAGCTGCTGTGCTTTCGTCATGACCTTCATGACTCATCGTTCGCCTTGATGGGGCTGAGGCGGCTTGCGCCTCAATTTTCTATGACTCTACTACGTGCGGTGCCATGGCCCGCCTTTTTAGCCTCTCTCTCTCTCTCTCTCTCTTACTTCCTCTCGCTCTCTCTCGCTCTCAGGGGCCTGGACTTTGGTTTGCTATTATTTTATTTTCTTTAGTTTTATTCGTATTTTGTTGTTGTTGGTGTTTTGTTTTTGCTGCTATTTTTTTTTTTGTTTGCTGTTTGTTTGGCTGCGCATTTAATTAAATAAATTGTCCTTACATACAGCCGCAGCTATTGTTAATGTGCTTTTTCCTGTCACTGCTTCTTCTTCTACACTTGCCTTTATTTTGGTTTTGCGGTTCTCGTTGTTGTTTTCGTTGTTGTTGTTGTTTTTGTTGTTTTTGTTGCATAAATTGGAGCGCGGCTAATTTATAGTTGGCCATTTTGTTCATTAATTTCGTTCACATTTAATGTGCTCTCTGTTGTTTTCCCCCCATCCTTCTTCTTCTTCTTCTTCTTGTTGTTGTTGTTGATATTTAGCCGCACCTGTGTACAGACAACAACAACAACGTATATAAAGAATAATTTTTAACGGCTTTTCAAATGGCAAAAACAAATTTGCAGCCAAATACACATTTATGTATTTGGCCGATAGTTGTCTAATAGTTGACCTAAAGCTATAAACAAATATACAAAATTGTAATCTAATATCTAGGTAGTATATGAAGAGTATAACTATAGATAGTTAGGAGTGTCCTCGTTTAGGGGATTCCACTATCTAAAATATTTGTTACGTTTGGAATCAATTCGATTTCGTAATCTACTTTTAGGGGCTTGACTCTTGACTTCAAGGCACAATTTGTTGATATTGAAGATTGTTAGAAGACTTTTTTCGCTGATTGTAATTTTTTAATTTTTTAATTTGCACTTAATTAATAAATAAAAAAATTAATAAACATTTAATAGCTTCACAATTTTGTTGTATTTATTTAAATATTTTAAAGAATTTGTTCCATATTTATTTTAAATATTTTTTTAAATTATTATTTTTTCTTTTTTGTAGTTTTTATATTTGCTGTATTTTTAAATGCGTTGTAATTTTCATTTTTTTTTTATTTTTTATATATCGATTTTTTTTTTAGTTATTGCTATAAAACTTCTATTAAAACTAGAGTTTAAGAATTAAAGTTGTGTTAACAATTTCTCTATATGCCATTGCTAATAAATTAATTGACTTCAAAGTTGTTTACTTTTAATGCAAAAATTCAACTTTTATCTATAGAAACTAATGACAGCTAAAATGGTACTAAACTGGGCTAGGCGAATTTCATATTGTCTGTGAACTTTTCCTTCTTGTTTTTTTTTTGTTTTTATTGCATTTCAGTTTAATTAAAGTTCTTTTTATTTTTGAAATTTTTGTTGCTGGCGAAAAGTTCGCACTTTGCAGTTTTTTAAGCCTTTTTTATGAAGCTCCTCTAATGAACCTGATGAGGCACATTTTGTCTGACTTTGCTATGAGAGGTTATAGTATATTATACTTATATGTATATATAGTATTCGGATATAGTATATTGAGGAGAAAGTTAATGAAAGAGCAGCAATAGTAATATGCAAATGAAAAGCTTAAAAATAAATGAGAAAAAAGAGGAGAGAAGAGAGTTGGGTAGATTGAGGGTGAGAGATAGGGGTAATAGAGAAAGAGAGAGAGAGAGAGAGAAAGAGAGAGAAGTTTTCAATGTAATAAGCACGTAGAATATATCAAAGTGACTTATTGTCTGCCTTCCCTGCCAGGCAACCCCAATCTCTAACGAATCTGTGGGTGACCCCCACAATAATAGAGTTGGCAACCGAATCAGTGAAGAATCAAAAAAATAAAATAGAGAAAAAAAGTGTAAGAGGCAGTTGGGGGTAGAGAGTGAAATGTAATGAAAAGGGCAGTCGCCAAGTTCCTCAACATATAATATTAACAAATGACTTGGCCATCAATTTGAAGCTTATTTAATGTTGCCAACAATTGTCACCGGTTGATGGGACAGGGCAGGGCGGGGCACTTTACTTCACTTCCCTTTCGTTCTTTTTCTTGCAGTCCCTGTCAAATTACACAACTAAGCGACACATTTCGAAAAGGCCTTTCCAAAAAAATATATGTATACTTAAAAAAAGAAAAAAAAAAGAAAATAATACACGACACGCGTGTCACAGTAAAAAAAAACCAGTAAGAAAAATGAACTTCTGCAGCATAGTTTTGTGCGTGTGCCCGACTAGCTTTGTACCCTGTAATTTGTAGCATATGTATACCTGTAAATGTATATGTATACCCTGTTGAATATCTCTATAAGTATGACCGCTATAGTTGCAACTCCATTTTTAAAATACCCTTGAGCCCGACTTACATTATATCCTGTTAATTTAAGCTGCAAGAAATATGTGTTTCAATATGAAAAGCCAGACGACCGACCTTTATATGCATACTACAGTTACTACTCAGAAGTGCTGTAAAAATATATAGCCTGTTTGTTTGTTTTACAGGGTATTTGTGCAAAATGTTGATTGCCATACACAAAATGCATGCATGTATAATAAATTATGATACCTGCCAGGACACAAGTGTGTATGTGTGTGTGTGTGTGTGTGTGTGTGTGTGTGTGTGTGTGTGTGTGTAAAGTCACTGTCATGAAGTGATTTTCCACAATTTTTCAGTACCTTTTATTTTGCTGTCTTTTTGCAAAGTTGTGGGCCTGCGGGAGGCAGGAAGGGAGGCGACTTTTCCGGCAGACGTCTGCGAAATAAGATAAAAAACATTTAGGCCTCTTACAATGCCATTGTTATACCGTCAAACTGTATGTGTGTGTGTGAAGTATTTTTATTTTGTTGAATTGGCAAAAACGTAGCAACAAAAAGAAAGAAACAGCAGGACAACAACAATTGTGAGTCCTCTGCGAACAGAAGCTGCTTAACGCCCAAAAAAAATAAAAAAATGGAAAAATAAAAAAAAGAAAAGTGGCATGAACTCTCTAGCTACTC
Organism: Drosophila quadrilineata; assembly: GCA_018150725.1. Lineage (NCBI taxonomy): Eukaryota > Metazoa > Arthropoda > Insecta > Diptera > Drosophilidae > Drosophila > Drosophila quadrilineata. The sequence goes on from JAECWN010000432.1 coordinate 21,859,386, forward strand.
CACTGTGGCCTGTGTCCAACCTGCTGATTACGCAGTGAACTCCATGCCCATCTCCAAATCCATTCCCCATACCCATTGACATCCCCCCATCTCCATCCACGTGCCATAGTCAAAGCTTCGTTCGTCCTTAGCGTCGTCATCATCTGGTGGTTGCTTCCTTATGCCATAGACAGCGTCGCATTTTTGCGCTAATGATTAATGGCTGTCGTCCTGTAGTCCGCCTGTCATCCTTGTAGTGCTGTTGTCCTGTTTCATGTTCCACCGCGTCCTCCATTATGTTGCGCCTTTGTTGCAAGTTGCCTCAAGCGTGTAAAGTCGCTACAAATGTAAAACTTTTAGCTCGAAAATGTTGCTTGCAGCAGCTGTTGCAAATCTCAGACACTCTTGATAAATGCACTTAGGATTCCAACAAAAAAAAAAGAACGAAAAGACTGTCTCCGCCCTTTTTCCTAAAAAGGATATATGTACATTCGATAAGCGGCCTGTCATCTCTCAGCTGTCAGAGTAACATTAATTAGCCTTAGATTTCTAGAGTTCGGTTGACAGACAGTTGAGAACTCGACTAAAATCCATATTCTAAATTAAAATTGACAAGTTTCACACACACATACATATACATATAATTTATAATATGTGTATGTATAAATAGGCATGGCGACATAAGCCAAAAAAAAGAAAAGATAAAAGAAGAGAAAGAAAAACACGCAAATGGAAAAAAGAGGCAAAGAGCATAACAAAACATGCAAAAAAAATGGGAGGTGGCATTAAAAGCATAGAAAACCAAAAGTGAGAAACGTTTGCGGAATTTTAAAATATTTTCTTTGCGTTGCCTTCTTTACACCGCAAACAGCGATTTATGTACCTCGTACCTAACGACTGACAAGGGTAGCCACGGTTTGTCTGCAACTTGCCCATAAATGTTTAAAAAATATATATATTTTTCGAGCATAAATTGCTCAACTTTCTGCCGTCTCAAAGTTGAAACTAATCAAGAAATTCGGAAAATATATTGCCACATCAAGTATACGCCACATATGCGTCGTCGTTTATATATATGTATATATATGTTATTCAGCTGAAAATCGGCTTACAAATGACGTACGTAAGTTCGGAGAGGAAAGGAAAGTAAAAAACGTTGAGAGGCTCAGAGATACTTTCGACACTTAATATTAAACGTTCTTCGTTTTTCTCTCATCATTTTCTTCATTTTCTTTTTTTTTTTTTTGCAAATAATCTTCAATATTTCACTTAGAGAAAGTCAATTTCATGTTGGAACTGAAATCTAAATGTAAATTGCGTTGAAAGGTCAAAACATTTCGCACATGCCTCCTCATATGAGTTCTCAACCCAAGTCGGAGTCGGAGTTAAAGTTGATATTGGATTCGTTGGCTGTGGGATTTTGGGGGTTTGGGAGTTTGGGTTGTTTTGGCAACACGTGTAACAACAAGTGTTAACTGAAACACCCAGCACACTCACACCCCTACTACACTGCCCAACACAATTTGTCATTTAGGGGCAAAAAAAAAGAATACGGAGGAGGAAAAAAAGGAATTTCGGGGAGAAAAACAAGAGTAATGCCATGGAGAGCAATGAGGTTTGGATGAGGTTTATCAGAGTCAGGTGTACTAGGGCTCTATTAAATATTCACCCTTTTCTTTTCTTTTTTCTTTTTTTTGGCATGGTGGGCGGGGCACGCACGCCCCCTTTTGGCTGTTGTTGATGTGGCAAGTTGAACATGCAAGTTTCGTTTATGCGCTGATGTTTACAAATTTTCACGCCAAAATGAAAAAAGTTTGCGTTTTTCTCTGCCGCTTGTTGTTTGCCGAAAGTCGTTGGCAAGTCAGCAGCAAATTTCAAGTTGAAGTCACATCCTCTCACTCTCTCTTTCTCTCTCTTTCCTTCTGTATCTATCTCTTCGACGCACACTCATCTGTTTAGTTTTGTCCAACAGCTCCGGGGAGGCACCGAATGTCGAGTGTTTGCTTCATCGTCTCTAGATTCTGGCTTCCTTTGTTTTGGTTGTCATCTGTCAAGTGGCAAAGTAGCAAACAACGTGTTTTTGCTGCCACCAACATGTTTCCAAAGTCCACCAGAATCAGCTCAGATGTGTCTCGCTTTTGTGGCCATGCAGTCGCCATCACAATGCTTGGGTCTCCTTCCTGGTTTTATACTTCCTTCAGTTACAGTCGCTAATTTCCATTACGCAACACAAGATTCGTATCCTGCCGTCAGTCAGAGAACTATATAAAGCTATTCCACAATCTACTAGCAAAGTTTCTTGAAAATCCGATAAGATTTGGCAAAGTTATGTCTGTTCAATATCAAAGCGAACCTCCCATTAACAAAACACCAGTTTTAGCTGTTTTTTTTCGCCATATCTCTGAAAGTACGCATCAGAATCACCTCAAATAAAAAGCAATATGATAGTTATGAGTCCTAGAATCGATCGGAGTCAAAAAATTGGGGTCAAAATTTTTTACGATTTTTGATGATTTTGTCAAGGGGTTAGTATGGAAAATCGGTCAAAAAACTCGAAAAAATGAAAATGGTGAATTTTGCTAAAATTTTGATGTAGATTTAAACTGATATGAAAACCATTTTCAAAATGCCTAATTTCATCAAAATCGGATGATTTTTGGCCGAGTTATGGCAATTCAAAGTTATGAGTAGGTCTATTAGGTGAAAAAAGCCGTTTTGGGGGCACTTTTTTCGCACATTTTTGGCCATATCTCGGAAAATAATCATCAGAAACACCTCAAATAAAAAGTAATATGCTAGTTATGAGTCCTAGAATCGATTACAGTCAAAAAATCGGGATCAACATTTTTTTTAGATTTTTATGATTTTGTCAAGGGGTTAGTATGGAAAATCGGTCAAAAAACTCGAAAAAATGAAAATGGTGAATTTTGCTAAAATTTTGATGTAGATTTAAACTGATATGAAAACCATTTTCAAAATGCCTAATTTCATCAAAATCGGATGATTTTTGGCCGAGTTATGGCAATTCAAAGTTATGAGGAGGTCTATTAGGTGAAAATTGCCGTTTCGGGACACATTTTACACATTTTTGGCCATATCTCAGAAAATAATGATCAGAAACACCTCAAATAAAAAGTAATATGCTAGTTAAGAGTCCTAGAATCGATTACAGTCAAAAAATCGGGATCAAAATTTTTTTTAGATTTTTATGATTTTGACAAGGGGTTAGTATGGAAAATCGGTCAAAAAACTCGAGAAAATGAAAATGGTGAATTTTGCAAAAATTTTGATGCAGATTTATGTAAACTGATATAAAAACCATTTTCAAAATGCCTAATTTCATCAAAATCGGATGATTTTTGGCCGAGTTATGGCAATTCAAAGTTATGAGGAGGTCTATTAGGTGAAAAACGCCGTTTTGGGGCACTTTTTTCGCACATTTTTGGCCATATCTCGGAAAATAATCATCAGAAACACCTCAAATAAAAAGTAATATGCTAGTTATGAGTCCTAGAATCGATTACAGTCAAAAATCGGGATCAAATTTTTTTTTCGATTTTTGATGATTTTGTCAAGGGGTTAGTATGGAAAATCGGTCAAAAAACTCAAAAAAATGAAAATGGTGAATTTTGCAAAAGTTTTGATGCAGACTTAAACTGATATAAAAACCATTTTCAAAATGCCTAATTTCATCAAAATCGGATGATTTTTGGCCGAGTTATGGCAATTCAAAGTTATGAGGAGGTCTATTAGGTGGAAAAAGCCGTTTTGGGGCACTTTTTTCGCACATTTTTGGCCATATCTCGGAAAATAATCATCAGAAACACCTCAAATAAAAAGTAATATGCTAGTTATGAGTCCTAGAATCGATTACAGTCAAAAAATCGGGATCAAAATTTTTTTTAGATTTTTGATGATTTTGACAAGGGAAAACCGGTCAAAAAAGTCTAAAAATTAAAAATAGCGAATTTTTCGAAAATTTTGATGCAGATTTAAACTTATATCAAAACCATTTCCAAAACTTCTGATTTCATTAAAATGGGTTGATTTTTGCCAAAGTTATGACAATATAAAATTGGAGAAGTGTTGAAATGTTGAAAATGTCGATTTCGGCTTACTTTTAGCCACATTTTTGCCCATATCCCGGAAAATACTGATCAGAATCAACTCAAATAAAAAGGAAAATGTTAGTTATGAGTCTATGAATCAATCAAGAAATTGGGATTAAAAATATTTTCGATGTTTTTTATCATTCTTACAATTTTTTTTTTCAATTAGGTAATATTATCGAATGCATTGAATAGTTTTTAAAGAGCTGTCGAGTGTGGTTGAGGGCAGCGCCTAAAAGTTGGCAACAGTTTGTGCAAATTGCTTATTTATGCGATTGTTGTAAACTGTTTGTCGAATAATTACAGCAACAATGGAAGCAGCAGCAGCAGCAGCAGCAACATGAGCTGTAAATAACTGATTAGTTATGTAAAATGCGCTTTGATGTTGTTTTTGTTGTGTCGCCTCCATTTGCGGTTTATTCTCCGTCTCTCCGTTTCTCCGTCTCCTCATGTGTTTGGTTCGTTCTCCACTTTCGCTGATTTGGCACGTACACGGCTTAAAAATGTTTTCTCATTTTTTCATCGGTTTTTTTTTGTTTTTGGGGAGGGGTTTTTAGCAGAGGGTTGGGAATGTCTTTAATAAGGGCAAGAGCAGCAGCTGGAGTTGCCACAATTGACCGCTGGACGGCGCTGGCGTGTTAAACTTGTGAATTATGTTAATTTTGTCAACTCTCGGTGCACATTCTATCTCTCTCTCTCAGTCTCTCTCAAATCTGTCTCCTGCTCTTTCTCTCATTTGTGACATGTTGCAAAAGTGTAGTTGGTTACATATGCACACTTATGTACATATATATGCATATAAATGTAACTAACGCATGTTCATCATCATTGTTGTTGGTGGCATCAGTTGCCAGTCCCAATGGACATGCATATTATAGATGAATGTGTGCATATGTCTTTGTGTGTGTGAGTATGCTATGCGTCATCGTCTGCCCCATCACACACACACACACACAGACACACACACACACACACTGATACATAGTTGGGTCTGAATGTCGTCACATGTGCGCAACAAATTGCGTCTGCCGGTTTTGAATTTTGCGGTTACATTTCCGTTGCAGCGGCATCAATATGAGGGTTGCATGAAACTATTGGCGAAGAGAGGTGGAGGGGCCGCACTGCGGCACACGTTGCATGGGGCAAACAATATTCCACGTTGACAGCATTTCAAATAGTGGCAGCCAAAGGCAAACGGCAAAAGCCGTGCACTATAATAACAGAAAAACCTGCCTAAGACAGATACACAGACACTTGCTGCACAGTGTGACAAATTGGCAGAAAATTTGAAAAAAAAAAATTTAATTTAATTTTTCTTTTTTTACCATAAAGGAAAGAAAATTTAAAAAATTTTAGAAAAAAAAAAACTCTTTGATTTTAAAGAAAAGTCTATCAAAATTAATCAAACATTCTCAAATAAATTCCATATAAGAAATATAAGAAAAATGATATAATAGTATTTTTGTTTTAATTCCGAGAAAATTGAATATTTAAAATTTGAAAAAAATAAATAATATTATTATAATAATCTTAAAATTGTAAATTTTAAATAATTTAATAATAATAATAATTTAAAAATAATCTCTTTATATTTTAAAAAAATTTGAAAAACTAACAACAAACTAAGTTGGCACTACTGTAAAGGAATCGGAAATAAATCTGTAAACTGATTTATGCATTTGATGCGCGTTGCGACGCGACATGAGCGAAAGAGCAACAGGGACAGAAAACGAGAGACAGAGACAGAGAGAGAGATAGAGAGAGAAAGAGAGCAGAAGATAGAGATGGGCATGTCTTGTGTAAGCAAAGAAAGTAAGCTATAGAACATAACTCGGACATATCGATGTATGTATGTGGTGGGCCAACAAATCGGGCGAATTGGCAGATTATGGTAATTGGCATGTGGCTGCATGTGGCACAGCCACAGCTGGATGTGTGTGGCAACTTTATTGATCACAGCCGAACAAATGATGATGATGATGATGATGATGATGATACTTAGACATACATATATAGAGTAGATGGCTAGTGGTAGTTGGCTTAAGCTATGAGTCATGGCCATAAAAATGTACGTTTGCCTGAATGAGGGGGATGGCGGGGGCATTGCCGTTGAGTGGCAAGACAAGACAAGACAGGACAGGACAGGACAGGACACAACGAGAGTCGTGTGGCATGTCATAATTTGATATGCGGCTAAAGTAATGCCAAAGCTTAATACCTGTAGACAAATAATTACAACAACAATATGAGGAGGAGGAGGTATCATATGAGGCGTTGAGGAGTGGGGGATTGGGAGCGACGGTGGTGGTGGTGGGTTGAGAGTTGAGGTGTTGCTGCCACATGTAGCATATTTAATGTCAATGAAGCCCGTGTCAAGGATTACTAATTAGTGTCTGGATGGACGGTTGCTGATGTTGCCACAGTTCCCTTTGCCCCATGGTTGTTCTTCTTCTCTTTTATTACCACCATATATGTATATGTATATATATGTATAAGTATATGTGAGTGTGTAGTGGCGTTATCTGGCGCTTAAGTGCAGACACACACACTCTCTCACACACACACACACGCATACCCGCATTAAGCGACAAGTTGTTTGCTTTTTAAATTGACTTTGCCTCCCACAAATTGAGTTGTTCATGCCCACTGTCACTTTTGCCCTCGTACCCCACATACCCCGAAGCCATCACTCTCTCCCACTGTCTGTCTCTCTGTCTGTCTGTCTGTCTGACTGTCTATCCCTCAGATAAGCATTCATGTCTTTAGTTACCTGCGGCTTAAGTGAAAATTTCGTTGATGTTTTCCATTCTTTTTCCTCTTCTTTATTTATTTTTCACTGACTGTGTGTGTTGATGAGTGTATGTGTGTGTGTCCACTTAACAGCAGCTTCGGTTTGTTTTCTACTTCCATGCCATATAATTATACATTCCATATATGTATATATTCTGAGCACAATGTTTAAATGAAAATTATTTGCACTTAGGTTCAGTTTAAAAATAATTTTTATTTTTAGAAATATTTTTGGCTGTTATAGAAGTTTCAATTGCCAGTTGTTGTTGAGCTGATTTCGATGTAATGATATTTATTCGATATAATTTTATATTTATTATATAATAAAAATATCGTATATAAATGAAAACATTTACATTTTGGGTTCAGCTTGGGGTCCCTTTGGGGCGAGGTTGTCTGGTTACGCATAGGCAACTCTCTCACTCCCCCTCTCTCTCTCTCTCTCTCTCTCTCTCTCTCTCTCTCTCTCTCTCTCTCTCTCTTTCTCTCTCTGTCTCTCTTTATACTGAGCTGGTTGGGGATTGAGCCTTAGCACTTTATCAGAGCCAAGCAGACTCGTCTCATCTTACCTCATCTTGTCTCGCCTCGTGTCGTGTCGTCTCGCATCATCAATTTCAATAGGCATCAAAATCATTTGCCACAAACCACCTGTCAGTGCGATTTGCCACCCACCATATCAAACATCAACAACATCGACAAGTTGCGACGCGATTATTTGCCTTAATGTAATGCCTCGTTGCCGCCTTCTATCCTTGAGGCTCTCGACATGTCTCCTGTCTCTACTATGCTATATATAGGGATATACATACATACATACATATGTACTAGCTTCCTTTTATTTTTCCTTCTATCACATTTTTCCTCTTTCTTTTTATATTATTTGCTTAGCATTATGCTTTTGATTTTGATGCAGCCACGCAGACAGACTTGGCGTAACCTCAATCCCCTGTGTGTCCTGTCGGTTTGTGGGCAGGTCGAGGGCGGGTGTTGGTGTAGCTGGCATCGTTTTAACCCCACGTAAAGTGGAAATTCATAAATGAAATTCCGTAAATATTTTCGTTGGTTGATTTCTACACTGACTGCAAATGATGCCTCCGGCTGGGCATTTTTCCTATGGCCTTAATGCCACAGCTACCCCGAAAAGTATCGCTCCCAGCTACTACCCGTGATGATACTTGTGGAAGGATAGGAATTATCTATAGCTAAATCTGACGAGACATAATTTTTTTTTTATTTTACTTTGGATGGAGATACAAATATTTTTTATCTGTCAAGTTTAATTCTTTTCAAATATTTACACAAATTATATGGTAATCCTTAAGTCAGCCTCAAATCTTGTTTTATACTGGACTCTAGGAATATTCTTCATATGTATTTTCCCTGTTCTGGGCTTACTTCGTGTTTCCTTCACGAAGTTCTTCTCTTATGCTGTCCCTCGACCTATAGTGGCACTTCATGGACTCCATATGGAGTCCTCCAACCCCAGGCTAACCCTCGACCGCAAAAAAACCGCTCAATTTCTTGGCAAACAATTTCTTAAATTGTTTTGTACTCACTACTAATAATGAGGCACGACGACAAGCATAAGCATAAGGGAAATTGATATGGGTATAGAGTTCGGAGGAGTTCCAGGCCATGGGTATATGGCTACCCAGATGGGTAGGGTAACCTCCCCCAGTGTCGAACTTCGCTGAGTCATGGGGCAGCATTAATGTGGCACCCACAACAAAAGCAAGTTGTGGCTGCGGTTGTTGTTAGTTGGCCTGCTTCTGGTGCTTCTTAGTCGTCTTCTCCTTCCTCTTCAGTTATGCCTGTCTCCTCCACTTCTCCACTTTCTGTTGGCAGCTGATGCTTTTGGTCGCATTTTGTCTAAAAGCCAAGAAACCGCCAATGGACAAATGAACGGACGACGCTTAATCGACTTTGCCAACATTAAATGCGTGCGGTTAGTCTCCTTTTCTCTCCACCATCTGCCCTTCTCTTCACTTATCTTCCCACCACTCTCTCTATCTCCACTACATCCCATTGAAAAGTCTCCCCGCATGAAAATGGCGTGAAAAACTGTTTGCCAGCAGCTGAAAGGAAAGCGGAAAATGGAGACCTGCTGTTGCCTCACAGACTCTACTGTATTATTTATGCCCATAAAAATATTGTTGCCATTTTTTCGCATTCGGATTTTTGTAGACGTCATTCTTAGTCTCCCTCCCCCCCATCTTTCCCCTTTTCCCGCTCCAAAGACATTCCCCTCGCAAATATATGTGCGTCTTGTCAAATGTCAGGCGTGAAGTGTTTGTTGATGCGCTCTTCATGCGACGACGACGACGACGACGACGACGACGACGATGATGATGATGATGATGGGGCGGAAGGCAGTCAGGCCTTGGGATTGACACTAGTACATAGTAGTGGTAGTGGTAGCAGTGGTAAAGGAGAAGGATTTAAGGCGAAGGAGTTTTGCAACCCCGATTGCCTTCAAGGATACGGCGGATGTGCTGCGTAATTGGACCCATATGCTATGCCGTCAAAGGAGTAGGAGTAGCAAAAGTGGGAGTGGAGGTGGAAGTGGGTGTACAAGACCTATCATGGAGTGTGTGTAGATTAGGCAACGTCTAGCCACAATTGGGTTAAGCTCTAGGCCACATTAGAACGCGCCCTACTAGAAGGAGTTCTAGATAGAAAGTAATGAAGAAGTAGGTGACTTTTTATAACAAAATTTATATAATTTTAAATATTTAAATATTATTATTTTATCTTAACAAATTTGTCAAAAAAACCATTTAATAATTTATAATAAGCTTTTGTTCTCGTTAGTAAATATATGAAGTTTGTGTTGAGATTCAGAATTTATTTTTAATGAAATGACAGCATTTGAAATGACCTACAGTTGATGCAAGCTTTTATTGACCATGTCGATAGAGTTTATGATTTGGCCATAAACTGTGAAAATGAGGCCATAAACTTTAAGCGAGAATTGAGTTTGGATTTTGCATTCGATTTCTGTGGATTGCGAATTGGCAACTGAGTGAATCATAACATATACAAATGCATTATGGCAGGAATGGCCATTTAGCGTTCTCTGATTTTCTCTTTCACTCTGCTTCTCCTTCTCCACTCTCTCTTCATATATTTCTATCTCTTTCTGTCGCTAAAGACAAACACAATTATTGCCCATTGGCAGCTGAAAATACAGTTTGGTTTGCCACGTAATGCCCATTTAACAGACTACACATAAAAGCCCCAAAAAGGTTACCCAACTACCTTTTCTCTCTCTCTCTCTCTCTTCTCTCTCTCTCTCTCTCTCTCTCTCTCTCTTGCTTACTCTGTCTGTCTGTCTGCCTCTCAGTTGTGCTGTGGCGCCAACAATCAGTGGCAACAACAACTCGGCAGAGAACTCGCAAATAAAGTGGCGATTGGATATTACAACTTTCCGGTCACTGCATTTCTGCAAAGTTCACAAAACTACACAAACTGCACCTTATTTCCCTTTTCTCCCATGTTCTCTACGTCTCTTTCTCTCTCTCTCTCTCTCTCTCTCTCTTACACTTTGTGTTTCTCTATGTTCTTCTCGCTCTCAGACCGTGTAGAGTCACAACTTCTGCTCCCACAAGCAGAACAATTTCCAATGTGCGCTCAACTGTAGTGGCAAACGGGTTGTTGTTGAAAGGGGGGGGGGAGGAGTGGTTGAATGGGTGGGTGGATGGGTGGGTTGGTGGTTGAGTGGGTGGCTGCAGGCGTCGTGAATGTCGTGTACTGTTGCCAAACAGGAAGTGGACACATATACATGCACATGCACATGTATGTATGTATGTATGTATATTTGGCAACATGTGCACAACATTGCGAAGCATTTAAAACAGAAAATCGGCCTTGGATGGCGGCCACAAATGAATTTACGTTATTTATTTTATGGTTTTTGACCCAACCAGCAATTTAGCAGACATCGCCATACGTTAGCCGCACTCCATATACCCTGTAAATCAATAATACACTGAGAAAATCAGACTCGACAAGCTTTTGTTTTCGTGGTTTCCACTTTAAATATGTAATTTCAAATCACATAATTTATATAAAATATTTAACATGCAATTTTTTTTTGTTAAATTTGGATTTATTGTATCACATTATTAGTTGACTAATAATTCTGGATCATTTTTAATTCTATTCATATTTTCTAAATGCTATTATTTCTTATAAATTAATCTCAATTTTTAAAATTTGGGAACCTTGTTTAAAATGGTATTAATATATAAAAAAATATATATATGTATATGTATATATGACATATAAAAATTATTAGGTTATTTTCATTATCATAAAAGTAGTTTAATATTTTCCATATCATTATATCAAATACTTGGTATTTTCTAGTTGAGCTCCCCCAACTGCCGTTTTTTAGCCAGTTTTGTTTTTGGCATGAATTTGCCGTGTTTCTTTTTCCTGTTTTGTTGGTTTTGTTGTTAACAAAATTTCATTTCTTGAAACACGATTCGAAACAATTTATATGACACGCCCAGGGTTGTCACCCGCTCTCCAAAGTCTCCCAAGTGAAAGATGCGACAAACGTCTGTCTGAGTGCCCACATCACATGCTCCTTGCCTGACTTACCTAGTAACTCCTAGTCCCATCCGTCCAGTCGAGCCTGCCGCAGCTAGAGCCACAGTTACAGTCACAGTCACAGTCAGAGTCAGAGCCCTGCAACCCTCAAAGGAGTGCATGCCACACGCACGCTTTACGCATAGACACACACACACACACACAAACACACACACACATATAGGCGCGCGCATTTTGGGTGGTTGCGACATTGAAATTTATAGACTGTCAGGTGGTGCGGATTTCAAGTGGTGCCAGGAGGATCTCTCACTTGATCTCTGTTGCTCACGGCTCGACAGGATTCATGCCGCATTTTACTGTCTGCAGCACACACACACACACACACACTCACACACACACACACACACACACTTTAAAATGGGGCAACAACAATGCCCGAAAAAATATTTAATTAAAATTTATGGCGCAACCCCAGGGTGCAGCCACCCAGCGAACGGCGGACCTGCGACCTACGGACCACCTGACGACCCAACCAACAACAAGCACAGGCGGGATGAGGGAACAGGAACAGCCCGCATCAGCAGTCAGCGAAATGCCAAACGATGACACCCTTCAACAAACGTTTCATTTCCAACTCTCAACTCCAAACTCTCCCAACTGCCGCCTTCACATCACTTCGCTTCACGTCGACTTTTTGTAGCACAACGTTGACTTTTGCATCCATCCCCCTCTCCGCCCTCATTCTCCTGTGTGGCCGTAATCCGCCCCCAACGCGGCCCACTTGAAAAACTTTCTGCTCCCAAATGTCTCATTGACGGCCATTTTTAATGGCCTGCACTTGAAGTACAACAGAAATTACAAAATATAAACAAATACCAGGCAAGAGCAGCACTGATCGACTACAGCATGCCACGTAGTCCTTTATAACAGCTAAAATTTACAAAAAAAAAATTTGATTGATTAACTTATTTTAAAATATGTTGTATGTATGTTACTCTATTATATTAACTTATAATTTAATTTAAATTGTAGTTACGATTCCATATGCCTTAGTAGGCCCATACATATGTACTTTGCGGGGTATTTCGGTCATAAACAAACATATACAAAAAAAAGGGGAAAAGGGGAGAAATAAAATTTTTGTTGCATACATTCAGGCGCACAATGCACATGCGGGCCATTAAAATGTTGCAATTTTCAGCCAACGAGAGGAAGAGCTGCAAACAAGTGTGGCTGTGAGCTAGAGTGGAGTGTAAAGGGAAAGAGAGCATAAGAGAGTGAGAGGGAGGGAGGGAGAGAGAGAGGGGGATATAGAGAGATAGAAATGGGGATGAGGTTAGCTCTTTGGATAGGTCGAAGTAAACATTTCATAAAGCAATTGACGCTGAGGGTCGGAAATTTACCTGTAATCGCACCGCAGAGTAAACAAATCAATTGAGCGTTAAAGGCCACGACTAGAGCCGTGTGGTGATTGGGGGCGATGAGAGGGTGAGGTGGTGGTGTGTAGCCACGCATACACTTAGCGACAGGTGTTGCCAACCGTTGTTACAGACCCTTGTTGGGAGGGTACGAGAGTATGACTTTGATTTGGGTGTGGGTCTTATTGGTAATTGAAAGCGTCGCTGCCAGTCGCTTAATCAATCAGCTAAGCAGTGCTGCGATCGATCTATCTATCAATCAATCAAGCAATCAATCAACCAGTCAAACTACATACCTATATGTAACCTTCTCTTGCTCTCGGTCTCTTTCTCTGACTCGCTTGAGTTTGGTGCTAATTGCAATTAGTGCGCGACTTTGACAGCCACAACAACTAACAATGGCAGTAACAATAACAATAACAACGGCGATAAAAACAACAACAATAGCATCAACAACAAGCACAACAACAACAATGTTAGTGTAGCGAGGTCAAGCGTAGTAGGAGGTTTGCCCAGCAGTGTTAACGGGTTAAGGGGTTAAGGGTTTAACTTGGCAAAGTGGGTTTAACAATAGACACACGACATTGCCCAACTGACGAAACTGACGAAAAGCAACCGAAACCTGAAGCTCTCGCTAATCAACCAACACAAAAGCCAAAGCTCGTTAACCGTTGACAAAAGCTTACAGCGTAGCCGACGTCTAATTAGTGGGAAACCTGGCAACTCTACGCAAAACTAAAACTTAAACAAGAAGCCTAAATTAGAAAGTTTACATTTCACTTTAAGCACTACCTACCAATAAGGATTGTAGCCTTAGAAATATATATTACAATACATCAAAAATTGTAGAGTTTTATTAAAATTATTATAATTTTATATTTGCTATTTTAAGATGAATAATATTTTGATGGTTTTTTTTAAGTTCTCATTGTATTACTTTGTTTTTTTTTAATGTTTTTAAAAAAGTGAAGATCTTGAAGAAAAACACAGCTTTTGATTACTTAACATAATAAGTTATTTTTGTTTTTTCTTTCTACAAATCAGGTAATAGGATAAGCAAAGAAATAGAGATTGAGAAAGTGATAAAGAAAGAGAGAGAGACAGAGAGAGAGAGAGAGAGACAGAGAGAGAGAGAGAGAGACAGAAAGAGAGAGATAGAAAGTGAGACACATTAAGAAAGATAGATAGAGGGAGATAGAGAGAGGGTCCGAGTGAGATAATCAGGCAGTTCTTCATTTCCTTGCCCCAACACAAACTATGTCAAAGCGGCCATCGTGTGGGCAACATGTGGCATATTGCATAGCATCTCTTGCAACTTACAGTAAGCGTCTTTTGTTTGCTACACATATACATATATGTAAGTGTGTATGTGTGTGTGTTGCCGGATGCCGGGCGCGTTGCCAAAGTGCCTGCGGTTATGCGCCAGTGTTGCAAGTGCCACACAGCTGAAGGTTGCAATAAGACCAATCCATGTAAAAAAAGAAGCACCAGCAGCAGCAGCATTTGCCGACGGAAGCTGACAGACTAGAATCACAGACCGAGTGGTACAAGGGGGGGGGGGGTGGGTTGGTAACCTGGGGTTACAGGTTAGAGGGGTTCCCATATGTAGCTAAACTCGAAACGAAACTGAAACGAGCTGCATTAACGCCGCCTTTAAAATTTATGATATTTACTTGGGCAGACATCGGAGGCCAATGAGTTGGCAGCAGCTGCCACAAGTCTGTGTCTATGTATGGGTATGTATGTGTGTGTGTGTGTGGCAAATTGCTGCTAACGATACAGGTGATGTTGCACACACAGAGATTCCTCAGCTTCACATGCGACGAGTCGAGAGTTGTGTCCACGTGCTGGCAGCCAAGGCTGTTGGCGGTTTTGCTCTCTCTCTCTCTCTCTCCCCCTCTCTCTCTCCCTCTCTCCCTCTCTCTCTCTCTCTCTCTCTCTCTCTCTCCATCTCATTTTTTGGTTATGCATTTTTTATGGGCGCACATCAAAGCCAAGCTAAGCAAAGAGACGATAGGACCGAGAGGAGTGTTGGGCAATATAGAAAAGGTATCTGAGCAAAACTAAAGAGATGCCAACAACTTGGCAATCACAGCTAATAGAGAGAGAGAGAGAGGGCGAGAGAGAGAGAGAGAGAGAGAGAGAGAGAGAGAGAGAGAGAGAGAGAGAGAGGGAGAGAAGCAGAGAGCAACCTTTTAAGTTAGTCTGATTCAAGAAATTCCCTGGAAATAGTTGCAAGTCAAATCGAAAGCAAAATGATTATACGAAATATGTAAAATTTCCTAGCTTTACAGGCTAAGCTTTGACAATTAAACAATGAAATTAAAAATTAAATTAAATTTTAATGTTTAATAGTGAAGTTTAAATGAATACAGCGTTCTCCAAAAAAAGGTTGAAAATTAAAAATATATTTTGTATACAATTAAATACTGAAAAGAGAAAAATACTTTAATGAATACAGCAATTTATAAGTAAATAATATAAAAACTAAAAATTTACATATATAAGCTGATATATATACATATATATTTCATAGAATTTAAAGCATGTAAGCTGATTTCATTTCATTTATTTGGTTTTTCGTCAAGAGTCTCTCGCTTCCTTTTTAGCTACAGTTTATATGCATACTGCGCAGCTAGTTGCATAAGCAGTGTGGCTGTGCCACATGTTGTGGCAAGTGCATTATGCACACACTAACCAACTGCCTTCATTCAGCACTTGATTGGCCTTTCAATTTCAGGCAAAAAGAAAAAATACCCTTAGGGCAGCAGTGGCAGCAACAGTCAGCGAAGTAATATCTGCTTGCCACACTTATGTGTGTACATATAGTGTGTTATGTATGTGCAGCTGCCACAAGTCGCAGCAAGCCAATATAATTTTATATATGAATATATGTAAACTCAAGTTGAGAGGAGTCGCTGTGGCAACTTGCTGCAGTCAACTTAGTGCCGCGCTGCCCGTTCGTGTGTCAACACCTGAGTCACTTGCCACTTGCCACTTGCCACTTGCTACTTGCCACTTGCCTTACTCCTTTCGCTTTCATAGACTTGCCAGGAAAATTACTTGGTTTTCTTGTATTTGGTTTTTCTTTCTTTTTCTTTTTAATTTTGTTAAGTGTTTTGTGCGTTGTTATCGGCTGAACATGTTCTGTCGTCGCTGCTGGATTGATTTTGTCGCTGGCGAGGATTACGTGGTCTGCGCCGGTCCCTGTTCGTGGCCCTATCACGTCACCTGCGTCGATCTCCCACGGGAGCTGCCGCGTGAGTTACGATGCCGCATCGCCACCCACAACAACAACAGCGGCAGCAACAGCGGCAGCAACAGCGGCAGCAACTTTGGCAACAGTTTTGTCTGTGGCAGTGGCAGAAGCTGCTGCTGTGGCAGTGGCGTGGAGTGGTATTGCCACAATTGTCGTCAACTTTATCGGCTGCAATTGTACTTCGAGGTAGCTATAATACCATACAAGCCACCTCTAATTGAGCTCTTCTACTGGAAGATACAGATACAGAAATTTAAGATAAAGAAATATGAGATATGGAAATATAAGATATATAGAAATATTATTTATAGAAATGTATGATACTTCAGATTGCTAGAAATATCACTGAATATTTTCTTAAATTTATTATTTTTCAAATATTCAACAATATTTTAACCTATACAATCTTTCCTAAACTTGTGTGATAATCGAAATAAATACTTATATTTCTATATAAATTATTTTTAATATTTTTTCATATTTGCATATCTTTTCTATGTTCTATATTTTTAAACTATTATAGAAATATGTGTAAATGTAAAATATATCCCCAAAATATACATTATATGTCTGTCTCATTCTCTCACCATTCCCCTCATACCCCTCTCCCAACCACCCGTTGGTTATTCCCTTGCCACCCACTTAACGTTAATTGCAAAACTCATGACACTTTGCTGCTGGCGTTCAACTCAGATTTGCACATTTGAGAACTGAGATGCAGATGCTGCTCAGCCCGACAGAGAGAGAGAGAGAGAGAGAGAGAGAGGGGGAAAAGGGGGGAGATGAGATGAGGTGAGAAAGATGAGAAGAAGGCTGCACTTGCTGTCAAAAGAAACTCGAGGCGTTGTCGTCGCCATTTTTAATTGTAACTGTAATTTAGCCATTGTTGCCGTTGCTGTTGCTGTTGCTCAACACGCTTTTGGGGATGACGCAGCGCGCCAGAATGTAGGCAACGTTTTCTTTCTTTCGCTTGCCAGATAGAGAGAGAGAGAAATACGGGGATGCGGGGGTGCGGATGGCGGCTTAAGGTGCACAGCTGTGGCCACTTTTGGCTCATGTCTGTGTGTCAGTGTGTGTGTGTGTGTGTGTGTGTGTACACGTGTCCGTATTATTGTTGTTTTTGGTAAGCTGGAAAATTCGTATTTTCAGCATAGAAATTTGGTTCGAGGCATGTTTTTGTGTATCACTCTCATTCTCTCTCTTCGTTTCTTTAGTCTGTCCTTTAGCTATTTGTAATGTTATTTCATTGTTTCTAAATATGTATATATGTATTTGTGTGTGTGGTTGCAGATTGCCATCTGTGATGATTACAGCCTGCCTGTAGACTTTGTTAAGAAACGACCGTCCAGTTTCGATCCCTGCCTGGCCGAGGCAATACCAACCAATCCGGAGCATTGGATAGCACCGAGTCCACAAACTGAATTTGTAAGTACAACTATTACATACTGTCTTAACTAAAATTCATACTGTTATTAGTAATATAAGTTGGTAGTTATGCAACTAATGTTGCAAGTAGTCCAACTGCAACTCAAGTCATACAGCAACATTTGCTGAAATCAAGACAAGTTGACTAAGTTTCCTTTGAGTTTGTTAAGCAGAGCGAAGGATTAAAAGCCGACTGAGTTGACAAAGAGAATGACAGAGAGAGGGAGAAAAAGTCTGAGTGAGAGGGAGAATATCGGAGAGTGGCCAACGTTATTGGTAAAAAGCAATTAACTGCCCTACGGCTATTTAATTGATAAAGAGCACGCAATGAGCATGACAATGCTGATGATTTCTGCCACGCACAGTGGTGCAAGTTGTCAATATTGCAAGCAAAAAGAATTATACTACATATTAAGTATACGTACAACTCAATATTTCATTAATTTTGAAATAAATGAATCAGATTTTCTGCAATAAATTGGCATTTTTTGTAGATACTTTTCTTCACTCAATATAAGTGATTATAATACATATATTTATATTGTTCGCATTAGTGGATTTTAAGAATTCGTTTAATTTTTAGCCATTTTTGAAGTTAAATATTGTTTGTCAAATATCTGGTTTAATATCGCTCTAATAACAATTTAATTTGAAGTTTTGCACACTGAACTTTCACTTGTTTTCTTTTTTTTTAACAAGTTACTGCATAGTTGTGGACACTGTGCGCATCGTCCGTCAGCTCGCGTCGCAAATGCGCTAATGAAAAGCCTGAAAAGCAGGCACTTTGCGAACATCAATTGCTATCTATACCACACACACACACACACATACACACACACACACTCACACACACACGTACACACACACATCGTAGTTAGAATGGTCTGCTATGATTATTTAACCATTACGAGCACAGACAATGCAGCGAGGCAGGAAAAAAGCTATTGGCTAAATATTTGCAGCAAGTAAAAAATGAGCAGCAAGTAGGACGGAGAAGAAGAGGGAGCAGCAGCAGCAGCAGCAGCAACCGAATGAATGCCCCAACGCATACACCCAGCGGGTGGTCAAGTCGTAAAAAACCTCCCAATAACAACAACAATAGCAGATACTAAGCATTATGTGAAGAATGGAGATGGAATCGGAGGTGGAGTTTTTGGAGTCTGTTTTGTCGGCACAATGTAACCTCAGGCTGTGCAGGATACATCCACACATATAATGCTGCTGCCATTTAGTCGATGTTGTTGTTGTTGTTGTTGCCACAAATCAAATGCCAGAGACTGAACGAACACACACACACACACACGCCCACACGAAAAAAATGCAAAGAAAAAAAAAACATAGCACAAATCTCGGCGCTTTATCTCGAGAGTTGGAGTAGATGCTCCGTTCTGTATTGTGTGTGTGTGTTTTTTTTTTGTTTCTCTGGTTTTGTTTCTCTTTTTATTTTATGGCCACATACGAAATATATTTACCGCTATTGTTGTTATGGTTGTTGTTGTTGTCCTTTTGCATATTGGTCGTAAAGTGAAAGCGGAAAAACGAAAGCCTGCGCCGCATGAGGCGCATAAAAATTGTTGCCCGGCAGCCACTTGAATTTCTTCTTTTTATTGAAAATTTGCTTTCAGACGGCATATCTGTGTGTGCCTGAGTGTGTGCCTGAGTGTGTGTATGTGTGTGTGTATGTGTGTGTGTATATGTGTGTGTTTGTGTGGCTTCGTTTGTATTTCACAAAGGCAATTGGCAATACTGTGCGCTGCACACAAATGTTTAGTTACCGCTTAGAGCATAAAGCCATAACTTGCCTCAAAGCTTTGATTTTTCATTTCCATTTTCATTTTCACTTCGATTTGTGTTTTTCGTAAACGTTTCACGGGCATTTCATTTCAACCTCTCTGATATTGCAGCTTAGTTAAATGTTTTGCAAATAGTTCGTTCTCTCTCCATTTCTCACTCTATTGCTATATCTCTCTGTTTTTCTCTATCTCTATCTCTCTGTCTCTCGCGCCTTCTGTAATTTGTAGTATCTCTCACTATCACTATTTCTCTCTCTCTCACTCTCTCAATGTCTCTCTCTCACTCTCTCTCTCTCACTCTCTCATTCTCTCTCTCTCACTCTCTCTCTCTCTCTCTCTCTCTCTCTCTTAGTAAATCTTTTCTATATTTGCCTCTTTTCCCATCTATTTGCTTATTGTTTTATGTCGTCGATCTTAAACTTTTAACAGGCACAGCTTCTCTTTCTTCTCTTTCTCTTTTCTCTTCTCTTATGCTGCAACACTCCTTTTCACTGCCATTCGTCTTCCCCTGTACCTCTTCTTTACCTTTCCTTTACCTCTACTTTATCTTCACTTTGCTTCTACTTGTGCTCTTCCTTTCCTCTTTCTTACCTCTACTTTAGCTGTACTTTGCCTCTCCTCTACCTCTTGTTTACCACTACTTTACCTCTAATTTACTTCTTCTTTGCTTCTACCTTACTTTCCTTTAACGCTCCTCACCTCTCCCCACATTTTCTTTCGCCAGGCAATAGCCCAGAGCGACATCGTTTAGCGCTGTTGCTGACTTCACTTTTCGCTTCTCTCTGTCCCCCCATTCGCATTGCCCTGTTGCCACTTGTCTGTCTGTCACTCTTTCTCACTCTTTCTCACTCTTTCTCACTCTTTCTCTCTCTCTCTCTCTCTCTCTCTCTCTCTCTCTCTCTCTCTCTCTCTCTCTCTCTCTCTCTCTCTCTCTCTCTCTCTCTCTCTCTCGCTCTATGTATCGTTCTCTTTCGCTTCCATTTGGCATTTCCTTGGCCACAGTTATTAATGTAATTTTATCTTATGACTTTTGTTTTGCGTAAACAGCCGCGACGCGTGTCCACATATAAAATGCTTTAGGCATACGAATGTCTCTCCCTCTACCACTCTTCTTTCTCTGTCTCTCTCTCTCTCTCTCTCTTTTTCTCTCTCTATCTCTGTTTTGTCTCTCATATAAATGTGGTGTTGCTTTTTTTTTTTGGGTTACGTTTTAATGGCAAAACGCGCGACATTTTTCGAACTGAAAATCGTTGGCAACAGCATCTCTCCATTTCTCTCTCTCTCTCTCTCCCCCCATTTCTTTCTCTCTCTCTTTCTATTTGTGTGAAGTGCACTTGGTGAGAGTCCCGTTGTCTGTTTAGGGACGCTGCTGGCAGCCTTTAGCCCCCATCTGATATTACTCTCCATGGAATAATATCAGCGATAACTCTGCTCATGTGTGTGTGAGTAAGGTGTGTATCTGTGTGTGTGTGTGAGTTTGTTGTTGCTGTGGCTTCTTTGTGTCCATGTATGTGTGTGTGTGTATTTATTTCAATAACTTGTCAGGCAGAGAAAGGGACTTGGAAACAGCGTCGCCTGCATGCATAGCACATATTACTCATACGCCGCGTTGTCTCGCTTAGAATCAACTAAACGAAATGAGAAATCAGAACGTGTTTCATAGACAAATACATGACGAATTCAGCATACCCTTACTCTGATTACAGTCTCAGCTATTGTTCTCTATCTCCTGCCACCTTTCTCTCCATCTATCTCTCTCTCTCTGTCTCTCATTCTTTGCGTTTCTATAGAAATTGCCTTGCAGCTACATAACTTCATCTATATTTATGAGTTGAATACGCGTTAATGGCAACTATGGTATTATCTATGCAATATATATATATATTCTATGTATGTATATATATGTTTATATATATATGCTTATCCTCTTGTATAGTTGTTATACTTTCATCGCCTGACTTCAATATGCATAAACCTTCGAGTCTTTGCAGTTAACCCTGTTAGTTATCCCTTCTCGCACTCACTTACTCACTCTGTCTCCCTCTCTTTGTAACTCTTACTCTTATTTCGGATATATTTTTTCATATTTTGGACTCTCGCCGCTTATGACTCTGCTGGGGATTGTATGTTAGTTTGTTATTTGGTCACAAAGTTATGATACCCGCTTGGGGAACTAAGCGAGCGAATTAAAAACACTCCTCATAAGCACGTTGAGACGCAGCTATCCATACTTGTGCTCACATAATACAAAGAGAAAACTAGAATGCAAAACAGAGAAAAATAGAGACAGAGAGAGAGACAGAGAGGTGAGCGATAGAGAATTTGCTCATGTGTCTGCTTTACTTTATAGTCCCTTTTTTCTGCTGTATTTGTATAAAAAAGAAGCGGAAGAAGTGACTGTTGTACATTCCCTATGGCTGCCACATTATCATTATGATGACTATGATGATGATGACGATGACGATTATCATCAATGGGCAACGTTTTCATTAACGTGCGCAGGAAAATCACGTTGCTCTTGACAACAGCAGCAACAACAAAGAACGTTAGTCAGTGTGTTTAGCTCATCTGTCTAACCATTTTGATTGTAGTTTGTCTAGTCAGACAGTCATGCCCTCTAATTTCCCTTCTTATAGACACCGACATTCTCTTCCTCCTTTTCCCACCATCTCTCTTTCTCTGGCGATGTATTCGCTACTATTCTCATACTTTGTCTCTGGCTGTATTGATTGCAAGTCACATGTGCAGGCGAAAGGGCAACAGAGATAGACAAACAGAATGAGAGAGATAGAGAAACAGTCAGAGAGAGAGAGAGAGAGAGAAAGGGAAAGAGAGAGAGAGAGAGGCCAATCGAGACGCGCTTCCTATTCACGTTTCACGTTTACGTTTCTGCCGATAATCAAGGGCAAATATTTAAAGAGCAATATGTGTGCACAATATGTGCACAAGACATTCTATTCAATCTCTAAGCATAATGCCCTCTAACCACCAATCTATCCACATTCACATCCACATCCATATACCCAACCCCATTCCCGTCTATAGCCACATCCCCTTCATCATTCAGAGGCAGCTGTTGGCTAGCGATGACAGCGTGTCAAGAAAATATCGTAACGAGTTTATTGAACTAAAATTGAAATTTCTATTTGCATTTCTTTATGGTCTGCTAAACACCTATGATGAGTACATACAGATTTCGAATTGAAGCATATCATATGCATGCCATATCCTCGGGCTGAGCACGCTCAGTGAAGCATAAGATCAGGTAGAGGAGCTTAAGATATTTTCAATGATTTTCGTTCTCCTTTTCTTGCAGTAGAAAGCTGATGAGAATTTTCCGAGATATCGTCAAAAATGTGGCCAAATGTAGCCCCAAATCGCAAATTTCCAAACTTCCTAAGTTCGTAAACTTTCACTTGTCACAACATTGTCAAAAATCAACTGATTTTTATGAAATTTTCCCTGCCGTTAATAATTTTGATCTCAGATGAAAACTGCATTCTAATTTTCTTCAAATTGACAATTTTACATTTTGTTTACTAATTGACCCAAATTGCGTACCAACCCATGTCAAAAACATCGAAAAATCGAAAAAATTGTTGACATTATTTTTTTTTACTTAGATCGATTCTAACGGTCCTCCTCATAACTTTCAGTTGCCATAACTCAGCCAAAAATCATCCGATTTTGATGAAATTTGGCATTTTGGAAATGGTATTGATATCAGTTTGAATCTGCATCAATATTTTTTTTAAAATTCGGTATTATTAAAATTTCGACTTTTTTGACCCATTTTCCATACTAACCCCTTGATAAAATTATCAAAAATCGAAAAGTTTTCGATCCCAATTTTTTTTGACTGTAATCGATTCTAGGACTCATAACTAGCATTTTGCTTTTTATTTGAGGTGTTTCTGATGAGTATTTCAAGAGATATGGCCAAAAATGTGCTAAACAGTTACCCAAAATGACAATTTTAGCATAACGGACCTCCTCATAACTTTGAATTGCCATAACTCAGCCAAAAATCATCCGATTTTGATGAAATTTGGCATTTTGGAAATGGTTTTGATATCAGTTTGAATCTGCATCAAAATTTTTTTAAAATTCGGTATTATTAAAATTTCGACTTTTTTGACCCATTTTCCATACTAACCCCTTGATAAAATTATCAAAAATCGAAAAGTTTTTCGATCCCAATTTTTTTGACTGTAATCGATTCTAGGACTCATAACTAGCATTTTGCTTTTTATTTGAGGTGTTTCTGATGAGTATTTCAAGAGATATGGCCAAAAATGTGCTAAACAGTTACCCAAAATGACAATTTTAGCATAACGGACCTCCTCATAACTTTGAATTGCCATAACTCAGCCAAAAATCATCCGATTTGGATGAAATTTGGCATTTTGGAAATGGTTTTGATATCAGTTTGAATCTGCATCAAAATTTTTTTAAAATTCGGTATTATTAAAATTTCGACTTTTTTGACCCATTTTCCATACTAACCTCTTGATAAAATCATCAAAAATCGAAAAGTTTTCAATTCCAATTTTTTTGACTGTAATCGATTCTAGGACTCATAACTAGCATTTTGCTTTTTATTTGAGGTGTTTCTGACGAGTATTTCAAGAGATATGGCCAAAAATGTGCTAAACAGTTACCCAAAATGACAATTTTAGCATAACGGACCTCGTCATAACTTTGAATTGCCATAACTCAGCCAAAAATCATCCGATGTTGATGAAATTTGGCATTTTGGAAATGGTATTGATATCAGTTTGAATCTGCATCAAAAGTTTTGCCAAATTCGGTATTTTTAAAATTTCGACTTTTTTGACCCATTTTCCATACTAACCCCTTGATAAAATCATCAAAAATCGAAAAGTTTTCGATCCCAATTTTTTTGACTGTAATCGATTCTAGGACTCATAACTAGCATTTTGCTTTTTATTTGAGGTGTTTCTGACGAGTATTTCAAGAGATATGGCCAAAAATGTGCTAAAAAGTTACCCAAAATGACAGTTTTAGCATAACGGACCTCCTCATAACTTTGAATTGCCATAACTCAGCCAAAAATCATCCGATTTGGATGAAATTTGGCATTTTGGAAATGGTATTGATATCAGTTTGAATCTGCATCAATATTTTTTTTAAAATTCGGTATTATTAAAATTTCGACTTTTTTGACCCATTTTCCATACTAACCCCTTGATAAAATCATCAAAAATCGAAAAGTTTTCGATCCCAATTTTTTTGACTGTAATCGGATCTAGGACTCATAACTAGCATTTTGCTTTTTATTTGAGGTGTTTCTGACGAGTATTTCAAGAGATATGGCCAAAAATGTGCTAAAAAGTTACCCAAAATGACAGTTTTAGCATAACGGACCTCCTCATAACTTTGAATTGCCATAACTCAGCCAAAAATCATCCGATTTTGATGAAATTTGGCATTTTGGAAATGGTATTGATATCAGTTTGAATCTGCATCAAAAGTTTTGCAAAATTCGGTATTATTAAAATTTCGACTTTTCTGACCCATTTTCCATACTAACCCCTTGATAAAATTATCAAAAATCGAAAAGTTTTCGATCCCAATTTTTTTTGACTGTAATCGATTCTAGGACTCATAACTAGCATTTTGCTTTTTATTTGAGGTGTTTCTGATGAGTATTTCAAGAGATATGGCCAAAAATGTGCTAAACAGTTACCCAAAATGACAATTTTAGCATAACGGACCTCGTCATAACTTTGAATTGCCATAACTCAGCCAAAAATCATCCGATGTTGATGAAATTTGGCATTTTGGAAATGGTATTGATATCAGTTTGAATCTGCATCAAAAGTTTTGCCAAATTCGGTATTTTTAAAATTTCGACTTTTTTGACCCATTTTCCATACTAACCCCTTGATAAAATCATCAAAAATCGAAAAGTTTTCGATCCCAATTTTTTTGACTGTAATCGATTCTAGGACTCATAACTAGCATTTTGCTTTTTATTTGAGGTGTTTCTGACGAGTATTTCAAGAGATATGGCCAAAAATGTGCTAAAAAGTTACCCAAAATGACAGTTTTAGCATAACGGACCTCCTCATAACTTTGAATTGCCATAACTCAGCCAAAAATCATCCGATTTGGATGAAATTTGGCATTTTGGAAATGGTATTGATATCAGTTTGAATCTGCATCAATATTTTTTTTAAAATTCGGTATTATTAAAATTTCGACTTTTTTGACCCATTTTCCATACTAACCCCTTGATAAAATCATCAAAAATCGAAAAGTTTTCGATCCCAATTTTTTTGACTGTAATCGGATCTAGGACTCATAACTAGCATTTTGCTTTTTATTTGAGGTGTTTCTGACGAGTATTTCAAGAGATATGGCCAAAAATGTGCTAAAAGTTACCCAAAATGACAGTTTTAGCATAACGGACCTCCTCATAACTTTGAATTGCCATAACTCAGCCAAAAATCATCCGATTTTGATGAAATTTGGCATTTTGGAAATGGTATTGATATCAGTTTGAATCTGCATCAAAAGTTTTGCAAAATTCGGTATTATTAAAATTTCGACTTTTCTGACCCATTTTCCATACTAACCCCTTGATAAAATTATCAAAAATCGAAAAGTTTTCGATCCCAATTTTTTTTGACTGTAATCGATTCTAGGACTCATAACTAGCATTTTGCTTTTTATTTGATGTTATTCTGATGAGTATTTCCTGAGATTTGGCCAAATTGGAGCTGAAATGCTGTATTTCATCGCTAGAACCTCCCAATGCCATCCTTATTGCTGCATCTAAATATATACAAGAGTATCCATTGTTTCCATGAGTCTTGAAGGGGGGGATATTTGTGGCACGGTCCGTACTGCGGCTGCTAGCGGCAACCTGCATACCTTGCAACATGCTACGCTGCTACGGTTAAATTGTGGTGGCTGGAGATATGTTTATATGAACTGTAGGATTCGGATTGCAAAGGTTTGCAGTTCCTCTTGCAGTTGGAGTTACTGGGGATGCCATTAATTTCACATGCCGTTGAAGTTCAAACTCAAACTCATTAAAAGTGTTTTTGTATTTGGTTGGCATCGATGAGTTGCAGCTGCAACTGCAACGGCAGCAGCATCAGCAGCAGTAGCAGATGACGCTTAATTTATGAGTTTCAATTAAAAATTCTTTTCAATTTGAAATGTCCGGCAAACAAAAGCGACCATCGTCAAGTCACCAGAGTCTCTATCTGTGTTGCTCAGTGTCTCCTTAGTTCTCCACCTTCTTGCCACTCACTGTGTCTCCTTGTGTGTGTGTGTGCGGCATCAATTTCCGCAACATGCAACATGCCCCAAGCACAGCTCTCGCCACATGGCAAATGGGTCTGTGTAAAGGAAATTTATGTTTAACAATAATGCGCATATTTACGGGCTCCCAACAACAGAGATAGAAATAGAGAGCAAAAGAGATGGTGATTGCGATAAGGTAGATATAGAGAGGGGGGAGGGGTGGGGGATAATGTGAGCACATTAGGGACACGTTAATGTCATATGCTCTGCCGCTTCCGATGCTGCTTCTGTTGTCCATTCTTGGGTCCTGATGCTGCAGTTTCGTACACTCCAGCTAGTTGTCATGCTATGCCATGGAGCGGAAATGTTGTGAAGAGCGGAGCCAACTCATCTCATGTTATGATAGATTGACAGATGGATGGATAGATTGATGGGATTGATACTGAGATTGGCTGCGGACATAGTCAGTGAAATTGATGAACGTATGTGGAGGACAAGGCAACGTAGAAGAGCTCAAAAATAGTAGAGAAGAGAAAAGCAATGAAAATGTAGTTATAAAATCATTAGCTAAAAATGTATGTGTGTGTGTGTGTGTAGTTAGATAATGCGGCAGTTGAATGTGGCAAAGGAAAACCTAAAAGAGCTAAATGGGTTGACTTGACAGTGGAAATGGCGTAGTGGGTGGCATGCAACCACATGACGCACGCAAATTTTTCAATTAAGCGCAAACGTGAAATTGAAATTGAAGCACAAATCGAATTAGACTGCAACCGCAACAGCAACAACAGCAGTAGCAGCAGCAGCAACCGCAGCAACAGCGGCGAGGAAACAACGAAATGTTAATTCAGTTTCTATTTTTTGCAGCTGCCATTTAACGAAGCCCAACAAGCGACACAACAGCAACAGCAACAGCAGCAGCAGCAGCAGCAACTGCAACAGCAACAGCAATCGGCCGGTTCGATAGCAGCAGCAACAGCATTGCCACCGCCGCCTGCCCCACTGTCCACATTGCCCAGTCAAGCGGCAACAGCGGCAGCTATTTTGGGCACCATCAGCAGCACCAGCAACGTCCATCACAACAACAACAACACCAACAGCAACAGCAACAGCAACTGCAACAACAGCGCCAGCAACAACAACCAACAACAGCAGCAACAGTTGCAGCATAACTTGCACAACAACAAAACATTGCCGGTTGCGCCTGTACAGCAGCAGCAGCAGCAGCCGCAACAGCAACAGCAACATCAACGTGCCACGTTGCAGCACCCGCCGTTGCCGAACAGCAATATAAAGCAAGCATCGGTGAAGCTAATCGAAGGATATTCCGATCCAAAGGACACGCGACACCACAGCCAACACGGCCCACACAAGAAGGTCTATCACAAGAAGGGCAAGCGTCGCTCGGCGCCAACGCACAAGCGGCAACAGCAACAGCAGCACCAACATCAGCAGCAACAACAGTTGCAGACATTGCCTACACCACGCGGACATCAGCAGCAGCAACAGCAGCACCAGCAACAGCAACGTCATTCCACATTCAACAATAACAACGGACATCATAAGAAGGATAAACGCAGTAGTCACTATAACTCAGGTGAGTGGAAGCAATAAGCATTGCATACTTACAGGCAGCAACTGAAAATACGCTAAGGGACAAAAGCTAACAGACTGTAAAACTCTCTTAGGAGACTTAAAAGAAGTTTTAAGTGAAAGTGGGTGGAAAAGTCTGACAAGTTAAGTCAAGTACTTAAATAAATAATTGATTAATCAGCTAGCTAATTAATAGCTAAATATTTTTAGCAATTAAAGCCAAAACTAAAAAGTAAGTGGAGGAGAGACTGAGCAGAGACGTTGAGGAAACTTTTGATTACTACGCAAAATACTTGAAAACTTTTTCTATTATTTACATGAAATTGGTGACAATTACTGCAGTGAAGGAAAGCTAGAGAGCGACAGAGAGAGAGAGAGAGAGGGAGAGAGAGGGAGAGAGAGGAAGTCGACAAAGAAGAGAGGTGAAGAAACGGATGTCTGTAAAAGGAACAGAAGGACATTTTGCAGCAGCTGATTAATATATGCAGCTGTAATATAGCTTAGAGGCAATTCGCCCCACTTGCCCCACTTGTGGCATGGCAACGCTGTTGCGGCTGCAGCGATCAACGAGGCGTTAAATGGCAACTGGCAGCCACTGGACTGAGACGTAGAGAGAGACGCAGAGATACTAACAGAGATAGAGATAGAGACAGGAATCTGGGACTTGGCGCATAGAGGCAGTCAAGCGCCTAATAGACTGCAACAGAGTGGCTACAAATAACAGGCACACAAAGAGAGAGAGAGAGAGAGGAAGAGAAAGAAGAAAGAGAGGGAGACAGAGAGAGAGAGAGAGAGAGAGAGAAATTGAGGGACACACAAATCTTGGCATGCTGAGTGGCATTCCCTATGCTCTTTTGCTGCCTGCCCCCGCCTGACTCAATTAACATCAAAAAGTGACAGCTGCCACCTTTTGTGGCAACTCCAATCTCAGTCACTAACCAGTTCACTTCTTACAGATTCCTCGGCACCCAAATCCTCTGACGAAGAGGCGGACATAGACGAAGAGGTTGAGCGTCTTGCACCGCCAACACCACCGCTGCCACCAACAGCAGCAGCAGCATCAGCATCAACAGCACCGCCATCTGCAGTTGGATGTGCCACCGCGTTGCTGAATTCGCCCGACAGCATCTCGGATGATCTGGTGCGTCCTTTGCCCCCACAGCTGCAGCGCAGTCCACGCAAACTAACGGTAGCCAACAGCGAGCACAACAAGCGGCAACCATCGCCGTACTACTACTCGGATCTGCTCAAGAGCCGCGACAAGGATCAGGATCAGAATAAGGATAAAGACAAAGATAAGGATAGGGATAGGGATAGAGAGAGGGAGAGGGAGCGACAGACGTGCCGCCAATCGACGGCAAGTGAGCCCCCACAACAGACGCCGCCAGCATTTGGTGGATACCGCAAGAGCAGCAGCTTGGATGCACCGCAAACACGTGAGGAAGCCGAACTCGAACTCGAACTCCAACTGCAACTGCAACTCCAACTCAATCCAGCCGACGAACAGGACGAGGAACAGCAGCAGCAGCAGCAGCAGCCACTTGACGAACACCTAGGTGGTGATCCGTCGACGCCCAAACGGTATAGTTTCACGGAGGAGGGGGTGCGGATCATACGGTGTGAGACGCCGAGCACCAGCACCTCTGAGGAATCGGATTGCAGTGAGTGCCTCAAGCGACGCGAGTGGCATGCGCGTGCCTTGGCCTTAGTGCGCAAGACGTGCAACGTGCAACCGCGCCACACTCCTTTGCCACAGCCACTGGGATTGCCACCCATTGGCAGCGGGGAGCTGCAGCTGCAACTGCAACACTGCGACGCCGGCGAGGGTGAATTGCTCAAGTGTTGTCCACCAACCGTTGGCATCGATAGCACCACTGATCCATTGGGTGTAGGAGTAGGAGCAGGGGCAGGTGTAGCCGTAGGTGTCGGTGGTGGACTTGAGGGTGGGTCGATGCCGCCGCACCGCCTGCTGGGCCCAGCAGCCGTGTGCGGAGCCTGCATCCCGACGCCCGGCAACAGCGGCTCCGTTGGCACCGGTCTGGGCACCGATGACCTGGACGAGCTGGAGGAGTACTTTCGGCCGCGCAGCATCTTCTACGTGCATCCGCATGGCGTCCATGAGTGCATCGAATGCGCGCCAAATCCCGCAAAGTTCAATCAGCAAACGAAGCCAATCCCGACCAGCAACGAACAGTCGGACAAACTAAACGCACAAGAGCAGCAGCAGGAGAAGCAGTCCGTGGAGAATCTCAACGAGGAGGAGGACGAAGACGAGGACGGGGACGGGGACGGGGACGAGGACGACGCCGATAACGAAGTTGGCGAGGATTCACCGGACTCGGACAACATGGCAAGTCGTCGCCGGCAAATCTATGAGACGGCATTCGATTGCAAGATTGCCAAATCGGACGATGATCTCGATGAGGTGGATCGCATCACCAACCACTCGGTGCTGCTCCAGCTCAGCAATGGCAACAAGGAGTCAACGACGCCGTCCAGCCAACAGAATCAGAAAACCAAATCTCGACTCGAGTGCAAGCGGGCCAAGAACAGCAAGAATCAGGCGCTGCAGGAGCAACTGCAGCACCACCAACACCAGCAACAGCCGGCAAAGTTGCTGGACTCGCCCGATGGACATGGTCAGGTGGTGCTGCAGGTGCAGGCTGAGCTCAGCCAGCTGCAGCTCAATCAGATTGATCAACAGAATCAGAATCAACAGCAGCAACAGCAGCAACAACAGCAGCAGACAGCAACTGTTGCTGGTGGCTCGACGCAACAGCTGCCGGCACGAGGATACACGCCCTCGCCGCCCTCCACGGCACCGCTGCCCATCAAGTTTCCAGGGAAACACGAACGCTACATGAACAGCATACGGAGTGCGCCCAATTTGCCAGCGGCACAACCATCCCATCCACGTCTGAGGGATCTGCGTCTGCCGCTGCAATCACTGCGACAGCAACATCAACAGCAGCAGCAACAGCAACAGCAACAGTTGCAGCTGAGCAGCAACGACAACAGTCTCACCGACAGCGCCTATGTGAATCCGCCCTCAACCAACTCCAACTCGAATTCGGCAGCTGCCTCCGCATCCGCTTCCCAATCCGTCTCAGCATCCGCATCGGCAACAGCAGCAACTGCAACGGCAGCAGCGGCAGCAACAGGAGCAGCAGCAGCAACACGTCGACCGCGCAGCTTTGTGTTGGAATCGGGACGCGTGTTGGAGTTGCGACGCAGCGCACAGCCGCATCAGCAACGACACTCGCATCATCACCAGCACCACCAGCAGCAACACCACCACCAACAGCAGCAACATTCCCAACAACAGCAGCAGCAGCAGCAACATCCCCACCCGCATTCGCATCGGCATCACACGCGTCATGGCGCTGGCCACAACTACAGCTCGACGGAGAGCATCGCCACCTCCTCCAGCGGGGGCAGCATGGAGTCGCTGCGCTCCAGCACCAGCGAGGGCAATCGCAGCACCTCCAGTTCGGAGTCGCGGCACTCCAGCTCCCTCAGCTCGCACAGCTCGGAGAGTGGCAGCGGCAGTGGCAGTGGCAGCGCCAGCTCCAGTGTGGCATATCCGTTGCGAGCACCCGTCCTGCTGCACTCCAAGCTGCACATCCTTAGCCCCATATCGGACAAGTCGTCGCAGGAGCCCGCCTCCGCTTCCGCTTCCGCTTCGGCCAGCGAGCAGTCCCAACAGCCGCCGGCGGCGTCACAGACGGCGGACGATGCCGCCAAGTTGACGGAGACAGCAGCGGCGGCAGCACCAACCACGTTGCAACTGCTGGGCAAGCAGCGGGGCGGCAGCAGCAGCAGCAGCAGCCAACGTGCCACAACGAGCGGTGCGCCCAACAAGGCGCTGCTGCAACTCGCCGATGAGTTGCTCGGCTCGGACAGCGGCATCTCGCTGCATTCACGGGAGGATGGCAAACCGCCCACATTGGCCTTGCAACGGTTGACGCTGCCCAAGCTGCAACTGGGCACGGGCGGTGGCAGTGGCAGTGGCAGCATTGGTGGTGCCGCCGCCTCATCATCGTCGGGCGCGGGTGGCGTGACTGGTGGTGGGAATACGGCATTGCCACAGGAGTTGCGGGACTTGCCATTTGATATGCCAAAGCTGAGGCGACGCAAAACGTTGCAACAGGAGGCGGCATGCACCTCGGGCAGTGCCACGTCCGTGGATCTGGGTGAGCTGCCCTTCGACATGCCCAAACTGCGGCGACGACTGCGCGCCAATCAGGCCGAGATCAACAATCTGCTGATGCACAGCACCGAGTCCAGCGGCATCTCGCAGGCATCCTCCAGCCACTCCATGCGCGACGAACAGAAACTCTCCAGCAAACTAGGTGAGTAGCAGCAGCAGCAGCAGCAGGGTATCTAATGGAATTAATTGCATTGAATCTCCTCTTGTAGATACGGCACTCTTCCGGCAGAATCTCACCCTGAATCTGAACGAGCCGCGCCAGGTGAACAAACAGTTTGGCAGTCTCGATCTGCGTGGCCTGAGCAGCCACAAGGAGCTCAACATGAATCTCTGTCAAGGCTATGTAACGGCCGTGGATCTCATCGATGTGGCCATACCACTGGAGCGTCAAGGGTAGGTATATCAGTGATTCTCTCTTCGACTCACTCTTTAAATATCCTCTCTTCCCCTCCAGCTGGTACCATGGCGCCATCACACGCATCGAGGCGGAGACAACGCTACGTCCACTGTCGGAGGGTTCGTTTCTGGTGCGCAACTGTGAGTCCACCAAGCAGGATTACTCCCTATCACTCAAGTATGTGAGATCTGTTGCAACCAATAAAGTCTCCACAACTCACATGCATCTCTCCACTTCTCCATTTCCAGGGGCGCCAAAGGATTCATGCATATGCGCATACAGCGCAACGAATCGGGTCAATATATATTGGGACAGTTCAGTCGACCCTTCGAGACCGTCCCGGAGATGATACGTCACTTCTGCCTGAACAGGTTGCCAGTGCGTGGAGCGGAGCACATGTGCTTGATAGAGCCTGTCATCGCCCAGTTGCTGTAGGCGTGATCCGGGGATTAAGCCAAAAGAGAGGAGGAGGAGGAGGAGGAGGGTATAGAACAGAACAGAAATACATATTGAATAGCATATACAACAAAGATATATACTATATATATATATATATACATATATACATACAGATCTATGCACTAGTTACTAGTATATGCTCTAGTCTTTAGTAAGTCTCCACTCTACACTATTGTTCAATATTTTTTGTTTCTCTCCACCAACTCGTATTTACTTTGATATATTACTATATATGGATTTATAGTTAGTACTATGATATGGTAATATCTGTAACATCAATATAGTTATGGAGAGATCGGCAGAGCATTAGTTGGAGAAAGTAAGTGGAGATTACAAAACTACTCTCATACACAGCTAGTTTAGAGTACGTAGCACTTTCAGACAATACCAAAAAAGAAAAAAAGAAAAGAACGCAAAGAAATATAACCAGATAAACCAAAGATCATTTATACATATACTATATAGTAGACCACACGCGATGCAGATGGGACGGATATATATATATATATATATAGATCTGTCTAGTTATACAGCACCGATCTATATCCATGCATATACGTACATATGTATAGTCATTTGATTTACAAGTAACTTATAATGACTATGAACACAACTCTAATACGACTATTAGCAATATCAAATCTATATATACTATGTAGCACACACACACACACACACACACACACACACACAGATACATAATACATTTTAAGTCCAGTTTTCCCGATACGATTACGTATACATATAAGTAAAAAATGTTTCGATTTGTGCGCTCTAAGTAAATTTGTTGATTAATTTTATGTTCCCAATAACAAGCGTATATAACAAGTATATAGCTATATCTTATATACATACACATACTATCAGCATATACATACATACAAATATATATTTAGATATATATAGAATGATACTACATACGTCTATAAGTTATGGAAATAATGAATACATTTTTTTTTCTTAGTTTTAGGCCAGGCATGCAAAGAAGTAGGATCGCTCAAAGCGCTTTTGATTGATATTGAATATATATTATATATGCTACAGATATGGTATATATAATATCTATTCGACTATACATACATATACATACATATAAATACTACATATATATATATATATATATATATTATATACACAACATAAATGAGCAGTCAATGGTTTTTTGGTTCCAGTAAAAAACAAATAACAGAGCGACAGAGAGAGAGAGAGAGCGAGAGAGGTCGACATAGAAATAGAGAGAGAGAGGAAGATAGAGAGAAGGAAATTAGTGAACGAGGATAAGGTAGAGAGAGAGAGATGGAGAAAGAGTTGAAGAGTATGATTTTGATCAGTTGAACACTAATGGTATTATGTGCAATATATATACTATATACATAATATAATTTAACAGTAATTCATTTCGAATTTGAGGTTATGTTTTCTGTGTGCCAAACTATTTAAGTATTACAATTATGTATTATTATTATTATGCCCATTATATGTTATATTGTTGTCTAATCTTAACTACACATACCTGGATATGTTCTGTGCAATAATTTAACTTTTCTTTAAGAATATTTTAAATTTGTTTAGTTTATTTCCCCATAATAATGTCATCCCTTTTAAGTTAAGTATCCTTTATCGCGAGTGAGAGAGATATTCAGAGGCATAGAGATAGAGATATAGAGAGAGTGAGAGTGAGAGAGAAAGAGAGCGATTGCAAAGACAAATACACATACACATACACATCGAGTGAAGTTATATGTATATGAATATATAAAATATATAGTGAATATATTCGTCTCAATATGCAGAATATATATGGGTATAATGTATCATCTAGAATCGTCTGTTTCCTCACTATACTTTGATATATACACGTATATATGCACATTTATGTATATCTATATATTTGTATGCCATATGTTTTCGCCAATTGTAAATACTTTCAATTATAATATACATACATATATAACTCATACTGATTGATGATCGATGTATGTATGTATATTCTCTCCCAAAATGATTTCCACTTGCAATACAACTTTTAAGCATAAGATATCCTTTTCGCATAACAGTGAGGAATACCAATGAGATAAGGAATACACACCTCTCATACAAAGTAAACCCCCAATCTAATATACATATATATAGCAACAATTTTTGAGGCTTCCATCATTAGCATTAACAATGAGAACAGAACAGAACAGAACAGATCAGAATTGAGGATAATCTCTCCATCAAACGGAATCAATCAGCATCGCTCTGCAATAGTTGAAGAATCAGGATAGACAGACACACACATACACACAATCATACATGTACTACAGATATACATACACATATATATATATACAAGTGTATACATACGTATCGGGAGAGTATTCCGATATTAGAGTTATAGTTAAAGAGTAGTGTGTAGCAGCGATCAATCACTGCTTGATTAAGTCTCACAGATCTATTCGATATCAAGAGTTGAAACTATTCTATCCAATTCCACATAGACCAACACCAGCCCTAATTCCAGAGACAGAAAATCTACAAACAATAAAAACAGAATAAATAACAAATAACAAAGAAGTATGATGGATAAACATAATTATAAATTGTATTAACGAGAGATGAAAACAATGAACAGCAACAAATGCATACAAATTAAATAAAACAAACAAAATGGAACATGAACGAAATGTATTTAATAAAATTATACAAAATCTAGAAAAGCCCAATGTATATTTGTGTCCTCACCGTTGCAATCCTGGAATCCCAATCTACAATCGTAAACATCATTGTGCCAAAGGATATCCTTGTAGTCCTTGGAATGGCAAAGATATCCTGCATTTTGTGATTTTTAAGCAAAATTTGCGACTAACCCCCTTACAAAAATTTCGAAGGACGTTTTTGGTGGAATCCTGAAAATCCTTGAATGGCAATCGATAGTTTGCGAATTCGATAATTAATCGAAAAGTTATCGATAGAAACAATAGTTAAAGGAAGGTCCTTTTTAGTAAATTAGGAGTATTTTGGCAGTATCCTGTCGCATTTTCGCAGGACATGTCTTGTTCGATTTGTGGGAGCCGACTCCTTCGATTGGCATTCAAGGATATGGGGGTCATCTAGGAATCCGACACTCGTAAAATTTATGCTCGGGGCACGAAGGATATGATCGGAAAACACAAAAAGCAGGAAAACTCG
The DNA here is from genome assembly GCA_018150725.1 of Drosophila quadrilineata. Taxonomy (NCBI): domain Eukaryota; kingdom Metazoa; phylum Arthropoda; class Insecta; order Diptera; family Drosophilidae; genus Drosophila; species Drosophila quadrilineata. Next base: position 21,895,821 of record JAECWN010000432.1, read on the forward strand.
AGAACGGCAAGGACGATTTGAATGTCCTTTATCACACAGGTAGGTCTTTTCGAAGGCTTTCGTTTGACACAGGATTCGCAAGGATTCGACAGGACATGACCGAGTTATAGCCATTTTTCTGTATACCGAAAATAAACGTTTTTCTCCGCTCCTGTAATGATTTTCGTCCTTTTTATGACATCATTAGATGCATGATCAAAATACCTATCGATGTGCCAAAGGACATCCTTGTAGTCCTTGGAATGGCAGAGATATCCTGCATTTTGACATTTTTAAGCAAAATTTGCGACTAACCCCCTTACAAAAATTTCGAAGGACGTTTTTGGTGGAATCCTGAAAATCCTTGAATGGCAATCGATAGTTCTGCTCTCACAGATTTCAAAACACATTTTGATTTGCGAATTCGATAATTAATCGAAAAGTTATCGATAAAAACAATAGGTAAAGGAAGGTCCTTTTTAGTAAATTAGCTCTATTTCGGCCATATCCTGTCGCATTTTCGCAGGACATGTCTTGTTCGATTCGTGGAAGGCAAATCCATCCATTCCAATTGTATATGTATTGTTGTAAGCATTCAGTATACGCAGAGTTGTCCATTAATGGCGTTAAATTAATGATTTTTGTTAATTATTTTATTTAATCGTGTTTCGCATGGTATCGTTGTATCAATATATTGCATATCGTATGTAGATACATATTATACACACATCGATTTAAGTAGTATTATCGCATTAAGTACATACAGATATGGTTTACGTACATAGATTAAAATATATATTGATTTTTAAACTTTTCGTTTTGTTGTTTTGTTTATTTTTTCTGTCTTTCAATAAATAATGTATGTATGTATGTTGGAACTTGCACGAAGAATTATATACAACAGACGGAAGGTACGTATGTATTTCGGAAGAAATAACCATAAACAAAAATCAGAATCATTTCTAAACGTACAAAGGACCATTAAAAGTTGTTCCTTGACAGCATACATAAACATACATACATACATATATAAATACATACATACATACATACATGCATACCTACATACATACTACACATATAATATATAAATGTATGTATGTATGCGTCAGGAAAAGGAAATGCAAAAAAAAAACAACAACAAACGATCATCATCTGGCATTGTTTAAAAATGGACCGCATGTTTACTGCTAGATATACATTCTATATATACATATATATATATATTTATGTATATGTATATATGCATGTATGTATATGTATAATAATAATTTGGTGTAGTTTTGGTCGTGCCACGCCCCTTTTAGGCAACTGCCGCCTCGGTGCCTTCGGCATTCTTTTTGATCAGACTCTCCCACTGGGCGATCAGGCGATGGGATGAGGGCGCCTCCTCCGGCGTCAAATCACAGAGCTCGGCCAGCGACATGGCCGGACGCATACAGGAATTGGAACCACTGGTGGCCAAGGCGGCGGCAACATTCAGGCTGCGATTTCCCGACGACTTGTGACCAATCAGCTCCACATCGTTACTGCAAAGCACGACAAGATTAGTGAAGGGATCTCACTTTTATGCAAACCTTCTAACCCCATTAGGGTTTCACTGAGATGCTTGCTTACCTATCTCTGTCCAGCTCGAGCGTGGACTGTGCGTTGCGCAACTTGCCAGGTCCATAGCAATGCTCCTCCTCGGAACTATCATCATCGTCATCCGCATCGGCCTCATCGTCTGTGCTCAGTTGCCTGCAAAAGAAAAGATTGCGGTTAGCAGATTATTCAAGGTTACTCTACTCCACTTGATTTGGGGACCTACAGTTTGTCATTCATGTGCTGGCGATGCTGTTTGCGGAGTCGCTTCAGCTCCGTCTCGCGGGACTTGAGGTCCTGCAGCTCGCGCTGAATCTTCTGTTCCACGGGCACATAGCCACGACGCAGCGGACGTCCCTCCGAGTCACGTTCGATGGCGCCCTGCGACAACGTGTTGTTGCCATTCAGATTGATGCTGATGTTGTTGTTGTTGTTGAGGGTTAATGGGGAATTGGCAGCGTTGCCAGACTCGAGAAATGCCAACGCATTGCGTGTGTTCAGCTTAAGAGTTGCTTGACTGTTGTCACTGCTGCTGCTGTTGTTGTTGCTGTTGTTGTTGTTGTTGCTGTTGCTTGTGGTAAGCAACTGGGGCGTTGCTGGCATCGAAGTGGGCGTGACATTGCCCAACTGCAGCTTGCCATGGGAGGCAATGAAGCGCTGCATGACCCCCTTGGTGGAACCATTGAACGCAAACTGACGCTTCTGTTGCTGTCCCCGCAGCTGCGGTGTGGATATGGTGCGCGTCATGAGCTTTTGCTGCGGCGGCTCCGGCGTCAGGTTGTAGCAGTTGGGTCCAATGTAGCGCTGCTCCTGCCTGCCCACAATTGTCAACTTCAGCGGTTGCTGTTTGCCACCGCCACCATTCGAAGTGTTGTTATTGTTGTTGTTGTTGTTGTTGTTGTTCTTTAGGGATGAGGCAGAGATGCCCGAGTCATCGGAATGATGCTCGTCAAGCGACTCCTCCTTGTGGCTGTTGACGCTGGACGCCAGCGAAGGTGTGTTCGATGGCGACTGCTCATCGACGGCCAGCAATGTGGCCGCTGCCGGCTGAGCTGTCACCACCATGCCACCCATGCCCTTGACATCCGCTTCCGGTTCCGCAGCCACCGTCACTGCCACTGCCGCTTCCGTCGTCGGCTGCTGGTGCTGCTCCTCCTCATCCTTGGCATTACCATTGCTCAGTGTGTATGCCGCCTCGAAGGGTTCCGCTTTAATCGGTGGCGTGCCACTGGACAATGCCACCAGCTGGCGGTACTCCTCATCGCGTCGCACCGCCTCCTTGATCTCCTCCTGTATGCGTGTCAACGGATCAATTTTCTGCAACACAGAGACAGACAGTGTGAGACAGAGTGTGTGTAAAAGAGAGAAGGAGAGAGTGAGCGTATATCGATGAGGCAAGTCGGCAACTTGAGCTGCCGAGGAAGTACTTCGATGACCTCCCACATGGTAACCGCAGCTGTTGCAACAGGCACAGCTGCTATGATCAGAGTTGGCCTGGAATGGAAGCATGATCGAGGCAACGAAAGAGATAGAGAACGAGAGGGAGAGAGAGAGAGAGAGAGAGAGAGAGAGAGAGAAAGAAAGATAGAGATGGGGAAAAAGAGAGGGAGACCTCAAAGTGCGGGTCGAGGTCTGCAACTGTTAAGAAATCGCATAGGGGACACACAACAAAGAAAGGGAGCAAGGGAAATGGTGATAAAGGGGTACAAGGAGGGAAGACAATTAAAGGAAGATCGTTAAAGACAAAGAGTGAGAGAGGGAGGGGGGAATGGAGTGGAAGGGGAATGTGTGTAACCCAACCATGGTAACCTCAAAAAACATAAGAAAAAATATTAACTGAAACAAAAATTTAAAAAACAAAAAAAATTGATAATGTGATAAATCGATAAAATAGCGAAACGGTTACCGATAACTGCCCGATAACTTTACGCTTATTTCGATAACTTTTTGCCATTTTCGCTAACTTTTCTATAAGTTATCAATATTTTTGAAAACCTTCAATCAATCACTTTTGCAACAATTCCTTTGAATACATGAATTTTCTATCTATCTACTCTACTCTGACGACATACCCCTTTGCCACTTTGTCAACAGGGTATAACAATCGACAAATAAAAGTGTTTGAAAGTAAAAATAACAACAACAACAACAACAACAAGAAAAGGCGGTGGCAACAACAGGTGTTTTATTAATGTTGTTGCTGCCGCCGCCGTCATGTGTTGCATAAAATGTTGAAGTTGTTATTGTTGTTGTTATTGTTGTTGTTTTTGTTGTTGTTATTGTTGTTGTTATTGTTGTTGTTGGCGTCACATACCACTCTGTATTATGTATTATGGGCTGATGGGCGTGACAAAAGTCGACCTCAAAGTTATGACATCGCATGGAAAAACAAATGAGGATAAATGAAATGAAAATCGGAAGCTTTTGTTTCATTTTATTATCATTATTTTTTTCATTTTTTTTGTTGTTTTTTTGACTATGCGGTCGAGTGAACTGTAATTCAATCTGTAACACACACACACACACACACACACACACATATATATACACGTGTGTGAGTTGCTGCGAAAGGGAGAGTTGCCACAAGGCCAATATTAAAACTCACACAATTTCCACTTAATTCGAATTCGAATTGGAATTGAAATCTTTTCAATTATGTTAGGTTTGCAAATGATGCGAGCTGCTGTGTAGCCTTAGCAAAGTATGCGAAACAAGAGAGTGTCGAGGCAGTCAAAAGAGAGAGAGAGAGAGAGAGAGAGAGAAAGAGAAAGAGAGAGAGAGAGAGAATATATAGAAAGAGAGAGCTAGCGAATGATTGAAAGAGAGAGAGCGACAGTCAGAAAGAAAGTGAGAGAGAAAAAGAGGGATTTGGTTGATGATGAAAGAGAGACGAAAATCAAGGGGGAGGAAGAGAAATAGGGAGCGGGAGAGAAAGAAAACTATTTTTACAAATTGGCAAGTGCCTCGGAGGTGCCAAAAGAGGGCAACACTGATCGCCAGAGTTACCCTCTTTGCAGCAATAATTCAATGATTTAAATAAACTAATAGTAAAAATATGAAATAAAAATGACGTTTTAAGCCCGTGTAATTGTGCTACCAAAAAGTAGTAATTGTTGCAGAGATAGAGACAGAGAGACACAGAAGACATTCGTACTCTCGAGAGATGGAAGTTCCCTTGTTGCCTGGCGGCGGCGACAATTTGTGCAAATGCCATTCTCTCTTCCGCTCTCTCTCTATCCCTCTCTCTCTCTCTCGCTCTCGCTCTCTGTCTCTCCTTCTCTTTATCTCTCTCTCTCTCTCTCTCTCTATCCCTCTCTCTCTCTCTTGCTCTCTCTCTCTCTATCTATCTCTCTCTCCTTCTCTCTCTCTGTATTTCAAGTGCGAGCATTAACTAGTTAGAGCAAGAGGAGCTTGAGAGGCACTGGGGTTAATGCTGGGGGGGTAGGTTAGGCAACCTTTTCCAGGTCAATGCTCAACGACCTCTCTAAGCCTCTCCTCTCCTCTCCTCAGTATCTATCTCTCTCTTGGTATGAGAATGTGTGGGTGTGGGTGTGCGTTAACTGCTTGTTGCTTCCGCATAGCTTTTGTTGCTGACAACAGCCGCTGCTGTTGCTGTTGCTACTGCTGCTGCATTAGAAAGTGGCAAGCAGCAGTTACAGCCACAAATAAGTAACAACCGCAAGTCTCAAGCGGCACAGTGTGGCCAATGCAATTTGTTTACCATTTATTAGTAACATTGTTGTTGATTTTGTTGTTGTTGTTTCTGTTGTTGTTGCTGTGGCACCTCATCAAATTCGTGTGCACAATTCAATGCAGCTTTTTACTCAATTGTGCGTTTAACGACCAACGAATATGCGTGTGAAAGCAAAACGGTAGATAAAATACAAAATGAAAAGAAAAGCCACAGAAACTGTCGTTTTCACCACATGCCAAATTCGTTGTAGCCGAAACGGAAGTTGAACGCTATTGCCTGCCTCCGTGCCTGCCTGCAACATGTTGCCAGCAATGGGTGCAATTAGTGGCAACTTACCCACCCTTGCCCCTCCCCGCAACACACCCTACACCTCTACAGCAGTGCAGCTGCCACTATCAACTTGACAGCTGCTTCTGCTCCGCTTACCTCAACTTCTTCAAAACTCGTTGCAACGCCTTCCTCAATGATCCAAGATACCCTCTAGCGAAGGAATACTAGGCATAGAAGATCCCAATTTCCTAGAGTCGACCTATTCTTACATTAAACTGTCATAAGTTTGCCGAATTTTATCAGATTTTCGTGAAACCTTTGACAACAAAAGATCGAAAGTAGCCCAAAAAACTTTTTTTCAAAATTTTTCAAATTTTGAATTTTCATAACTTTGCAGTATGGCAACCGATTTACATGAAATTTTCACTCCCGTTCATGATTTTGATCACGGATCAACCCTGCATTTAAAATTTTGTTCAATTGGACAGTTTGAAAATTTTTGACATTTTTTACCCATTACTAAAACGTGACCCAAAATAGCGATTTTTACATAACCGACCTTCTCATAATTTTGAATTGCCATAACTTGGCCAAAAATCATGCGATTTTGATGAAATTTTAAGTTTTGGAAATGGTTTTCATATCAGCTTAAATCTGCATCAAAATTTTTGTAAAATTCACCATTTTTTATTTTTCGACTTTTTTGACCGATTTTCCATACTAACCCCTTGACAAAATCATCAAAAATCAAAACAAAATTTACCCCGATTTTTTGACTCCGATCGATTCTGGGACTCATAACTAGCATTTTGCTTTTTATTTGAGGTGATTCTGATGAGTATTTTCAAAGATATGGCCAAAAATGTGTAAAAAAGTGCCCAAAAACGGCGATTTTCACATAATGGACCTCCTCATAACTTTGAATTGCCATAACTCGGCCAAAAATCATGCGATTTTGATGAAATTTTAAGTTTTGGAAATGGTTTTCATATCAGCTTAAATCTGCATCAAAATTTTTGTAAAATTCACCATTTTTTATTTTTCGACTTTTTTGACCGATTTTCCATACTAACCCCTTGACAAAATCATCAAAAATCGAAAAAACATTTTACCCCGATTCTTTGACTCCGTTCGATTCTGGGACTCTTAACTAACATTTCGCTTTTTATTTGAGGTGTTTCTGATTATTATTTTCCAAGATATGGCCAAATATGTGTAGAAAAGTGTCTCACAACGGCGATTTCCACGTAATAGACCTCCTCATAACTTTGAATTGCCATAACTCGCCCAAAAATCATCCGATTTTGATGAAATTAGGCATTTTGGAAATGGTTTTTATATCAGTTTAAATCTGCATCAACATTTTTGTAAAATCCACAATTTTTAATTTTTCGACTTTTTTGACCCATTTTCCATACTAACCCCTTGATAAAATCATCAAAAATCGAAAAGTTTTCGATCCCAATTTTTTTGACTGTAATCGATTCTAGGACTCATAACTAGCATTTTGCTTTTTACTTGAGGTGATTCTGATGAGTATTTTCAAAGATATGGCCAAAAATGTGTAAAAAAGTGCCCCAAAACGGCGATTTTCCGCCTAATGCACCTCATCATAACTTTGAATTGCCATAACTCGGCCAAAAATCATCCGATTTTGATGATATATGAAGTTTTGGAAATGGTTTTCATATCAGTTTAAATCTGCATAAAAATCACCGTTTTTTATTTTTCGACCGTGAAAAATGTGATCGAAAGTAGCCCAAAATCGCCATTTTCATATATTCAACATTTCTCAAAACTTCCCGAAACAACCAAAGCCAGTCATTTAGTCATGGATTCTAAGGTAACTTTTGCGTCGATCAGCAGTAAAATATCTGTCGGCCTAAGCTGAACTCATTTGCATGCTGTCGGGGTCAGCAGCAACAGCAAGAGCAGCAGCAGCAGCAGCAACCGCTAAGCGCCATTCTTACAGACATGCCAAATGTGTTGAGTGTTGATCAGCAAGAAGAGCAACAACAATAGGAACAACAGAAAAGAAACGTTAAAATTTGACCACAACAAGCGCACACACCAAGTACGTACATACATACATATGTACATAGTACACCAAAATGCAAAAACAGCACAAAGCAAAGAACATGGCAAAACAACAGCAAATTAGCAGCAAACGAAGACAGCCACAACAATAACAGAAGAAGAGTGACTACAACAAGCGAACGTGACATGAAACGTGACCGTGACTTGAGTGCACGCTCTCTTCTACATAGAAACGCGTTCGCTCACTCTCTCTATGTATCTCTTTCTGTCACAGCCTGAGCCTGAGCCCCTGTCTGTGTCTGTGACTTTGCCTGTGCTGCTCTTACAGCCTCTAAGCTCTCACGCTCTGGCACTTTTACACTCTCAGCAAAGCTTCTGCTCTACTTCTATGGCAATAACAAAAACAATGCGAAGCTGGCGTTGGCGTCAGCAGCAGCAGCAGCATCAGCTTTTCATATCGCTTTCCAGGCGACTGATCAGCGCATTAGCATGATATGCTGCTGAGAGGCTTGAAGCTCTGACGTTGATGAAGTCGTTGCTGCTGCTTATGATAATAATGATGTTAGCTCTTATTGATAATGATGTTGAGATGCTGCTACTGCTGCCACTACATGTATTTGGGGCAATTCATTTAGCGTTGTTGTTGCTGTTGTTGTTGTTGTGTTTTTTTATTCGATTCTCCATTTTTTCTAACTTTTTGTTCATTTCATTTGACCGACACCGAAGCTGCAATCGAAGCGTGCAATACGCCAAAGATAAAAAAAAGGAAAATCATAAAACAATGGCAAATTGATATGCAGGCAGAGAAGCAGAGAATTTGGCCCGTAAGGCGGCATTTATGTAGGTCAAAACGACAAAAAACAACAACAACAATATTATTAAAGCTAATGACAAGGCTGATAATGATGCAAATGGCCCAAAGGCGTGGCTGCCTACGCTTTTATCCTGCAAACACTACTATAACTATAACTAGTCGCATCTGGAGCTTCTTCTTCGTCTACTTGTAGAAACAACATTTCATCGGTGGCAGCTTCACAATTTCTACTTATTTCTAACTTTGCTTTCAACTTTCGTCGCTTTTTCTAGTTGATGTTGATGGAAACATGTCTAGTTTTGCTTTTACAATGATTCTATATATACCACATATCTTCTCTAATCTATAACAGCTCATTTGAACTCTTTCTTTCGCTATATATTCTATTGAGACTTCATAGTTTACTGCGAGTTTTTGTCGTCAACTTTCCCACAGTTAAGAGCGAGAGCTACATTCAATCTATCTACATATACATATATAATGTGTATAATAATATCTTGTCAATGTTTATTTCTAGATCAAGCTAGTTTAGTTATTATCCGTATCGCACAACACCTATATGTGCATATGTATCTAGATACAGTTACTGACAGATAGATAACTGTCTAGATGGATAGTATGAAACTAGTTATTGTTAGTGTGTTCATACATATCTATGAAGCGATCTTGATCGATTCTCGACAGGCAGTGGAAATCCGAGACGAATGCACTTGAGGCAAGTGTCGATTATTACATGGAATGCATATTAGATTTAGATTCGGAATTCGATTCAAAGCTATACGTATATCTGTATATTGCTTTACAATTACAGTTATTAAGTTATAAGTTATACTTAGCCACGGCTAGGTCGTGGCCCCAAAACAAACTCAAACTAAAAACCAACTCCATCCAATCTTTGGCAAAAATCTTTGCAACAAAAGTCACGTCTTGACTGGGACTGGGGCGAACCATTAACATTAACTGACAAATTGCTAAACAAAGCAAAAAAAAAAAAAAAAAAAAAAAAAAAAAAAAAAAAAAGAAACAAAAAAAAAAAAATATAGCTACATGCGAACTGTATATAGGTTAAGTTATACTTAAGAGCTTTGGCAAGAAGAAGACAGTGGAGACAGCGTGAAGACATGTCGAACTAACTATAACTATATTGGTTCCTCTCTTATCTCTTGCTGGGGAACGACATACATACATACGTCGCATTTACTGTGGAAAGAAAAACACGGCTATGAGCGAAAATCGCACTCTTATTTACAGAAATGAATTCGCGATAAGCGAAGCCAAATTCATGGCCAGACCACACTTTGCCACACACCAACAACCTCGAAGACATCGTCATCGGGTCCTGCGTGACCTGCCCAAATCATGGCCAAGCACTGATTGCCATTTTAGCCAGGTCAATATGACAACGAGTAGGAGTACGAGTGGCTTCAACAATTGCTTAGGTCATCGGCATTTTAAGTGCTCAACGCTGTCAAGTGATTTGCTCGTCATATTGATGAAGCACCTGCAGGCAGTATAACACTTTTATAGCCCACTTACAGCTCACGGCTCCATTTCCATGGAAATTAATAAACAGCTGTGGGTGTGCCAAATATGTAGAGCAACAGCTGGACGAACCTTTGTTGAATCTAAAACAAAGACGTCGAGTATAACAGCTATTGTATAACAGTCAAAAAGTAACTGCTATTGTATAACATTTATATATATTGTATAACATTTATAAAATGGAAAACATATGTAGGGATATTTATAGTAGATGAAAGAGTTTTGTATAACAGTTGTAATCTTAAGTATATACATATGTGCTTTGTATAACAGTTATATTTTAAAGGATACACATAATTCTATCATATGTATAACAGAATTGCAAAGGAAAGTATTTTAAATATTGTTGTTATAAGTATAACAGTATTATATAACAGCCTTACTTTAAAGGACCCATCTAATTATATTATCTGTATAACAGTATTGCATACATAAACAAATTGTATAACAGCTTAACAACTAGGCAAGAGGCACTTCCATGCCAACATCAACAATTATGTCACCCATGTCAGGGTAAGCATCCCGGAGCAATCAGTAACCCCGAGACCCGCCACACACTCTCCCCTTCACGCCACGCCACTTCACGCATACCAATGCTTAAACGCGAGCGCGCGCGCGCGTACAAAATCGCGTCAACCTAGAAAACGTGCATGGCATGCGGCAGAAGGTAAGATAATCAAAGAGAAGCGATGGAAAGAAATCGAAGCGCAGTGCAGAGAAGATAGAAAAAAATCAAAAGCTGTGTATCTCGGACTCCACATTATGTCATGTATAACAGCAGTGCATCAAGTATAACAACAACAAGTTGCAACAGCTGCGTTGTTGTTATTTCTTGCCCTAGGCCATTGACATGCAGACGCCACACACATACTGAGAACAAAACGGATCAACAAACAACAAATGCAGCACATTTCGCAGTTGTATCGGTTTGCTGAAAGTGTCTTTGTAAATGTATCTGTATCTATATTTGTAAATGTAAATGTAACTGCAACTGCATCAAGTCTGAGCTTGGACTGTGCGTGTCTCTGGATTTTCTAGCTGAACTTGAAGCGCGCTTTGGCATTTTATTGGCCACAGCTGCTGCTGCTGCTGCTGCTGCTGCTGCCACGCTACATGAAGCACGTAAAAGATACAGCCGCAGACATAGATACAGATACAGATGCAGATACAAACTATAGATAGTTAGGGTATGCTGGCTGCGAGCTGAGGTATTGGTACGAGTAATTGCCATGTCTTTGGATCGCTTCAGAGTTTGTCTTGTAATTAAAAAGGGGGTTGATGTTGCTGTTGCTGCCTCTGAAATTGATTGAAATGTATCTCAACAATCACGACAATCACAAAAAAAAATACAATGAAAAACAATGGCAAATATTTGCGGCACGTTTGTTGCTGCTGATAGATACAGAAAACAGACAACCATATTGGAGGAGACCTCTTCCAGTTCAATTTCTCAGTTTTAATTGTGTTGAACAAACACGAAAAAACACAAACAAACAAACAAAAACAAAAAACAATTCCAACTCCATATAGACCCTGACAATACTTGCAGTCGTCTCCCCCCTTCGAATACAATGGGTGTCTGTGGCAAATATTTGCAGATCTTAACTTTTGAGGTCTCTTTTAGTATTCTCTTCACACCTGCCACTAATTTGCCAACAAATTATGGATCATAACAGCAATAATACTTATCGTACACGTAAAAGAACTCTTAATGCTAAGTGGAGATGGGGTTCGGAGAAAAGGTCTCTCTCTCTTTGAATGCAAAAGTGAAACCCCCTTGACTTCACTATAGGTACTTAAGTATACCCACCTACCAAGTGTGCCGGGTAATAATCCGACTAGACAAAGACTCTAACTCTACCTCGCTGGGAAAGTGACAGATGGAATGGGATGGTATGGGATGGGAGGGGGTGGGGCGGGGCGGTTCGGGTCTGGGCGGACGTGACAATGATTTTAAAGCCGGCACCGGCATATAATGTTAATGTTAACTATTAAGCCGCTGACCAAACGGTTCCAGTAATTTACTAGATCGGTGTTAACCGTAAGCTGCACACCCACCCCACCCCACACCAACAGACCAACGGACCGACAGTCAAACAGACGGACGGACGGACATACTGTTGAGGCTAAGCTGGAGCATGTGTGAATGGGATTTCCATGAATGAATATGCCGGTAGGCCCAACACACAGTGAATGCCACTGAATATAACAGACTGAAATAGGTAGGTGGAGATGGGAAAGGGAGTTCCAAGGTCTCTGATGAAGGTGTGAGTTGCATGTATGGGCACTTTTATGACACTTAGCGGTCGTAGCATCTGTATGGGCAACGGTAAAGTGTTTAGACGTCTGTCTTTAATACATGCTAACTGCACTTTACTGTCCGTCTAGAGTCTGTATGCCCAAGACTATGTTTACTCGTCAAAATCTTCATTATCGTATTATAATCATAATGGCGATGATGATGATGATGATGATGGGCCTGGGCTGCAGCTTGTGAAAGGTTATGCTTGCACACGAATCTCAAGGCAAATAATACTTTTAGAGTTTTGTGAGGTCTTGAGGCCCGGCGAAAATATTTCAATGCCTATCACGATAGGCGTTAGATAGCCTTTATGATATTTATAACAGTTGTATAACAGTTTTAAAATGGTTCATTCACATTCAGGGTTCAATTAGATCATTGCTCATAAAATTCGTAAAGTCTCGACACGAGAGATACATAACCTTTATGATACGTATAACAGGTGTATAACAGTGAAAAAACTGAAATCGATTCACTAAAATACAGAAATCATTACTTAATCAGTAAGTACATCAATTTCTGGCTAACTACACACACTTAAGTATGGCCATAATGCATTTTCGTATAACTTGTATAACAGTTTTTAAGTGCCAAGTGAAATGGACATACCACAAATCCAAAACAACAGTCAAAGCAGCTCAAATCGTTTAGTTAACGCATGTTACAGCAACCAAGTTACACTCTACTTAACACTGCCCAACAAAATTAGCTAAATTTCAATTTCAATTTAGCGTGAACATTAAAATCTCAAATGTTAATAAGGTGTTTCTTTTGTTGTTGTTATTGTTGTTGTTTGTGGGCTGCTTTGGCTAATTTAAGCAAATGTAGTCAAATTTACGATGTATAACAGATGCGAGTACGAATATATATATGTATATATCTCTCTCTTTCTATATATATATATATATATATATATATATATATATATATATATATATATACTTATATTTCTTAGCGGAGTTTCCCACGCTTCAAAAACAAAATGGCGGCAGCTGCTGACAATGGCGAGTTGCGGCGAAAGATTTACGAAGTTGACGAAATTTCAGTTAAGAATCGCAAATGGAACACGAAGTGGGAAAGAGAGGGCGTATAACAGTTTAAACAAAGTTGGTAGAAAGAGAGAGGTACACAGAAAGAGGAAGAGAGAGAGAGAGATAAAGAGAATGGTAAGCAAATTTGTTTATCAATTAGTTAGGATATATAAAGTCTGTCTGAAAGATATAGAGAGAGGGGGGGGGGCGTGGTACCCATAGTTAAATAAGTAACTAACTGAACAAACACAGACAACTTGCCACTTTTTGTGGCATGGCCAACAAGCGAACGGGGCTCTGCAACTGTCACAGATGTCTTATTTATGTTACTGTGACAGGCACCATCATCATCATCATCATCATCATCAATGATGACAAAGCTGACTGTGATGATGACGATGATGATAATGATGATGGCGCTAGTTAGTGCACATTTTGCCACAACAGTTAACTGCGACAATGCTGCATGTGTGTGTGTGTGTGTGTGTGTGTGTGGCAGACTGTCAAAGTGACCAGCAGCTGTTTGCCACAACGGAAGTTGACTGTGCAAATTGCTGAGAGCCCAGACATGGCTTCTCTATATCCATCTCTTTTACAGTCTCCCTATCTCTCTCTCTCTCTCTCTCTCTCTCTCTTTCTATTTCTGTCCCTCTCTCTTTCTATGTCTTGGCAATAAAGGAGTGTCGAAATTGTGACAAATAAGCGACATTCACTGCTCGGAAAAATGCAAATCAACTGGGAAGAGAAAATCGAATATTAACTTCCTCAACTCTCTCAAGTCTGAAGCGAGGAAAACCATATGAAAGCTTCTTTCCACCATAACATATATACACCATATACATACATATACAGTACCTACATATATGTATACACATATGTACGTAGTATATAGAAATATTTTCGGAATTCGATTACTGCCAAGAGTCTTGTATCGTCATCAAATGAAAAGTACTTTCAAAATGTATGTATTTCCCCAATAAGTGTTATAAAAAGAGAGCGAAAGAGTGTGAAATACTTTCTCTGCATACTGTCAATTTTTAGTACACAGTATAGAGCAAAAGTATTGGTCTTATCTTGGCCAAATATAGTGGCAAACAGAAACTCCCATTTGCCAAAAAAAATGAATTGCAATTCATTTGAAAACAAGCCACAAAATTATAAAAATGATAATGTTGTCACCACAAATTCAATACGTTTGACATTGACTCATCGCTTGAGAAGCTAAAAAAAAGCACAGATAAAAAATATGTATATAGACAGAGAGGAACAGAGAGAGATAGAGAGAGAGAGAGCTAGTTTCGATTCAATTTATAATTAGTGCCTGGTATTTTTCAATTACTTTTTGTGGGCACAGCGAGCAAATTGGTAGAAAAAAAAACAGTCAGAAAAGTATCTTATCTCGTTTCCTTTTGCCAACTCTCTATATGTATATGTGTATCTATGTGTATGTATGTGTGTGTGTGTGTGTGTGTCGCATACTCCTCTTCAGCAGGTGCGCCGCATTACATGGCTTCAGTTTCCAGTGCAACGTTATCTATCCATCCACAGCCCCGCCCTCTTGCCCTCTTCTATAATATCAGTCCCATATATAAAGTTAGGCACTCTAGGTACATAGTGCCAACACATTGGCGCCTCACTGTAATACACGATATATGTATGTATTTGTATGTGGAAATGTACGGCTGATAACAACACATGGTATCTGTTATCATTTTCATTTTGTTATCGATAGATGTATTTGTGTGTAAATGAAATATGGCAACGGTCGCTTATGGCAAATACATACTACCTGGGTTGGTCCCATGGCTATACACAACTTTCAAGTTCATCTAGTTTCTGGAAGGAGGTTCTGACTCATCATCCATTCCACTGGTCTGCCCTTATCTTGGCCCAAAAACAGTGGCCAACTGCTTGGCTCAATTATAAAGGCATTACACATGAAATTACAGAGACATGAACTCATCATCCGAAGGTCTTAGTCATTAACCAACTAAGCTAATCATATCTATTATTTATATATTATACCTGTGTACATACAATGCTTATAAATCTAAGTGATGTGTACTACAGTTTTTACAGTTTTCTATAAATCGCATTGATTACAGAGCTTCAATTCACTCCAGGTGATTAGATAAATGTTCACAAAAATAAAAAACACAATTTTTGGGTTGTGATCATATTTTTGGAAAAGCGAGTGAGATCAGTTGGAATCGCTTCGAACATTTCACCCCTGTATAACAGTTGTATAACAGTCGACATTATTGAAGTAATTAGAAATAATCAAGTGTATGGCTATGTTTTGCAAAAGAACAGTCATAATAATTTAAGTGTATAACACTTGTATAACAGTCAGCAAGTTGTAGAAAAGTCACGGTTTTTTGAGATATTGCAAAAGTTTGAGTCTCCTATGAATGCTCGAAAGATCTCTTTCCTATTTTGAAATGTATAACAGTTGTATAAGACTTCAAGTTCACATCGAAATAATTGAATGCATTGCATAACGCATTGTTTGTCCATTAAATATCGTTATTCTAATTGTCCACAGTCTCATATTCACGAGTTTTGCAATTCTGCGTGAAGAGATGGGGAAACAAACGGCAGTTAATTAGGCTAAACCCTTTGACATTGATGGATGACAGAGAGAATAAGATATATATCTCTCTCTCTTACTCTCTGTCTATATTACACTCTATTGTCCATATGCGGTACTATCATATACATATGTATATGAATATATATTGGAGTATAGCCCAATGCACTTGTAGGCTATGATAAGGTTATCGCTGATGAAGTAAAACCTTGACTTATATCTGTATGGTCAGCGGGCGAACCTCATATGTAGTTGGCTGAGAGTCATTCCGCTATAATTGTGGCTATGCCAGCCATATGTTTGTGCCTACTACATACATATCTAGAAGTTATTTACGATTTTCGCCGGATCCGCTTAATCGATTCGGACTCTCCAAATAACCAATGAGCTGTTGCCTGCCATTGACACAGACATCGATATAGACATAGACATAGTCATAGTCATGGTTAAAGCATGCTTTAGTATAGCATACCATATCATTTCATATCATATCATTCGAATCAATTGGAGAAAGTGTCCGTTGGTCGCATTGTTTGCCATTTGATGATGGAAAATGCGACACGCTTTTCGATTGTGTCTTTTGGTTTCTGTCGTCATCGTCATCGTCGTCTGCAATTGACATTTGTGCCACCAACTACCCCATGCTCCTGTCACAGTGACTGCGACTGCGACTGTGACTGTAACGGTAGCTACTGTGCTACTGTGACTGACTGCGGCTGTCACTTTCATTCAAATTTTTTAACAATTGCAGATGGGTGGCAACCCTGTTTGCCTTGTCAATAGAAATTGCCCCACGCGCGCCACAAACACTGTGCGAAAAGTAAAAGCCCAACAACAATGCATCTTTTGTATGCAACGAAACAACAACAAATAGAAATATGTCTGTTTGTATGTAATGCAGAAAAAAAAAAGTCATCTAATTAAAAAATTATTCAGCACAACAAAACTTTGACTTTGAGGCACAAAATGTTGCCACATTCCGACTAATTGATACTTTTACCATATTCATATATGTGGGGAAAAGTACAGCTGCCCTTTTATAACTAATTGAATTGCACAGAAACACACCAAGTGATAGAGACAGAGAGATATATAGAAAGAGAGAGGGAGAGAAAGAGGTATCCAGAGAATATATGGCAATAGGTTAAGGTTGATACGGGTATGCAAATAAAGCAAAATAAAAAACAAAAAAAATAGATCTGCAGTTAGATGCAGTTACTTCAATGCGAATCCAAACTCAATTTTCAAACTTGGGGCAGATTGCACATGCCACATGCCTCAAACCTCCCACTTCACTTTGCATACAATAAGTAAACAACATTGGATCCATAGAAAGTTTCGCAACTAATCAGCAGCTTAGTCTCGGTCCACATTAACTTGGGAATCTCTCAGAGTAATCATAGCAAAATGCAAATAGCAAAAAAAAAAAAGAAAAACAAACAAACAAAAAATCCATTAATTATAGGTAAGTAAAAACAACTGTTAACTCAATTCCAAGGAAGTGTTATGGTTGAAAATCTAAAAATATAGTATAAAGTCACGATCAAAGAGTCTGGAACAAGAAAATTCAATTCGAAACTTTCTATTGAAAAAAAACGAACTCACGATAAAAGTTCTTAACATTTCTCAGCACGTTCTTCGTATAGTTGGGAAAAAAGAAACCAAAACCTAGAGTTCTTCAAGAAGTTATATCAAATTCCATGGTGCCATGGAACTGTCGCAGATATCGTGTTGTTTCAGTGTTTTCTTGACGATTACGTCAATCATCAATTTTGTATTAAATTTTTGGTCTCTTGTTGATGTTGTTATTGCTTTTAATCGCACGTCGTGGATCAATAAAACAACAACAACAACACCAAAATTATGGTTGATTGTCGCAGATTGATATGTAGGTCTTATGAAAACGTGAATCAAATCGAATCGAATCGAATCGAATAATATCGAATCATTCGCTAATTGCAGTCTATTTATTAGCAATTATGCTTTGTGAGTTCCCCGATTTTCCCCCGCGCCGTGAGATAATCGTCAACAGTTTGATGACTTCTTTCACTTTGATTGAGTTGACATGGTTTTCAAATATACATATACTATATGTATATACATAGATATTTTATTATTATTTTTATTTTCCTTTTTGGTTTATGGCAAATTGATTTTCAGTATTATAACATCAGTCGATCAGTGAATGATTTGTTGCAACGGTAAAGCGGTTGCCTCAATTCATTTGAAATGCGGACTGCATCTGTTTTTGTTGTTTTCGGAACGTGAAGAAAATCCCTCCTAACATAACACACTATATCAAAATATATAGTTCAGCTGAGAAAACTTTCAAAAAAATTGCATTGTTTGGGGCATTTTTTCTTTTTTTTGTCTTCTCTTACTTTCTTTATGACTGCCTAACGGTTATCGCATCCCCCACCACCTTATAACATTCACTTTTCAACACCCAAAAATACTACCATATATAATACGACATATAAAGGCTGATTTGAATAAGTCTTAAGTCTATGCATGTTTTACGATATCATTTATGATATCATTATTTCTTTCGCTTTTTAATCTCATTCATTCGGAAGATTTCGTAATCTGTTGCTTTTACACCTCGATCGTATCGTATCGTACATATAATACATAACTATGTCGATCCACAGACCTCTCTTCAATCTTCCGTCCATCAAATTGAGTTCATTGTCAGAACCGCCGAAGCCGGTTTTAGGCACTCTCCTCTCCGCATTGCGGTTACCATATATGCGGTGTATGCGGTGAAATTTATGATGCATTTAGTCTTAAGGTTTTATTTGGAATTTTATTCGCTATTGTTCGAGATCATAGCCAAAACGATCTCAGTGCACCCGAAAATGCAGTCGAAAGTGGAAGGGCCCCGCAAATGCCCGGAAGAAGAAAGGTTTTCTATCTTCTCGAGGAATATTGGATTGTTGTTCCCGGGAAACGGAAGCTTACAATGAGAAACGAAATATGTGCTATGCTCTGACTGACGATCATTTAAAAGTTATCATAAAAAGTTTTATAATTTTAATCGTGATTCATTTTAACGTTAACGGACGCGTTCTAATCTATGCAATGAAAGTTCCCCTTTCGGCAGGGAAGGTTCAGTTTAGTGCACTATTTCCTCTTCATTTTAGGGGGGAGGGGGTTTTCCTTTGGTAAAGTATCGCTTCTCCATACTCTATCTCTACACAACACATACAGTACTATCACCTCATTGAAATTCTTCTTTTATGATCTCAACTAGTAGTTCGTATTCGGTTTCCTTGCTGAATCCGAATGCTGCTGCTCCAATTTCATGCTCCCTTTGCTCGCTTTCCCGCCTCTAAAAAGCCAAGTACCTCGAGTTTCTTACTTGACTTGGGCATAGACAAACAGCAAAAGACGTCCGTTGGGATTGGTGTTGGTGTTGGTGTTGAGGGGGGTCAACAGTCATTGACCCAGGCATTGACCTCCACCTTCAACAGAGTGGAGTCCCAAGCAACATCTCTCCCTCTTCAGCTCTATCTCTCACTGTCCCTCTTCACATCCGACGATCTCCGACAACGACAAGTTTCAAGTTTGGCGCATTTTCAGTCGCTTGTCGCTTTGCATTGTTGTTGTCATTGTAGTTGTTGTTGTTGTTGATGTTGTTGTTGTTCTGCGGCAACGTTGTTTGCGTTTTTCATTTGCCTCTGTTTGTTGTTAGTATGTCCCCCCGCCTACCCCGGCCAACACTCTAGGCGCCCCACCGCAATTACAGTCGCCTCGCATTCAGTTCTTTCGGTTCGATATGCATACATAACATAACAAAACATAAGTTATTCTGCCTTTGGGTTCTTCACTTATAAATTTCGGCCTCTCTGTTCGTTCCCTCTGATTGCTCTGGGCCAACAAGACCAGGTAGCTAAGCACTTCACCTTCACCTACCCTCCACTCCTCCATAAGCTTCCCATGGCATGTTTAATTGTCGATTACCGTATCCCATGCTGGCACTTAACAATTTTACTCAATTTCAATCATTTTTAGATACCATCTATTTTGGAAAAATGGCCAAAATAGTGAAAGAACTTAAAGAACTTCTTGAAAATGAAAAATTGAGACCTTCTTCACTTTGAACTGTCGTAACTTAGCCAAAAATCAACCGATTTTCAAAATTTTGGCAATTTTATAAATGGTTTCAAACATATTTTAAATCTTCATCAAAATTTCCTTCAATTTAACCGTTTTTAATTTTGGTCAGTTTTTGGCCATTTTCGCATACTAACCCCTTGAAAAAAAGTCAAAAAAGTGAAAATTATAAAATCGATATTTTTTGTCTTAAATCGATTTCTGGCATCAAAATATGCATAAAAAACTCTATCGCACTTGATTTAGAACAATATTTTAGAAAATATGCCCAAAATACTGATAAAATGGTTGAAGAACCACGTTTGACGAAATTTTGAAAACTGTGTCTGCTCTGAGAATCCATAACTTGTCCAACATTAACCGATTTTCCAAATTTTTTCATTTTCTTAAAGGGCGCAAAGCCTATTTTGAATCTGCATTCATTTTATTTACACTCTTCAGAAAATATGGACAAAAAAGAAAAAAAATGTAATTAAATCGTTTTACGAGCAAAAATTGAGACCTTCTTCACTTTGAACTGTCGTAACTTAGCCAAAAATCAACCGATTTTCAAAATTTTGGCAGTTTTGTAAATGGTTTCAAACATATTTTAAATCTGCATCAAAATTTCCTTCAATTTAACCGTTTTTAATTTTGGTCAATTTTTGGCCATTTTTGCATACTAACCCCTTGTAAAAAAAGCCAAAAATGTGAAAATTATAAAATCGATATTTTTTGTCTTAAATCGATTTCTGGCATCAAAATATGCATAAAAAACTCTATCGCACTTGATTTGAAGCAATATTTAAAAAAATATGCCCAAAATTCTGAAAAAAGGTTGAAAAACCCCGTTCGGCAAAATTTTAAAAATTGTGTCAATTTTCTGAATCCATAACTTTGTCCAACATTAACCGATTTTCAAAATTTTTCCATTCTCTTCAAGGGCGCTAAGTCTATTTTGAATGTGCATTCCTTTTATTTACACTCTTCAGAAAATATGGACAAAATAGAAAAAAATGTAATTAAATCGTTTTACGAGCAAAAATTGAGATTTTCTCCACTTTGAACTGTCGTAACTTAGCCAAAAATCAACCGATTTTCAAAATTTTGGCAATTTTGTAAATGGAACCTATTTTAAATCTGCATCAAAATTTCCTTCAAGTTGAAGGTTTTGAATTTTGGTCAATTTTTGGCCATTTTTGCATACTAACCCCTTGTAAAAAAAGCCAAAAATGTGAATATTATAAAATCGAAATTTTTTGTCTTAAATCGATTTCTGGCATCAAAATATGCATAAAAAACTCTATCGCACTTGATTTGGAGCAATATTTTAGAAAATATGCCCAAAAATTGTAAATGGATGCTCTAAAAATCGGTGTATTTTGATGTTTGTGGCTTTTTCAGCTTGGAGAAGCCGTAGGAGCTTCAGAAATTGGAAAATTGTTGATTTCATTTAAATTATTGAAATAAAGATATCTTAATTTTTTATTATGAAAAGTTTAGTTTAATCTAACATTGCCTGTTGAGGCAATTATTTTCTTCTTCATTTTGTTGAATTTGGATATTCATTTCGCATGACCGGTTTCTGGTATTTTTACTTTCAGTTGCACTTGATGTGGCGGCAAAAGAAACAAGAAAATTTTGTTGTGCTGTGGTCAAATTTGTCGCCAGCTGAAAGCGAAATTTTTCAAAGTCAAGTCAATGAAGAAACAAAAAACAAGTCAAATATGATGAAGATGAGAGCTTAAGTTGGAGGTGGAGGTGGAGAATGAAATGCAAAATTCTAACTGGTTTCAGGCAATGAAAGTCTTTCGTTTGCAGCTGCTTTTCCTTCGTGTGTGTGTGTGTGTGTGTGTGTCTGGCTTAAGCAAAAATACACATGAATATATATATACATATGTATGTATGTATGTTTGATCAGCAATCGGCTTATATTGATCGATCTGGCAACGCCTGCCAGGACTTTGTCAGCCAAAGGCGACACAAATCCTTGAAGCGCAGGCGACTTAATGACAATTTGCTCAGTGGAATGTCGCCTTAGCTTCATCAACTATCTCTCTCTCTCTCTCTCTCTCTCTCTACATTTTTTTGTCTCCTTTCTTATCTTCCTCTCAGTCTTTACGTTGGCAGTCTCTTTCTGGCTCATTTTTGTACAGTTTTCATTAATTTGGGTCATGAACAGTCATCTGTGTTGATAGACACCCCCGTCTCTATCACACTCTCATTCTCTCCACCACTTCATTCTCTCTCCACTCTTTGCAGTGTGACCGACCAACCGACCGACCGACCGACCGTCCGCCCGCAAGTCTGTCAAGCTTCTTTACACAGGTTATTCGACTTTTACTTGCAACTGCAACAAGGCTACTTATGTACATACATACATATGTATGTACGTTAACTTGTGGCCAGTCCCCAGACCCGGTCAGGCCAACAGTCATTATTTATCATCATCTTCTTCTTATTCGCCGTCGTCGTCGTCTTCTTCTTCTTTTTTATTTGGTGTTGCTTTTCGGTTCCGTCTCAGGCAATTTGGAACTTGCAACATGAACATTTCGCTCAGGTTTCGGGGCAATTTATGTTTTGTTGTTTTTATAATATATATACAATTTTTTATTGTCTTTTCGCTTGCGCGTTAAATGAGTTGTAAAAACAGCTGTTGATTTATGCGTCTTGTGGTTGTTGTTGTTATCAAAGTTGTTGTTGTTGTTGTTGTTGTTGTTGCAGTCTGTTCTGGGTCGACAGTTTGTTGATCGAACTTGGCACTTGTGGCACACTTTGTGGTTGCACAGATCTTGTAGCGTGCTGCGGCACGGGCTGCACAACAACAACAGCAACAAAAACAGCTACAACAACAACAACAACTGACAAACAATAGAAGTTTTCGGGCAAAGAAATCGCCCGATGCTTAACAAGAAATTTCACTGAAAGCAGCAACAACAAAATGTTGCCATGACTTTGACTTTGTGGCCACACACACACACACACACACAAATACAAAAAATACAAAAAAAAAAAAAAACTGAAATGAAACGAAAAAAAAGTAATAGTAAACAATGGCAAAGCAGCGTGAACGAAGCCAAACTTACGTTGAAGCTGCGCTGCCTGAGCAGAGAGCATAGCAGAGACGCAGAAGCAGCGCCGTCAGCGTCGACGCAGCCGCTTTTGGGCGCATGAATTGACGCCGATGAGAGTGGAGCAATTAAAAGAGCAACAAAAGTGCGCGCGCGCTGAGAAAAAGTTGCCAAAAACAAAATAATGATAATGATAATCATAATCATAATCACAATAATAATAACGTTGACGGCAACTGTTCAAACAGCGACGAGGACAACAATAAAAACAAAACAAAAAAGAAATAGATGAAGAAGAAGAAGAAGACAATGGAGAGCGCGAACGAACGAAAAAACACACACAGTACCAACCAAACTAAATAAACCAAATTTAAATGAAAAGCCAAACAAAAAGCCATTTACAATGAGGCCGTTGTTGTTGTTATCGTATAGAGTATTGTTTTTGTTGCTGTTGCTCTTATTGCGGCGGTGGATGATATTCGAGAATCAGTCAATGGAACGTCACGGCACAAGAACCAGCAACAACTATGCCACAGGCAACAGCAACAGCAACAGCAGAGAAGACATCACACAACATCACAAAAGAGTTCAACGCACAGAAGCAGAAGAAACAGAAGCAAAGTGAAAGAAGAACAGAAAGAAATGAAAAGTTCAGCAACACACAAATGTTGCCAAGTGTATCAAAAGGAATCGCAACAATTGGCAACGCTGCCCCCACACAGCCGCCATACTGAGAGCAGTGAGAGAGAATAAAGCAACACTGTTGCCAAGTTCAAGTTCAGCTGCCAATGCTGTGCATAGTTGAAAGAGAGCAACAAAGCAACAGAGATAAGAAGGATGCGCTCTCAGCACTAACATCTGTAAGCTCCTAACTGTTATTTATGCCTCTTCCTCTTGGCGTTTTCATTCCACATATTTCCGCACTTACCTCTTCGTTCTTCTGCTGCATATTGTTGCTGTTTATTTGAGTTTCCTGCTGTGGGAATTTGTTTATTTTCGGCAAATGAGAAAACACACCAAAAAAAAAAAAAGAAAAACAAAATATAAATTATTAATAATTGACCAATTGCAAAATATACATATAACACTTTCACTACAGAACATGAAATTACGAGTAGAAGAATAATTACAATTAGTGGTGAATTGGAAAATTTTCAATAATTTGTACTAAAACTGATGTTTCTTGTATGTTTGTTGCGCGCGCGCAGCAAGCAAAAAAAATATATACGATCGAAACGTAACCCAACACAACACACAAAAAAAGTCAAATAAAATATTGCGAGAAACAAACTCAACACAGTTCAATAGACGCGTAATGCACGACCAGCACGCAGCGCCACAGAATAACAACTGTCGGCACGCAAACCAAAACCAACACACTGCAGGCAAGCGCAGTGGGAAAAAGCTCCACACATTCGCAAACAGACACACATACACACACAGGTGTGAACTTAACGCGCAGGTTAGCTGCACATAACTTGAACGAAAGTTGGCAACGCCGTCCACTCAGCCAATGATAGTGAAGCGCGCGCCAGGGGTGGCCAGACTTCCAGATTGCAGACAAATATCAGCATATTTGTGAAAAATATTTATAATATTAATTAATTTAATATAAATATTTAAACCGGCATAAAATGATTATATTTGAAGAACGTATATTTAAAATATATATATTTTCGTTTGATATAAAAACTTTCAGTAGTAATTTAAAAACAAGTTTAATTTTTGGCGCCAAACTAGCTGCCTTGACTGAGTTTTGAAATTACCAATTACATTTAATTGAATTGCATATTTAATAAAAGTTCTTTATTATTAACAAAATTCATGGAAATGTTAAATATTATAGAACTCATAAATAAAATGAAAATATCTATGTTTCAAACTTCAAATTTAAAATAAAAAAACCCGCGCGCTTAGTGTTGCCAGACAGCGTACAGTTTTTCAATGGCAACTCTAATCCGGCAGTAAAAATACTAAAAAATTATCGAACTCCGATAACATACCACGCAAAAAACCGTTGCCATAACAATCAAAAGCAAAACGAAGCGACAATAACAAATTTATTAGACGACGCCAAAACGCACAGAAAGTAAATGCAAAATGCAATTAATGGACAAACTCAACGCACCAAGACGTACGGGTGTCTATCGAGTATGCGGCAAGATCACCGAGTTCCGCATGCAGATTAAGCTGCATCACATCAACGCCTGGGTGCCGTTACCAAGATTGGAGTATGCAGGCGCCACCTCCACATCGAGCACCAACAGCTCCTCCGACTGCACGATCAATCTGCCAGTGGATGAGAGCACCACCAGCAGCACCACCAATCTATGCTATCGCCATTACAGTCAGTACTATAATCGCAGTGGATTCACCACCCGCGATGCATCCTTCACCAGCTCCAAATACACCGGAAGCAGCACCAGCGACACCTACGGCCTCATCGGCAACAGCAACAATAATACTCTGGACAGGATGACCATTTCCTCGTACTCGTTGAACAGTAGCGTGTCCCAGTCAGAGATGCCCAACATAACCAGCAACTTGCAGTCACTCAACCAGGAGCTGCTTATGGGCGACACAGCGTATCTGAGCATAGGTTGGCAACAGAAGCACTTCAGCCGGGAGGAGATGATGCGCTATGTGAACGGCAGCAGATGCGTGACGCCGTTGGAGCGTCGCTACCATCGCTGGGCGCAGCTGCAATATGAGGCCATATTTCGGACGAACATGGTTGATCTGCGTCGTCGAAGCCGTCGCAAACCGTCCAGGTCATCAGAGCATGGGCGGGAGGTGAAGGTGACGCTATCAGAGTCGCAACAACCGGAGGAGCACAACCTTGCGACACACACTTGCCTCATTTATACGCTGACCGATGCGGATGTCGATGAACTGCCGGAGGAGGCGAAGGAACTCCAGGCCAAGGGATTCCAGCAGCTGTACGTGTTCGCCGACCTGCAGCGGAAGCAGCTCCTCGTCCGGCTGCACTATGCGCCCAAAGAGGGACTCCTTCATGTCCATCCCGACTTCAGCTGGAGTGTCGATGAGTTCAACTATGTGCTCCAGATTGACGATGATTGCCGTCAACTGTACGCCTACAGCTTCCAGAGTGACATGCCCCTGCAGCGGATCTCCGCGCTCATGAAGGAGCCACCCATGAGCTGGCAGGAAATGGCTGAGGCAATTGGCGAATCGCTGCGGAAGAGGTTGGAGAAACCGCACCCGACCCTCAAGCGCCTGTCGGAGTTGCCACCGTACGCTGTGTGGGGCAGCCTCATCGACTTTGAGTTGCCACCGATGGACGCGCGTCGCGTCTCCATTATTTTTCAGCTGCACGAGGGTCACGGGTTCGAGTACTCCAACGTCTATGTGCGGTACTATGTGAATCTGCCGCTGCATACGGAACTGGATCCATGCCACGACGAGATCTTCCCGTTGAGCGGCTCCACCGTCAGTTGTTTGGCCAGCGGCAGTCGCAACGTGGCCAAGTTCAATCGTAGCTGGCAGCTGACCTTCATCTGTGAGGAGGATCCTCAGCGGCCGGAGGAACAGCTGCACATCTACTTCGAGGTGATCAGCGTCGATAGCTGGCAGCGTGAGCGGTGCGAGGGCTATGCCCACTTGTCGTGCTCCTTGTTTTCGCCGCTGCCCCAGCAGGTCATCGATGGCATCCAGCTGGGGTGCGTCCGTCCCATGGGTAACTGGCTGGATGCACTCAATCGCTACTTTATTGGCGGCCTGAAGGACTTTGATTACGTGGAGTACTTCAGCAACATTGACAAGGAACACCAACACAAGACCTGCCCCATGCGCAGGACATGCTCGCTGCTCTTTAGCATGCAGAAGATGCAGCAGCGTAAACTGCAGTTCGGCATGCTCTGGGACTCGGATGAGAGTGACCCGGATGACCTCAAAAAGATTCGCAGGTCGTCGCTGTTCGAAGAGATGGACAAGGTGCTGGAGTCCTGTGCTGAGGTCCGACTGCGTCTTGAGGCCATTGTCCAAGATATCAAAAGCCAGAAATCGACGATTAACGATAAACAGACCGATTGAAGAGTTGCTTTGAAAGTGCTGCATACTTTGAGGCGATTTGTGGGTTTAGTTTAGCCATTTTATTTACTACTAATATCACTCAGTGTATATACATATACATATATATATATCTGGTAGATATATATGTATATATTCATATATAGGTTCATTGTCAGGTTGATGTCTGCGTCATTTGTTGCCATTATCTCATTTCTGTCTTGCATACTGTTTAAAACAATTTCCTAGATTTTAACTCTCGATTGGGACTGGGGAGGGGGTATTACGGGCTTGGGGGAACATATTGTGTACACATATTACACTAAAAGATGATAAACAAAAAAAAAAAAAATTAAATTAAACTATCCTTCTCATTGTTAATTGTTGCCTGTTGGAGTTGCGCTTAAAAACTAAATACTCGGGACGGGGAAGTTCAAGTTGAGGTTGGAGCTGGGATTTCAGGATGGAAGAAGTGGAAGAAGTCATTGGGGGCAACCTATGCGACTGGCAGATAGAGGCGTGAAGGCTCCACTGGCGGCTCATAGTTGTAGCCATTGCCATTGCCGCCAGCATTGCTGCCGGGTCCGAAGGGATTGCCCGAACCGAAGCCATTGTCGGCGCCCGCACCGAAGCCATTGCCAAGACCATTGCCGTAGGGATCGCTATCGTAGTTGAGCTGAGGTCCCGGTGCGCTATAGCTGTAGTCGTCGCCACTCTGGCCGCTGCCGCGCAGTGGTCCGCCCTGCTCCAGATTGAGGTTCTGTTGCAGGAACTGGAAGCGGTTCTTGTTGCCCAACAGGCTGCTGGGATCTACGGTGGGACGCTTGCCGACCGCTGCCACAGGTTGAGGTCTGCATCAAGCAAAGACAGAGAGAGGTTCATATATAGGTCAAAGTAAAATTAGTAGCGTAGAGTAGGTATACTTACTCTGGGATGTCGAGGTCGAGCTCAGTGATGGGATGGTAACCGAACTCATCGGCTGTATAGCGTGTTCTGTAGCGCTTGCCATCGGCACCGGTAAACGAATAGGAACCGCTCACCACAAATGTCTTGTCGTCCTTGAGCTTGCCCACGCTGTTCAGCTCAATACCATTCTGGGTCTTCAATCTATAAGCGAAACAGAGACACACATATGTAAGTTAAAGTGTGATGGGAGCGCCATCTAGCGGCGAGGTCGGCAACTCTTACTCGAGCTTGAACTTCTTGCCGGCGTTGATGTTCTGGAGTTTCTCGGTCCTGGCCTTCATGACATCACCGCTGAACTGCACCGCCGGCTTCTCATCATCGATGTCCTCGGGCAGGGTATAGATATCGCTTGGATTATATTTGAACAGATCCAGATTGCGATCTGTCAGATGCTTAACATCGGCCAAAGCCACCGCCACAAAACATAAAATCAGCTAAAAATAAAAACGAACCGCAAAATTGTGAAGAGAAGAGAAGAGAAGAGTGGGGATTATGTGATTAGTTTTTGATTAGTTGATTTGTATCTTATTTTTATTCGAGAGAAAGAGATAGAAATAAACAGATACCATAAACGTAGCTGTCACTTAAGATCGATCGCAGCGCAAACAAGTTAAGGGGCAGATAAAAAAAAAACAAAAAATATATACAGATGTTTTTAAAATACATCATGATTATATTATACGATACTGCATGGAGCAATAAAAGTGGAAGACGGGGAGGAAGTTGAGGCATTATGGAAATGTGTGTCGCGGTTTATTTAGTGTTATTATTTTTACGATCTTCACATAAATCACGGTCTGGCGGCAAGTGGCATGCGGTCTGCGGTCTGCGGTCCGCGGTCCGCGATCTGCGGCAAGTGTCACACGAGTTAAGTTGTCTTTCTGTCTGTTTTATGTGTTCATTTTTCGCTCATTTTCGTTGTCAGTTGTCTTTTTTTATTACTGTTTAGCTGTTTTTATATAATTTTTCAATATATTTTTTTTGTTGGTTTCTAAATGCAACTGGACGCAATTAATCAAAACATTTGCGGAGACGCACGCGCACGCGTTTTGCTCGCGTTTTGTTCGCGTCTTTAAGCGCCGCTGCCGCCGCTGCCGCCGCCGTCGCGTCTCGTTTAGCGAGCGTCTCTTTTTTCGCCTTGACTGAACTGACGTCGCTTTGTCTGTCTCGTGCGTTTGCTCTTCTTCTCCTTCTTTTCGATGTTGTTGTTGTTATTGTTGCTGTATTTGTTGTTGTTGCTACTAATGCGTTTTGATTTATTTGAATTGAGTGGTTTATTATTTATATACTGATTTTTTTTTTTTTGCGGTTTAAACGTTTTCAGTGTTTTGCCGTTTGTTAGCCTCGATTTGCTCTTAACGCTCTATTTGTATTTATCTACATCAATTACGTTGTTGTTGCCCTACCTTATTGAAAACACAGTGTTGTCCATTGGTCTGTCGTAGTTCTATCCACATCAGTCTCATTTTTATACAAATCTGTCCTTTTCTAGCATTTTATGTGTGTGCAAAGTGAGAGCGGCAAGGCAGCAGCCAAGTGCGCCGCCAGACGAAAGCTTTCTCTTTGCAAAGTGCGCTCTCTTCGGCCTAGGCCTATACCTATGCCTTGCACTTGTTGGCCCAGCAACAAACTGACGCTGCCTGCAAAAAGAGAGCGCAGCAATGACAACAGTATAGTCTTACTTAATGCACAGCCTGACGAAAGCTTTCTCTTTGCGAAGTCAGAGCGCTCTTCGGCTAAGCCGAACGAACTTTCAACGCACTACGACGAATGCGGGACAGAAGTTAAGCTGGAGGAAGGGGTTCGTTGATTATTTGAGAAATCATGATGTTTGCCAATTTAAATTTTCAATATGTGTTTAGCACTTTGACAATTTGTATAGCTTGCGTAAATAATTCGGAATAACCGAATTGGCAATTAGCATACCGGCGAATACGAGAAATGAAATTCGCCAAAGCCGAATTTGTATAATTCCCAAAATAAAACAAAAATACTTGAAATTATCGCAGATCCTTCAAAAGGATACTAGTATGTTAAAAATGTAGGCACTTAAAAATCTCCAGAGAAACAAAAAATAAATAATAACACTTTACACTGCGAAAAAAAAATATATGTACAAATGTCTTTTACAATGCATTTCATTCTATATTTGAGTTTATAGTTTCCAAGAAATCTGTTATTTTGTTCTTTTCTCATTCACAACTTTCCACACTTTTTGCACACGATCTTTTGTGTAACATTCGTCTGTTTATATTATGAATTTTTATTTTTATTAATTTTTTGTAACTTTTTCAATTGTTAACTTACAATACTCTTCATGTTTATTGATGTGTATTGTTATATGGATCTTGTGTTTCTTGCGTTAGGTTTCAAAAAAAATTATCCCAAGTTGTGCGGATTGTGGCTCGAGACGTGCGTTGCGCACAGGTTCTAACAAATAAATACAAACGCTGCCATCATCTTGTTTCCTTATATATGTTGTCTATTCCCAAGCCCCTCTCAAAAGATCGAAGCAACCGCAACCGCAGCAGCAGCAGCAGCAGCCACCGCCGCAGCCGAAACAGTACAAGTATAGAAGAAGAAGCAATAACGCTGACGGCGACGCAGCCGCGCACGCTTGCGCGAGAAAAGAAAAAGAAGACCTAACCTAACCGGACAACGAACCGACGAACCGACGGACCGACAGAACAACCGACCGACCAACAGACCAACCGATCGATGCGGACATTGCGAGCGGAGCGAGAACGCCTCGCAGGTTGTCAACGCGTTGCGCTGCGTTGCGTTGCGTTTTCGCTGTTAAAGCTCTCTATATAGGGTATGCATTGGGTATACCTACTTGCATACCTATGTATGTATGTATCGATGAATGAATTGGCACAGGTAAGTACTACATATTTTCGAAAAATCCACTTATGTATCTCTTGAAAGTGGAGAGGGTATCTGTCATTCTTCTAATTGAGATTAGCGAGTTAGCGATTGCGGAGTTCTCGCTTTGGGTTGTTGGGTTGCTGGGTTGTTGGGTCGTAGTCGGTGTTGTAACTGTTACCGAGGGAGGAGACGACTCGTTGCTTCTAGGGCGGCAATTTTACTACTACCATACACAAATCTGGTTTCCCATCGTGGTATATGTATGTGAATGAGACACTATATGTATGATACATATATATAGGTTATATGTATTTGTGTGCTTAGAAAACAACAAATTAGAAAACCGCCATCATCAAATTAGCATACGCGTTTAAGTTTAATGATTTTTATTGAGTATGTGTGAGTCTAATATACATACATATGTACATACATATATCTATATATCTACATATATGTATGTGCATACATATTTTTGGCTAGTATTAATTTTTTATAAAGCGTACAAAATTTGTATATTTATTTATTTTTGGTTGGAGGGGGAGAAAACATGCATGGCAGAAGCGCTAATATATGCGGAGATGATTGTATATATGTATATATAGTATATATATGCTTATATACACACGTCTAATACGTATGTAGGGAGTCCATTTGGGAAAAAAAGAAGACCTGTTTCAAGAACTATGCAGAAGAAGAAGAGGAAGAAGAAGCTGCCGCCGTGAAATATTATGAATTGTGGAGTTATAATCAAATCATTACGAATGATGAACTTAAGCTCTATCTACGCAAAACGCCAACGCAATAATGGGCAAGAGAGCTTTTTCGATTCGGATTTGGAATAGACACAATTCAAGACATTTTGATAAATTCGATTCAATTAGGCATCTTTGTGGTGTAGTATGTGTTCTGTGTGTGAGGTTATTTATTTAGGTATTTTCAAGCAAAGTTCTTGTATAGTTTATTGAAAGTATTTTAGTTTTTAAAGATATTCACTTTGCTTTCAAAGTATTTCCCAGATACATAGTTAGTTTGTATGTTAATTCCATGTCTCGTTTAACCTTCGCTTAATTAGTCCGTTCGCTTCATTTTCCGTTCCGTTTCATTCCGTTTCGTTCCGTTCCGTTCCGTTCCGTTTTGGTGGCCTCTTATCACATTTATCAACGGCTTCGCCACTCGCCGTTGATCCGATCAACCTCAAACCTCATTGTGAATGCAGAAGACACCCCGATGACCCCCTAAGTATAGCCCGAGACATTGAGGCTGAAGGCATTT
This sequence comes from Drosophila quadrilineata, assembly GCA_018150725.1. Classification (NCBI taxonomy): domain Eukaryota; kingdom Metazoa; phylum Arthropoda; class Insecta; order Diptera; family Drosophilidae; genus Drosophila; species Drosophila quadrilineata. The sequence continues at coordinate 21,927,965 of JAECWN010000432.1, forward strand.
AAATCAACTCTAATAAGATCGCAGCTTCTTTCAATTTATTTTATTTTATTTTTTGTTTTCTTTGTGTAAATTGCTAAATTCATCATTAAAAACACTTAACAACATTGTCAAGTATCAAATGTCTCGCATCGCCTTGTTGCCAATTTGCATTTCAGACAAGATCCATTCTCATTATAAGCATATTATGCTCATTCACAGCAATATTTGTTAATTCTGCTGAATTTATGAACAATTCTGTATATGTTGGCATATTTCGCAGTTTTCAGATTTCGTGCTGTTGCGGAATTGCTCTTTAAGGAAAAATGCACTGTTGACAAATTTCACTTTGCATTATTGCCAATTTTCAGCATGCGAAAATATAGCAGTCTTATAGATATGTGTCGAGATCTATAGACGGCAAGTCTAAAACTAAAAAAAGTAAGTGTGGCTCTGATCACACCGGACACCGGACGACACCAATGCGTCGCCTCTGTGATCACTAATGATCGTTTATGCTTAATAACCTAAACGAATGCCGCTTGGCATTCATATTTCAAGAATCACAAGAAATAGATTCATATAGCACTAATCTTCAAGTTGATGTCAGTTGTTGGTGTTTGGTCACGATCACGATCACGATCGCGATCAGTTGTAGATGCGTTGTGTTGTTATACGACTAACATATTCAGATGGTTTTCGGGTAATTTCGAATTAATGAAAACGTTAAGCGTTTTCAGCAGCTTGTCAGTTGAACAGATCAACAGAATGTACCAAAAAAAAAAAAAAATTTGACTCGCTTCTTGATCGGACACCATAGATAATAATGATGTTGTTCTTCTTCTCGATCATCGCATAGGTTGCCTTGGGTTCAGATTCAGCTTCAGCTCCATCTTCACCTTCGTTATGTTTAACAACAAAGTCTATCGAAACCTCACTTGATTTTGTTCGATTATTTCACGCCCCGCTACATGAACAATATATGCCTAATCGATAGCCCCCTTCCCAACACTGATTTATTTGACACGCCCCACTGTCTGATATCTCGGAATTGATGTCTCAACTCTGCATGTACATACATATGTATGTATGTATGTATGTATGTATGTATGTATGTTACCCCCAGTGGACCCCCAAAAGTAACTCCACATTGGACTCTCAAACGAGTTTACGATCTTACAAAATTTATGATCTCCGAAACCCCGATCACTGACTCACTTCATTTTCCAATGCCATCAGAGTGATAAGATTCATGTAGATCATTTTTATGATACCATATAGTAGATAGTATATAGAGATCTTAGTTTCGTCTGATGAAAGGGTGATTTATGAGCTATAATTTGGACGAATAAAGAAGATGAAACCTCTTCGAATTTGGCATTTTATTGCCCCCAAATGTGACAGTCCGACAAGTGACAAGTTAAGAGGTTTCTAGAACAGGAAAGTATCTGCAACGGGTAATAACTGTCATCTCTAGGCACATAAAACACTCGGATCACTTATGTCATGCTCACTTCTTTAGAATATCAAAGTTTCCATCATTAGAAATGCAGATTGTAGATGGGGATTTACTGTGAAAGATCTTTCCTAGAAAGTGACTCATCATGATTATCATGAATACGATATGTTGGGTGAAAGATCCCGAACATAAGATCAATGGAATGTTGGGGAATACAATCTATATACAGTTGACATGCGTGTTTCTTGAAATGCAAATATCGATACATTATCGATAACATAACAATTATTGCTCTGTTTTCAGCTCATTTGCAATTTTAATGCGATTGACCACGCGAGGCGAGCGAAAAGAAAGTGTTTCGTATTTCGCATTAATATCGTTTGCCAAATTAACAGATACACACATACATACATACATACATACATAGATATTCCAGTGAAATAAAAACAACACTAAAAACGAGCTAAAACACAATCGATAACAACGATAACAACAGCAACAACAACAGGCCAGACTTGTTACGCATTGCCTTTGAAATGCGCCGAATTCGAAGTTCATTTTTATTTATTTTTGATGATTGCTTTTATTTTTTTTTTTGTTTTTTTTTTTTTTTGTCATGTTTCTCCTTCTTTATTTTGTATTTTCAATTTTGTTGCCATCGTTGTTGTTGTTGTTGCTTTTCGATAGATAATAAAGCAGGCAATTAAAAGCTCGATTCGATAAATTAGCAATTATGTGGAAGGAAAGAGAGAGAGAATCAATGAATGAGCGCCACACGAAGAGAGACAGACAGAGAGAGAGCATGAGATTTGCGAGATGGAGGCGCGTAGAAACGAGATTTCCAAGAAGCGGGACCAAAACTTCTACTCATTTTACATACAGTCAAGCAACCCCCTCCCAACCCCCGACCACCCCCAAAAGGGAGGTTATGTAAAATTATGTAAAGTTGATGCGGTGAATGATTTGTGGCATGGTATCATTCGCTATATTTGTAAGCCATGACTAACAAAGCGTAGATTAATGCGTTTCGCTGCCCAAAAGCTGGCTGCCATGTAACTGCGAACACTATCACAAAGCTGCTTGCTATGATTTATTGAAAGGAAGACTATTTACTTACCTCACTTACTCAGCAATCCTCAATGTTCATTTGTAGAGCTACCATCAACACCTGACAAAAGCTGCCTGCTATGCAGCTGAGCTTTTGACAGACAACTGCGCTCTATATATGAGAGCATTGCTATCGCTTAGTTTTAGCGATTCCCGATACTCGCAAAACCGGATATTCCATTACGAGTGTTTAGCCTAAATTGAATTGAAATGTTTTCAATTAAAATACAAGTATTTAAGACAAAAACAATTAGAAAATGGAAACGTTTTTAAACGAACTTGTTGCCAATACCATATGTTAGATACTGTTAGGGAACTTAACTCTATTCGAAACTCTCCCGACTGGAGATCACATATTGTATATCTATATTCACATTCCGGATCTGGCTTTAGCTGTCAGATTTGGAGCATACTCTCCTCCCTCTGGCTTATTAATTTAAATTATAATAATTGATATTTTATGGCTGCATTTGCACGCCATGTGCCAGCATCATTTATACACAATATACATAAACAAAAATCGACAAAGGAAAAAAGTTAAAAAACAGTATGAGACAAAAAAAAAAAACATAAAATTCAGAATGATTCGGAGAAGATCCAGGGGACTCTTGAAATTTGATAAACTGGTCAAAGTTTGTTGTTGCTGTGTCTTTTGTAGACAGTTTTTAGCCATAAATAATATCTAACTGGCTATAATATTATATTTTTTTTATATACCCTGTAGTAAAATGCAGCAAACGGGCATATTAGCTGGCATTACAACAATCAATAATAATAAGTACTGAATTATGTGGAATATTTTAAAAATCTTCTTAAGATTGAGATTTTAGAAAAAAAATCAACAGTAAAAGGGAATTGAGTTTGGAGTGAAAAAAACCAATATGAAAGTGGGTGTATCCCAATGTGAAGCTTTCGAAAGCTCTGTCTACCCTTATAGCCTTTGATAGTAAAACATATTATGAAAGATATAGAAGTTTTTTTGTATGTCCGATTTAGTATGAGATTCTCTGCGAACTAAACATAGAATCCCAAGTAGAAGATCATTGGATTAAGTGAGCGACAACAAATGAGGGTATCTTAGCGTTGAGCTTTCGAAAGCTTTGAAAGCTGCCCACCAGTCGACAAAAAGTCGGTTTAAGGAAATACACAACACACGGGGCGACACCAATTAGAATGGCGAGAAGAATGAATTTTGGGAGAAGAAAAAAAATTTTTAGAAACTGTAGATTATTTTCATCTTTTTTTTTTTTTTGGCAAACGGCAACGGCAACAGCAACATTTGAATCAGAAACGGAATCTGAAAACCGAATTGGAATCAGGTTTTGATTTAGATATTGACTAATTTTTTTTTTTTTTTTTGTGTAGTTTTTGAAGGGGGGTTCTGGTTCTCTGTGGTCTTTGACCGGTTATGCATATGATCTGATCTGTGTTGCCATCTCCAATCTCCACATCTCCTGCTGCCATAGTATTGAATTCGTATTGAATTAACTTTAGCTAGAGGTTCATTTTGTTTTGCTTTTGCTCCTTTTTATGGCTGTCTGTTTTAGTTGTATGTGTGTTTTCTACTCGTTTAATTTTTTTTTTTTTTTTTTTTTTTTTTTTTTTTTGCATATGTTTATAATGCCTTACAAATAAATAACCGATGCGAGATTTGCATAAGCTAAATAGAAAGCTAAACACGTTTTGCTTTTACCCCGAAAACCGAAGCGAACTTTTTTGCTTTTTATTATAACATATCGTAGTTTATAGTATTCGATATGATTTCTATCTGCATATACATACGTAATACATACATATGATTGGGTAGGTGGATTATGATCTAGAGATCATAGTAGGTGTAGGCATAATATTGTTCATTTTGGTGGGAAATTATGTCCATAGTTTAGTATAGCCAACAAGAATCATAGCCACATTTCATCAATGATCTCAACTCAAATTAAACATATGTACATATAGTATTTCCACTATGTAAATAAACCGTGGAGTCTGCCTGGCAATAAAAGCCAAGTTAAGAAAACGGCCAACATCTATTTGAGCTGCCACAACAAGTTGTCATTTCATTTCATTTCATCTCGTCTATTGTCTTTTGAGATCGTCAATTTAAATTAACTGGCGATAAATGTGTAAACTGAACAATATACGAGTATGTTTCGCATAAATTACGATCCGATTTGGGTTGAGTATGTACATACATATATATGTACATATATAGAATAGCAATAGAATACGAAATTTCCAATATAATTTATTTGATCGAATCCCAACAGAAATTTCATTAGCGAAATGACAAAAGCGAATGACGCGAGTGACTCGAGTGATTGGAGTAAATTAGACACCAGGACTGTCAAGATCGCAATTTAATTATACCCTTATTTAGCTATTTTATAGCTACAGGGCTTTCAACAGAAACACGCTACTAAATGCAAGCACTTCAACTCGCCGACTGCCTAATTCCAGGTACATCTAGCAACCAAATAGTAACACTGCGAAAAAACTAACTCCACTAAATATTTTCAAAATTGTGCATAGTCAAAATTCCACATATTTTGAGATTTTTCAAAGAAAAACTAGAAAATTAATTACTTATTTTGTAATGGGGACTTTTCGAACAAGTCAAAAAAAATCCCCATTTTGAAGCAAATATACATATATATCTTTGTTGTTTTGTTGAAGTCACACAAAACTGATATACCTTGCATGCTTTGGGGTACCTGGCATAAGCTATAAGGCAAGAAATAGACGCCGTGGAAACGCAATAAAACTGTTCATTATGTTTATGATGTGTGTGTGCCTTTGTGTGTGTGTGTGTGTTTTCTGCATGTTTTATCTGTTAATTATTAGTTGAATACTAATTATATTAAAAGTCTCATAGTCAAATAAATTTCCAGCTTAAGCGACGATTGTTTCATCGCTGAAGCCCAGAAATTATGATATCGAATACTCCCAGACTCTCCCCCATCACAATGGAATTCGATTCATATCTAGGATTCTTGCTTAATTTATTTGCCCAATAATTCATTTCATTTATATCACTTTTCCGTAACGCTTCCCCCCCTCTCTGTCACTCTACTCCTCTCCTCCTGTTGCAAAACAAGTCTCCCCATAGTTACTATACAACTGATTTCTGCTTCTTTCTGCTAACTCGTTAAATTTGGCCTGAACATGTTCTATAAATAGCCGGAGTTAGTCGCTATAAAGATAAGCAGCCATTAACAAAAAAATAAAATAAATTTTATATACAAAAAAGTTGCCCAGTCACAAGATCTAATAAATTTAATGGACTATGACTTGGGTTTTGGCAATGCGATACGCGCTAAAGTGTTGCTTCAATCATAAATCAATCAGAAATTACAATATAATATGCTAAACATGCCATGCTTGCCAATCAACCATTCTTACTTCAATCACACTTAATTGCTTAACAAATATTTGATGGTTCACTTGAAAGTCGGCAGCATAATCAATCAATCCAATTACACGCCACAATTGCCACTCAATCAGTCAGTCAATCAATCAATGCGCCTAATTAGCGTCAACTTCAAACAAATCAAAATATTCTCATTGCGTTTCATTTCCGCACTCCAACGACGCAACACTCTCAGAGAGTGAAACACAGGGTGTTCCAGGTACAGGGTATGCATAAAACGCTACGAGCATAAATATACATATGCATATGTACGTATGTACATATGTGTGTATAAATGAAGACACTTGCTCCAGTTTGTGAAGGTTTTACAGCGCCAGACAGCGCGACTCCAAAAAGCTCTCACACAATCGAACACACTCACTCACACTCACACAAGGACAGACAGACAGTCAAGCTGAAGAGCTGAAGAGTTGTGTGAGAGCGTCTCATTGAGAGCGCAGTCGTTGGCTGCTCGTGCGCCCCGTTGACAGCCAAAGATCGATGTTGATGCCAAAGCGACTAACAACAAGACTGAGACAGACAGAAAGAGAACGATCGACAAAGAGTGTGAGTGGCGCGAGGGGCTGAGGCAGGCTTACAGTTACCTTAGTTAAGCGCATGTATGTATGAGTGTGTGTGTGTGGTGTGTTTAGGCAGCGACGCGTGCGCCGCATGCGCAGCTTTACACTCATTTATCGATTAATTGTTGTTGGTTTTGCTGCTGTTTCTTTTGCTTTGTGTATTTCATTCGCATTTATTTCTTACACATGTCGCATTGAAGCTTTTGCAAAGCTTGCTTGGCTTAAAGATACCGTGTAAATTAAACAGCCTATTCATTATAATAACTGGGCTATTAAAAAATTATAAATATATAATAATTTATTACATTTATCAGCTAATCAGAAGTTTACTTGTCTGCTGTCAAAATATATTTATACTCCAATTTAGCTATCAATTTACTTTATTTAAGTGGTAACTCCTAGTCGACTAACACTCCTCCCAAATGCAACGTTTTTACCTGTTATGTTTTGTCTTGTTGCTTTCTTTATGCAGCGCATTTCGCTGTGTCTAATTTATGGACATTTTATTGTTCTTGTTTAGCCGCTGCCTTTTTTGACAATGTTTTTTGTATTTTTGTTCTCCTTTTTTTGTCGCTCTGTCATAATTTGCACCTGCACGAGAACCCGCACTGGCAAATTAGGTTCATTAAGGCGCGGCAGGTGGCACACTGCCTCCAATAAGTTTAACGCCCAATCGAAACTCTAATATTATCTTAATTACGAATATTTTTCCACTTATAGGACTAAATTGTCATACACAGACTTTATTAGCGGCGATAATATTAAAAATATTATCAATATATATTATTTCTATAGCGATGAATTAAAAAAGAAAGAAAAAATTCAGACCTTCTTTACTTTAAACTGTCGTAACTTAGCCAAAAATCAACCGATTTTCAAAATTTTGGCAATTCTATAAATGGTTTCGAACCTATTTTAAATCTGCATCAAAAATTCCTTCAAGTTGAAAGTTTTGAATTTTGCTCAATTTTTGTCCATTTTTGCATACTAAACCCTTGTAAAATAGTCAAAAATGTGAAAATTATAAAATCGAAATTTTTTGTCTTAAATCGATTTCTGGCATCAAAATATGCATAAAAAACTCTATCTCACTTGATTTGGAGCAATATTTTAGAAAATATGCCCAAAATACTGAAAAAATGGTTAAAAAACCCCGTTTGACAAAATTTTGAAAATTGTGTCAATTTTCTGAATCCATAACTTTGTCCAACATTAACCGATTTTCAAAAATTTTACACTCTTTTCAAGGGCGCTAAGCCTATTTTCAACCTGCATTAAAACTATTTACACGTTTCTGAAAATATGGACAAAAATGAAAAAGATGTAATTTAATTGTTTTCGGAGTAAAAGTTGAGACCTTCTTCACTTTGAACTGTCGTAACTTAGCCAAAAATCAACCGATTTTCAAAATTTTGACAGTTTTGTAAATGGTTTCGAACCTATTTTAAATCTGCATCAAAATTTCCTTCAAATTGACAGTTTTAAATTTTGGTCAATTTTTGTCCATTTTTGCATACTAACCCCTTGTAAAAAAGTCAAAAATGTAAAAATTTTGATAACGAACTTTTTTGTCTCTAATCGCTTTCTGGCATCAAAATATGCATAAAAAAACTCTATCGCGCTTGATTTGGAACAATATTTTAGAAAATATACCCAAAATACTGAAAAATGGTTAAAAACCTCTGATTGGCAATAATTTCCAAAATTGTGTCTGCTTTGATAATCCATTACTATGCCCAACATTAACCGATTTTCAAAATTTTTCAATTCTCTTCAAGGGCGCTAAGCCTATTTTGAATCTGCATTAATTTTATTTACACTCTTCAGAAAATATGGACAAAAAGAAAAAAATGTAATTAAATCGTTTTACGAGCAAAAATTGAGATTTTCTCCACTTTGAACTGTCGTAACTTAGCCAAAAATCAACCGATTTTCAAAATTTTGGCAATTTTGTAAATGGAACCTATTTTAAATCTGCATCAAAATTTCCTTCAAGTTGAAGGTTTTGAATTTTGGTCAATTTTTGGCCATTTTTGCATACTAACCCCTTGTAAAAAAAGCCAAAAATGTGAATATTATAAAATCGAAATTTTTTGTCTTAAATCGATTTCTGGCATCAAAATATGCATAAAAAACTCTATCGCACTTGATTTGGAGCAATATTTTAGAAAATATGCCCAAAAATTGTAAATGGATGCTCTAAAAATCGGTGTATTTTGATGTTTGTGGCTTTTCAGCTTGGAGAAGCCGTAGGAGCTTCAGAAATTGGAAAATTGTTGATTTCATTTAAATTATTGAAATAAAGATATCTTAATTTTTTATTATGAAAAGTTTAGTTTAATCTAACATTGCCTGTTGAGGCAATTATTTTCTTCTTCATTTTGTTGAATTTGGATATTCATTTCGCATGACCGGTTTCTGGTATTTTTACTTTCAGTTGCACTTGATGTGGCGGCAAAAGAAACAAGAAAATTTTGTTGTGCTGTGGTCAAATTTGTCGCCAGCTGAAAGCGAAATTTTTCAAAGTCAAGTCAATGAAGAAACAAAAAACAAGTCAAATATGATGAAGATGAGAGCTTAAGTTGGAGGTGGAGGTGGAGAATGAAATGCAAAATTCTAACTGGTTTCAGGCAATGAAAGTCTTTCGTTTGCAGCTGCTTTTCCTTCGTGTGTGTGTGTGAGTGTGTGTGTCTGGCTTAAGCAAAAATACACATGAATATATATATACATATGTATGTATGTATGTTTGATCAGCAATCGGCTTATATTGATCGATCTGGCAACGCCTGCCAGGACTTTGTCAGCCAAAGGCGACACAAATCCTTGAAGCGCAGGCGACTTAATGACAATTTGCTCAGTGGAATGTCGCCTTAGCTTCATCAACTATCTCTCTCTCTCTCTCTCTCTCTCTCTCTACATTTTTTTGTCTCCTTTCTTATCTTCCTCTCAGTCTTTACGTTGGCAGTCTCTTTCTGGCTCATTTTTGTACAGTTTTCATTAATTTGGGTCATGAACAGTCATCTGTGTTGATAGACACCCCCGTCTCTATCACACTCTCATTCTCTCCACCACTTCATTCTCTCTCCACTCTTTGCAGTGTGACCGACCAACCGACCGACCGACCGACCGTCCGCCCGCAAGTCTGTCAAGCTTCTTTACACAGGTTATTCGACTTTTACTTGCAACTGCAACAAGGCTACTTATGTACATACATACATATGTATGTACGTTAACTTGTGGCCAGTCCCCAGACCCGGTCAGGCCAACAGTCATTATTTATCATCATCTTCTTCTTATTCGCCGTCGTCGTCGTCTTCTTCTTCTTTTTTATTTGGTGTTGCTTTTCGGTTCCGTCTCAGGCAATTTGGAACTTGCAACATGAACATTTCGCTCAGGTTTCGGGGCAATTTATGTTTTGTTGTTTTTATAATATATATACAATTTTTTATTGTCTTTTCGCTTGCGCGTTAAATGAGTTGTAAAAACAGCTGTTGATTTATGCGTCTTGTGGTTGTTGTTGTTATCAAAGTTGTTGTTGTTGTTGTTGTTGTTGTTGCAGTCTGTTCTGGGTCGACAGTTTGTTGATCGAACTTGGCACTTGTGGCACACTTTGTGGTTGCACAGATCTTGTAGCGTGCTGCGGCACGGGCTGCACAACAACAACAGCAACAAAAACAGCTACAACAACAACAACAACTGACAAACAATAGAAGTTTTCGGGCAAAGAAATCGCCCGATGCTTAACAAGAAATTTCACTGAAAGCAGCAACAACAAAATGTTGCCATGACTTTGACTTTGTGGCCACACACACACACACACACACAAATACAAAAAAAAAAAAAAAAAAAAAACTGAAATGAAACGAAAAAAAGTAATAGTAAACAATGGCAAAGCAGCGTGAACGAAGCCAAACTTACGTTGAAGCTGCGCTGCCTGAGCAGAGAGCATAGCAGAGACGCAGAAGCAGCGCCGTCAGCGTCGACGCAGCCGCTTTTGGGCGCATGAATTGACGCCGATGAGAGTGGAGCAATTAAAAGAGCAACAAAAGTGCGCGCGCTGAGAAAAAGTTGCCAAAAACAAAATAATGATAATGATAATCATAATCATAATCACAATAATAATAACGTTGACGGCAACTGTTCAAACAGCGACGAGGACAACAATAAAAACAAAACAAAAAAGAAATAGATGAAGAAGAAGAAGAAGACAATGGAGAGCGCGAACGAACGAAAAAACACACACAGTACCAACCAAACTAAATAAACCAAATTTAAATGAAAAGCCAAACAAAAAGCCATTTACAATGAGGCCGTTGTTGTTGTTATCGTATAGAGTATTGTTTTTGTTGCTGTTGCTCTTATTGCGGCGGTGGATGATATTCGAGAATCAGTCAATGGAACGTCACGGCACAAGAACCAGCAACAACTATGCCACAGGCAACAGCAACAGCAACAGCAGAGAAGACATCACACAACATCACAAAAGAGTTCAACGCACAGAAGCAGAAGAAACAGAAGCAAAGTGAAAGAAGAACAGAAAGAAATGAAAAGTTCAGCAACACACAAATGTTGCCAAGTGTATCAAAAGGAATCGCAACAATTGGCAACGCTGCCCCCACACAGCCGCCATACTGAGAGCAGTGAGAGAGAATAAAGCAACACTGTTGCCAAGTTCAAGTTCAGCTGCCAATGCTGTGCATAGTTGAAAGAGAGCAACAAAGCAACAGAGATAAGAAGGATGCGCTCTCAGCACTAACATCTGTAAGCTCCTAACTGTTATTTATGCCTCTTCCTCTTGGCGTTTTCATTCCACATATTTCCGCACTTACCTCTTCGTTCTTCTGCTGCATATTGTTGCTGTTTATTTGAGTTTCCTGCTGTGGGAATTTGTTTATTTTCGGCAAATGAGAAAACACACCAAAAAAAAAAAAAAAAAAACAAAATATAAATTATTAATAATTGACCAATTGCAAAATATACATATAACACTTTCACTACAGAACATGAAATTACGAGTAGAAGAATAATTACAATTAGTGGTGAATTGGAAAATTTTCAATAATTTGTACTAAAACTGATGTTTCTTGTATGTTTGTTGCGCGCGCGCAGCAAGCAAAAAAAATATATACGATCGAAACGTAACCCAACACAACACACAAAAAAAGTCAAATAAAATATTGCGAGAAACAAACTCAACACAGTTCAATAGACGCGTAATGCACGACCAGCACGCAGCGCCACAGAATAACAACTGTCGGCACGCAAACCAAAACCAACACACTGCAGGCAAGCGCAGTGGGAAAAAGCTCCACACATTCGCAAACAGACACACATACACACACAGGTGTGAACTTAACGCGCAGGTTAGCTGCACATAACTTGAACGAAAGTTGGCAACGCCGTCCACTCAGCCAATGATAGTGAAGCGCGCGCCAGGGTGGCCAGACTTCCAGATTGCAGACAAATATCAGCATATTTGTGAAAAATATTTATAATATTAATTAATTTAATATAAATATTTAAACCGGCATAAAATGATTATATTTGAAGAACGTATATTTAAAATATATATATTTTCGTTTGATATAAAAACTTTCAGTAGTAATTTAAAAACAAGTTTAATTTTTGGCGCCAAACTAGCTGCCTTGACTGAGTTTTGAAATTACCAATTACATTTAATTGAATTGCATATTTAATAAAAGTTCTTTATTATTAACAAAATTCATGGAAATGTTAAATATTATAGAACTCATAAATAAAATGAAAATATCTATGTTTCAAACTTCAAATTTAAAATAAAAAAACCCGCGCGCTTAGTGTTGCCAGACAGCGTACAGTTTTTCAATGGCAACTCTAATCCGGCAGTAAAAATACTAAAAATTATCGAACTCCGATAACATACCACGCAAAAAACCGTTGCCATAACAATCAAAAGCAAAACGAAGCGACAATAACAAATTTATTAGACGACGCCAAAACGCACAGAAAGTAAATGCAAAATGCAATTAATGGACAAACTCAACGCACCAAGACGTACGGGTGTCTATCGAGTATGCGGCAAGATCACCGAGTTCCGCATGCAGATTAAGCTGCATCACATCAACGCCTGGGTGCCGTTACCAAGATTGGAGTATGCAGGCGCCACCTCCACATCGAGCACCAACAGCTCCTCCGACTGCACGATCAATCTGCCAGTGGATGAGAGCACCACCAGCAGCACCACCAATCTATGCTATCGCCATTACAGTCAGTACTATAATCGCAGTGGATTCACCACCCGCGATGCATCCTTCACCAGCTCCAAATACACCGGAAGCAGCACCAGCGACACCTACGGCCTCATCGGCAACAGCAACAATAATACTCTGGACAGGATGACCATTTCCTCGTACTCGTTGAACAGTAGCGTGTCCCAGTCAGAGATGCCCAACATAACCAGCAACTTGCAGTCACTCAACCAGGAGCTGCTTATGGGCGACACAGCGTATCTGAGCATAGGTTGGCAACAGAAGCACTTCAGCCGGGAGGAGATGATGCGCTATGTGAACGGCAGCAGATGCGTGACGCCGTTGGAGCGTCGCTACCATCGCTGGGCGCAGCTGCAATATGAGGCCATATTTCGGACGAACATGGTTGATCTGCGTCGTCGAAGCCGTCGCAAACCGTCCAGGTCATCAGAGCATGGGCGGGAGGTGAAGGTGACGCTATCAGAGTCGCAACAACCGGAGGAGCACAACCTTGCGACACACACTTGCCTCATTTATACGCTGACCGATGCGGATGTCGATGAACTGCCGGAGGAGGCGAAGGAACTCCAGGCCAAGGGATTCCAGCAGCTGTACGTGTTCGCCGACCTGCAGCGGAAGCAGCTCCTCGTCCGGCTGCACTATGCGCCCAAAGAGGGACTCCTTCATGTCCATCCCGACTTCAGCTGGAGTGTCGATGAGTTCAACTATGTGCTCCAGATTGACGATGATTGCCGTCAACTGTACGCCTACAGCTTCCAGAGTGACATGCCCCTGCAGCGGATCTCCGCGCTCATGAAGGAGCCACCCATGAGCTGGCAGGAAATGGCTGAGGCAATTGGCGAATCGCTGCGGAAGAGGTTGGAGAAACCGCACCCGACCCTCAAGCGCCTGTCGGAGTTGCCACCGTACGCTGTGTGGGGCAGCCTCATCGACTTTGAGTTGCCACCGATGGACGCGCGTCGCGTCTCCATTATTTTTCAGCTGCACGAGGGTCACGGGTTCGAGTACTCCAACGTCTATGTGCGGTACTATGTGAATCTGCCGCTGCATACGGAACTGGATCCATGCCACGACGAGATCTTCCCGTTGAGCGGCTCCACCGTCAGTTGTTTGGCCAGCGGCAGTCGCAACGTGGCCAAGTTCAATCGTAGCTGGCAGCTGACCTTCATCTGTGAGGAGGATCCTCAGCGGCCGGAGGAACAGCTGCACATCTACTTCGAGGTGATCAGCGTCGATAGCTGGCAGCGTGAGCGGTGCGAGGGCTATGCCCACTTGTCGTGCTCCTTGTTTTCGCCGCTGCCCCAGCAGGTCATCGATGGCATCCAGCTGGGGTGCGTCCGTCCCATGGGTAACTGGCTGGATGCACTCAATCGCTACTTTATTGGCGGCCTGAAGGACTTTGATTACGTGGAGTACTTCAGCAACATTGACAAGGAACACCAACACAAGACCTGCCCCATGCGCAGGACATGCTCGCTGCTCTTTAGCATGCAGAAGATGCAGCAGCGTAAACTGCAGTTCGGCATGCTCTGGGACTCGGATGAGAGTGACCCGGATGACCTCAAAAAGATTCGCAGGTCGTCGCTGTTCGAAGAGATGGACAAGGTGCTGGAGTCCTGTGCTGAGGTCCGACTGCGTCTTGAGGCCATTGTCCAAGATATCAAAAGCCAGAAATCGACGATTAACGATAAACAGACCGATTGAAGAGTTGCTTTGAAAGTGCTGCATACTTTGAGGCGATTTGTGGGTTTAGTTTAGCCATTTTATTTACTACTAATATCACTCAGTGTATATACATATACATATATATATATCTGGTAGATATATATGTATATATTCATATATAGGTTCATTGTCAGGTTGATGTCTGCGTCATTTGTTGCCATTATCTCATTTCTGTCTTGCATACTGTTTAAAACAATTTCCTAGATTTTAACTCTCGATTGGGACTGGGGAGGGGGTATTACGGGCTTGGGGGAACATATTGTGTACACATATTACACTAAAAGATGATAAACAAAACAAAAAAAAAAATTAAATTAAACTATCCTTCTCATTGTTAATTGTTGCCTGTTGGAGTTGCGCTTAAAAACTAAATACTCGGGACGGGGAAGTTCAAGTTGAGGTTGGAGCTGGGATTTCAGGATGGAAGAAGTGGAAGAAGTCATTGGGGGCAACCTATGCGACTGGCAGATAGAGGCGTGAAGGCTCCACTGGCGGCTCATAGTTGTAGCCATTGCCATTGCCGCCAGCATTGCTGCCGGGTCCGAAGGGATTGCCCGAACCGAAGCCATTGTCGGCGCCCGCACCGAAGCCATTGCCAAGACCATTGCCGTAGGGATCGCTATCGTAGTTGAGCTGAGGTCCCGGTGCGCTATAGCTGTAGTCGTCGCCACTCTGGCCGCTGCCGCGCAGTGGTCCGCCCTGCTCCAGATTGAGGTTCTGTTGCAGGAACTGGAAGCGGTTCTTGTTGCCCAACAGGCTGCTGGGATCTACGGTGGGACGCTTGCCGACCGCTGCCACAGGTTGAGGTCTGCATCAAGCAAAGACAGAGAGAGGTTCATATATAGGTCAAAGTAAAATTAGTAGCGTAGAGTAGGTATACTTACTCTGGGATGTCGAGGTCGAGCTCAGTGATGGGATGGTAACCGAACTCATCGGCTGTATAGCGTGTTCTGTAGCGCTTGCCATCGGCACCGGTAAACGAATAGGAACCGCTCACCACAAATGTCTTGTCGTCCTTGAGCTTGCCCACGCTGTTCAGCTCAATACCATTCTGGGTCTTCAATCTATAAGCGAAACAGAGACACACATATGTAAGTTAAAGTGTGATGGGAGCGCCATCTAGCGGCGAGGTCGGCAACTCTTACTCGAGCTTGAACTTCTTGCCGGCGTTGATGTTCTGGAGTTTCTCGGTCCTGGCCTTCATGACATCACCGCTGAACTGCACCGCCGGCTTCTCATCATCGATGTCCTCGGGCAGGGTATAGATATCGCTTGGATTATATTTGAACAGATCCAGATTGCGATCTGTCAGATGCTTAACATCGGCCAAAGCCACCGCCACAAAACATAAAATCAGCTAAAAATAAAAACGAACCGCAAAATTGTGAAGAGAAGAGAAGAGAAGAGTGGGGATTATGTGATTAGTTTTTGATTAGTTGATTTGTATCTTATTTTTATTCGAGAGAAAGAGATAGAAATAAACAGATACCATAAACGTAGCTGTCACTTAAGATCGATCGCAGCGCAAACAAGTTAAGGGGCAGATAAAAAAAAAACAAAAAAAATATATACAGATGTTTTTAAAATACATCATGATTATATTATACGATACTGCATGGAGCAATAAAAGTGGAAGACGGGGAGGAAGTTGAGGCATTATGGAAATGTGTGTCGCGGTTTATTTAGTGTTATTATTTTTACGATCTTCACATAAATCACGGTCTGGCGGCAAGTGGCATGCGGTCTGCGGTCTGCGGTCCGCGGTCCGCGATCTGCGGCAAGTGTCACACGAGTTAAGTTGTCTTTCTGTCTGTTTTATGTGTTCATTTTTCGCTCATTTTCGTTGTCAGTTGTCTTTTTTTTATTACTGTTTAGCTGTTTTTATATAATTTTTTCAATATATTTTTTTTGTTGGTTTCTAAATGCAACTGGACGCAATTAATCAAAACATTTGCGGAGACGCACGCGCACGCGTTTTGCTCGCGTTTTGTTCGCGTCTTTAAGCGCCGCTGCCGCCGCTGCCGCCGCCGTCGCGTCTCGTTTAGCGAGCGTCTCTTTTTCGCCTTGACTGAACTGACGTCGCTTTGTCTGTCTCGTGCGTTTGCTCTTCTTCTCCTTCTTTTCGATGTTGTTGTTGTTATTGTTGCTGTATTTGTTGTTGTTGCTACTAATGCGTTTTGATTTATTTGAATTGAGTGGTTTATTATTTATATACTGATTTTTTTTTTTTGCGGTTTAAACGTTTTCAGTGTTTTGCCGTTTGTTAGCCTCGATTTGCTCTTAACGCTCAATTTGTATTTATCTACAACAATTACGTAGTTGTTGCCCTACCTTATTGAAAACACAGTGTTGTCCATTGGTCTGTCGTAGTTCTATCCACATCAGTCTCATTTTTATACAAATCTGTCCTTTTCTAGCATTTTATGTGTGTGCAAAGTGAGAGCGGCAAGGCAGCAGCCAAGTGCGCCGCCAGACGAAAGCTTTCTCTTTGCAAAGTGCGCTCTCTTCGGCCTAGGCCTATACCTATGCCTTGCACTTGTTGGCCCAGCAACAAACTGACGCTGCCTGCAAAAAGAGAGCGCAGCAATGACAACAGTATAGTCTTACTTAATGCACAGCCTGACGAAAGCTTTCTCTTTGCGAAGTCAGAGCGCTCTTCGGCTAAGCCGAACGAACTTTCAACGCACTACGACGAATGCGGGACAGAAGTTAAGCTGGAGGAAGGGGTTCGTTGATTATTTGAGAAATCATGATGTTTGCCAATTTAAATTTTCAATATGTGTTTAGCACTTTGACAATTTGTATAGCTTGCGTAAATAATTCGGAATAACCGAATTGGCAATTAGCATACCGGCGAATACGAGAAATGAAATTCGCCAAAGCCGAATTTGTATAATTCCCAAAATAAAACAAAAATACTTGAAATTATCGCAGATCCTTCAAAAGGATACTAGTATGTTAAAAATGTAGGCACTTAAAAATCTCCAGAGAAACAAAAAATAAATAATAACACTTTACACTGCGAAAAAAAAATATATGTACAAATGTCTTTTACAATGCATTTCATTCTATATTTGAGTTTATAGTTTCCAAGAAATCTGTTATTTTGTTCTTTTCTCATTCACAACTTTCCACACTTTTGCACACGATCTTTTGTGTAACATTCGTCTGTTTATATTATGAATTTTTATTTTTATTAATTTTTTGTAACTTTTTCAATTGTTAACTTACAATACTCTTCATGTTTATTGATGTGTATTGTTATATGGATCTTGTGTTTCTTGCGTTAGGTTTCAAAAAAATTATCCCAAGTTGTGCGGATTGTGGCTCGAGACGTGCGTTGCGCACAGGTTCTAACAAATAAATACAAACGCTGCCATCATCTTGTTTCCTTATATATGTTGTCTATTCCCAAGCCCCTCTCAAAAGATCGAAGCAACCGCAACCGCAGCAGCAGCAGCAGCAGCCACCGCCGCAGCCGAAACAGTACAAGTATAGAAGAAGAAGCAATAACGCTGACGGCGACGCAGCCGCGCACGCTTGCGCGAGAAAAGAAAAGAAGACCTAACCTAACCGGACAACGAACCGACGAACCGACGGACCGACAGAACAACCGACCGACCAACAGACCAACCGATCGATGCGGACATTGCGAGCGGAGCGAGAACGCCTCGCAGGTTGTCAACGCGTTGCGCTGCGTTGCGTTGCGTTTTCGCTGTTAAAGCTCTCTATATAGGGTATGCATTGGGTATACCTACTTGCATACCTATGTATGTATGTATCGATGAATGAATTGGCACAGGTAAGTACTACATATTTTCGAAAAATCCACTTATGTATCTCTTGAAAGTGGAGAGGGTATCTGTCATTCTTCTAATTGAGATTAGCGAGTTAGCGATTGCGGAGTTCTCGCTTTGGGTTGTTGGGTTGCTGGGTTGTTGGGTCGTAGTCGGTGTTGTAACTGTTACCGAGGGAGGAGACGACTCGTTGCTTCTAGGGCGGCAATTTTACTACTACCATACACAAATCTGGTTTCCCATCGTGGTATATGTATGTGAATGAGACACTATATGTATGATACATATATATAGGTTATATGTATTTGTGTGCTTAGAAAACAACAAATTAGAAAACCGCCATCATCAAATTAGCATACGCGTTTAAGTTTAATGATTTTTATTGAGTATGTGTGAGTCTAATATACATACATATGTACATACATATATCTATATATCTACATATATGTATGTGCATACATATTTTTGGCTAGTATTAATTTTTTATAAAGCGTACAAAATTTGTATATTTATTTATTTTTGGTTGGGGGGGAGAAAACATGCATGGCAGAAGCGCTAATATATGCGGAGATGATTGTATATATGTATATATAGTATATATATGCTTATATACACACGTCTAATACGTATGTAGGGAGTCCATTTGGGAAAAAAGAAGACCTGTTTCAAGAACTATGCAGAAGAAGAAGAGGAAGAAGAAGCTGCCGCCGTGAAATATTATGAATTGTGGAGTTATAATCAAATCATTACGAATGATGAACTTAAGCTCTATCTACGCAAAACGCCAACGCAATAATGGGCAAGAGAGCTTTTTCGATTCGGATTTGGAATAGACACAATTCAAGACATTTTGATAAATTCGATTCAATTAGGCATCTTTGTGGTGTAGTATGTGTTCTGTGTGTGAGGTTATTTATTTAGGTATTTTCAAGCAAAGTTCTTGTATAGTTTATTGAAAGTATTTTAGTTTTTAAAGATATTCACTTTGCTTTCAAAGTATTTCCCAGATACATAGTTAGTTTGTATGTTAATTCCATGTCTCGTTTAACCTTCGCTTAATTAGTCCGTTCGCTTCATTTTCCGTTCCGTTTCATTCCGTTTCGTTCCGTTCCGTTCCGTTCCGTTTTGGTGGCCTCTTATCACATTTATCAACGGCTTCGCCACTCGCCGTTGATCCGATCAACCTCAAACCTCATTGTGAATGCAGAAGACACCCCGATGACCCCCCTAAGTATAGCCCGAGACATTGAGGCTGAAGGCATTTAAATCAACTCTAATAAGATCGCAGCTTCTTTCAATTTATTTTATTTTATTTTTTGTTTTCTTTGTGTAAATTGCTAAATTCATCATTAAAAACACTTAACAACATTGTCAAGTATCAAATGTCTCGCATCGCCTTGTTGCCAATTTGCATTTCAGACAAGATCCATTCTCATTATAAGCATATTATGCTCATTCACAGCAATATTTGTTAATTCTGCTGAATTTATGAACAATTCTGTATATGTTGGCATATTTCGCAGTTTTCAGATTTCGTGCTGTTGCGGAATTGCTCTTTAAGGAAAAATGCACTGTTGACAAATTTCACTTTGCATTATTGCCAATTTTCAGCATGCGAAAATATAGCAGTCTTATAGATATGTGTCGAGATCTATAGACGGCAAGTCTAAAACTAAAAAAAGTAAGTGTGGCTCTGATCACACCGGACACCGGACGACACCAATGCGTCGCCTCTGTGATCACTAATGATCGTTTATGCTTAATAACCTAAACGAATGCCGCTTGGCATTCATATTTCAAGAATCACAAGAAATAGATTCATATAGCACTAATCTTCAAGTTGATGTCAGTTGTTGGTGTTTGGTCACGATCACGATCACGATCGCGATCAGTTGTAGATGCGTTGTGTTGTTATACGACTAACATATTCAGATGGTTTTCGGGTAATTTCCGAATTAATGAAAACGTTAAGCGTTTTCAGCAGCTTGTCAGTTGAACAGATCAACAGAATGTACCAAAAAAAAAAAAAAAATTTGACTCGCTTCTTGATCGGACACCATAGATAATAATGATGTTGTTCTTCTTCTCGATCATCGCATAGGTTGCCTTGGGTTCAGATTCAGCTTCAGCTCCATCTTCACCTTCGTTATGTTTAACAACAAAGTCTATCGAAACCTCACTTGATTTTGTTCGATTATTTCACGCCCCGCTACATGAACAATATATGCCTAATCGATAGCCCCCTTCCCAACACTGATTTATTTGACACGCCCCACTGTCTGATATCTCGGAATTGATGTCTCAACTCTGCATGTACATACATATGTATGTATGTATGTATGTATGTATGTATGTATGTTACCCCCAGTGGACCCCCAAAAGTAACTCCACATTGGACTCTCAAACGAGTTTACGATCTTACAAAATTTATGATCTCCGAAACCCCGATCACTGACTCACTTCATTTTCCAATGCCATCAGAGTGATAAGATTCATGTAGATCATTTTTATGATACCATATAGTAGATAGTATATAGAGATCTTAGTTTCGTCTGATGAAAGGGTGATTTATGAGCTATAATTTGGACGAATAAAGAAGATGAAACCTCTTCGAATTTGGCATTTTATTGCCCCCCAAATGTGACAGTCCGACAAGTGACAAGTTAAGAGGTTTCTAGAACAGGAAAGTATCTGCAACGGGTAATAACTGTCATCTCTAGGCACATAAAACACTCGGATCACTTATGTCATGCTCACTTCTTTAGAATATCAAAGTTTCCATCATTAGAAATGCAGATTGTAGATGGGGATTTACTGTGAAAGATCTTTCCTAGAAAGTGACTCATCATGATTATCATGAATACGATATGTTGGGTGAAAGATCCCGAACATAAGATCAATGGAATGTTGGGGAATACAATCTATATACAGTTGACATGCGTGTTTCTTGAAATGCAAATATCGATACATTATCGATAACATAACAATTATTGCTCTGTTTTCAGCTCATTTGCAATTTTAATGCGATTGACCACGCGAGGCGAGCGAAAAGAAAGTGTTTCGTATTTCGCATTAATATCGTTTGCCAAATTAACAGATACACACATACATACATACATACATACATAGATATTCCAGTGAAATAAAAACAACACTAAAAACGAGCTAAAACACAATCGATAACAACGATAACAACAGCAACAACAACAGGCCAGACTTGTTACGCATTGCCTTTGAAATGCGCCGAATTCGAAGTTCATTTTTATTTATTTTTGATGATTGCTTTTATTTTTTTTTTTTTTTTTTTTTTTTTGTCATGTTTCTCCTTCTTTATTTTGTATTTTCAATTTTGTTGCCATCGTTGTTGTTGTTGTTGCTTTTCGATAGATAATAAAGCAGGCAATTAAAAGCTCGATTCGATAAATTAGCAATTATGTGGAAGGAAAGAGAGAGAGAATCAATGAATGAGCGCCACACGAAGAGAGACAGACAGAGAGAGAGCATGAGATTTGCGAGATGGAGGCGCGTAGAAACGAGATTTCCAAGAAGCGGGACCAAAACTTCTACTCATTTTACATACAGTCAAGCAACCCCCTCCCAACCCCCGACCACCCCCAAAAGGGAGGTTATGTAAAATTATGTAAAGTTGATGCGGTGAATGATTTGTGGCATGGTATCATTCGCTATATTTGTAAGCCATGACTAACAAAGCGTAGATTAATGCGTTTCGCTGCCCAAAAGCTGGCTGCCATGTAACTGCGAACACTATCACAAAGCTGCTTGCTATGATTTATTGAAAGGAAGACTATTTACTTACCTCACTTACTCAGCAATCCTCAATGTTCATTTGTAGAGCTACCATCAACACCTGACAAAAGCTGCCTGCTATGCAGCTGAGCTTTTGACAGACAACTGCGCTCTATATATGAGAGCATTGCTATCGCTTAGTTTTAGCGATTCCCGATACTCGCAAAACCGGATATTCCATTACGAGTGTTTAGCCTAAATTGAATTGAAATGTTTTCAATTAAAATACAAGTATTTAAGACAAAAACAATTAGAAAATGGAAACGTTTTTAAACGAACTTGTTGCCAATACCATATGTTAGATACTGTTAGGGAACTTAACTCTATTCGAAACTCTCCCGACTGGAGATCACATATTGTATATCTATATTCACATTCCGGATCTGGCTTTAGCTGTCAGATTTGGAGCATACTCTCCTCCCTCTGGCTTATTAATTTAAATTATAATAATTGATATTTTATGGCTGCATTTGCACGCCATGTGCCAGCATCATTTATACACAATATACATAAACAAAAATCGACAAAGGAAAAAAAGTTAAAAAACAGTATGAGACAAAAAAAAAAAAACATAAAATTCAGAATGATTCGGAGAAGATCCAGGGGACTCTTGAAATTTGATAAACTGGTCAAAGTTTGTTGTTGCTGTGTCTTTTGTAGACAGTTTTTAGCCATAAATAATATCTAACTGGCTATAATATTATATTTTTTTTATATACCCTGTAGTAAAATGCAGCAAACGGGCATATTAGCTGGCATTACAACAATCAATAATAATAAGTACTGAATTATGTGGAATATTTTAAAAATCTTCTTAAGATTGAGATTTTAGAAAAAAAAATCAACAGTAAAAGGGAATTGAGTTTGGAGTGAAAAAAACCAATATGAAAGTGGGTGTATCCCAATGTGAAGCTTTCGAAAGCTCTGTCTACCCTTATAGCCTTTGATAGTAAAACATATTATGAAAGATATAGAAGTTTTTTTGTATGTCCGATTTAGTATGAGATTCTCTGCGAACTAAACATAGAATCCCAAGTAGAAGATCATTGGATTAAGTGAGCGACAACAAATGAGGGTATCTTAGCGTTGAGCTTTCGAAAGCTTTGAAAGCTGCCCACCAGTCGACAAAAGTCGGTTTAAGGAAATACACAACACACGGGGCGACACCAATTAGAATGGCGAGAAGAATGAATTTTGGGAGAAGAAAAAAATTTTTAGAAACTGTAGATTATTTTCATCTTTTTTTTTTTTTTTGGCAAACGGCAACGGCAACAGCAACATTTGAATCAGAAACGGAATCTGAAAACCGAATTGGAATCAGGTTTTGATTTAGATATTGACTATTTTTTTTTTTTTTTTGTGTAGTTTTTGAAGGGGGGGTTCTGGTTCTCTGTGGTCTTTGACCGGTTATGCATATGATCTGATCTGTGTTGCCATCTCCAATCTCCACATCTCCTGCTGCCATAGTATTGAATTCGTATTGAATTAACTTTAGCTAGAGGTTCATTTTGTTTTGCTTTTGCTCCTTTTTATGGCTGTCTGTTTTAGTTGTATGTGTGTTTTCTACCTCGTTTAATTTTTTTTTTTTTTTTTTTTTTTTTTTTTTTGCATATGTTTATAATGCCTTACAAATAAATAACCGATGCGAGATTTGCATAAGCTAAATAGAAAGCTAAACACGTTTTGCTTTTACCCCGAAAACCGAAGCGAACTTTTTTGCTTTTTATTATAACATATCGTAGTTTATAGTATTCGATATGATTTCTATCTGCATATACATACGTAATACATACATATGATTGGGTAGGTGGATTATGATCTAGAGATCATAGTAGGTGTAGGCATAATATTGTTCATTTTGGTGGGAAATTATGTCCATAGTTTAGTATAGCCAACAAGAATCATAGCCACATTTCATCAATGATCTCAACTCAAATTAAACATATGTACATATAGTATTTCCACTATGTAAATAAACCGTGGAGTCTGCCTGGCAATAAAAGCCAAGTTAAGAAAACGGCCAACATCTATTTGAGCTGCCACAACAAGTTGTCATTTCATTTCATTTCATCTCGTCTATTGTCTTTTGAGATCGTCAATTTAAATTAACTGGCGATAAATGTGTAAACTGAACAATATACGAGTATGTTTCGCATAAATTACGATCCGATTTGGGTTGAGTATGTACATACATATATATGTACATATATAGAATAGCAATAGAATACGAAATTTCCAATATAATTTATTTGATCGAATCCCAACAGAAATTTCATTAGCGAAATGACAAAAGCGAATGACGCGAGTGACTCGAGTGATTGGAGTAAATTAGACACCAGGACTGTCAAGATCGCAATTTAATTATACCCTTATTTAGCTATTTTATAGCTACAGGGCTTTCAACAGAAACACGCTACTAAATGCAAGCACTTCAACTCGCCGACTGCCTAATTCCAGGTACATCTAGCAACCAAATAGTAACACTGCGAAAAAACTAACTCCACTAAATATTTTCAAAATTGTGCATAGTCAAAATTCCACATATTTTGAGATTTTTCAAAGAAAAACTAGAAAATTAATTACTTATTTTGTAATGGGGATTTTTCGAAAAAGTCAAAAAAAATCCCCATTTTGAAGCAAATATACATATATATTTTTGTTGTTTTGTTGAAGTCACACAAAACTGATATACCTTGCATGCTTTGGGGTACCTGGCATAAGCTATAAGGCAAGAAATAGACGCCGTGGAAACGCAATAAAACTGTTCATTATGTTTATGATGTGTGTGTGCCTTTGTGTGTGTGTGTGTGTTTTCTGCATGTTTTATCTGTTAATTATTAGTTGAATACTAATTATATTAAAAGTCTCATAGTCAAATAAATTTCCAGCTTAAGCGACGATTGTTTCATCGCTGAAGCCCAGAAATTATGATATCGAATACTCCCAGACTCTCCCCCATCACAATGGAATTCGATTCATATCTAGGATTCTTGCTTAATTTATTTGCCCAATAATTCATTTCATTTATATCACTTTTCCGTAACGCTTCCCCCCCCCCTCTCTGTCACTCTACTCCTCTCCTCCTGTTGCAAAACAAGTCTCCCCATAGTTACTATACAACTGATTTCTGCTTCTTTCTGCTAACTCGTTAAATTTGGCCTGAACATGTTCTATAAATAGCCGGAGTTAGTCGCTATAAAGATAAGCAGCCATTAACAAAAAAATAAAATAAATTTTATATATACAAAAAGTTGCCCAGTCACAAGATCTAATAAATTTAATGGACTATGACTTGGGTTTTGGCAATGCGATACGCGCTAAAGTGTTGCTTCAATCATAAATCAATCAGAAATTACAATATAATATGCTAAACATGCCATGCTTGCCAATCAACCATTCTTACTTCAATCACACTTAATTGCTTAACAAATATTTGATGGTTCACTTGAAAGTCGGCAGCATAATCAATCAATCCAATTACACGCCACAATTGCCACTCAATCAGTCAGTCAATCAATCAATGCGCCTAATTAGCGTCAACTTCAAACAAATCAAAATATTCTCATTGCGTTTCATTTCCGCACTCCAACGACGCAACACTCTCAGAGAGTGAAACACAGGGTGTTCCAGGTACAGGGTATGCATAAAACGCTACGAGCATAAATATACATATGCATATGTACGTATGTACATATGTGTGTATAAATGAAGACACTTGCTCCAGTTTGTGAAGGTTTTACAGCGCCAGACAGCGCGACTCCAAAAGCTCTCACACAATCGAACACACTCACTCACACTCACACAAGGACAGACAGACAGTCAAGCTGAAGAGCTGAAGAGTTGTGTGAGAGCGTCTCATTGAGAGCGCAGTCGTTGGCTGCTCGTGCGCCCCGTTGACAGCCAAAGATCGATGTTGATGCCAAAGCGACTAACAACAAGACTGAGACAGACAGAAAGAGAACGATCGACAAAGAGTGTGAGTGGCGCGAGGGGCTGAGGCAGGCTTACAGTTACCTTAGTTAAGCGCATGTATGTATGAGTGTGTGTGTGTGGTGTGTTTAGGCAGCGACGCGTGCGGCCGCATGCGCAGCTTTACACTCATTTATCGATTAATTGTTGTTGGTTTTGCTGCTGTTTCTTTTGCTTTGTGTATTTCATTCGCATTTATTTCTTACACATGTCGCATTGAAGCTTTTGCAAAGCTTGCTTGGCTTAAAGATACCGTGTAAATTAAACAGCCTATTCATTATAATAACTGGGCTATTAAAAAATTATAAATATATAATAATTTATTACATTTATCAGCTAATCAGAAGTTTACTTGTCTGCTGTCAAAATATATTTATACTCCAATTTAGCTATCAATTTACTTTATTTAAGTGGTAACTCCTAGTCGACTAACACTCCTCCCAAATGCAACGTTTTTACCTGTTATGTTTTGTCTTGTTGCTTTCTTTATGCAGCGCATTTCGCTGTGTCTAATTTATGGACATTTTATTGTTCTTGTTTAGCCGCTGCCTTTTTTGACAATGTTTTTTGTATTTTTGTTCTCCTTTTTTTTGTCGCTCTGTCATAATTTGCACCTGCACGAGAACCCGCACTGGCAAATTAGGTTCATTAAGGCGCGGCAGGTGGCACACTGCCTCCAATAAGTTTAACGCCCAATCGAAACTCTAATATTATCTTAATTACGAATATTTTTCCACTTATAGGACTAAATTGTCATACACAGACTTTATTAGCGGCGATAATATTAAAAATATTATCAATATATATTATTTCTATAGCGATGAATTAAAAAAGAAAGAAAAAATTCAGACCTTCTTTACTTTAAACTGTCGTAACTTAGCCAAAAATCAACCGATTTTCAAAATTTTGGCAATTCTATAAATGGTTTCGAACCTATTTTAAATCTGCATCAAAAATTCCTTCAAGTTGAAAGTTTTGAATTTTGCTCAATTTTTGTCCATTTTTGCATACTAAACCCTTGTAAAATAGTCAAAAATGTGAAAATTATAAAATCGAAATTTTTTGTCTTAAATCGATTTCTGGCATCAAAATATGCATAAAAAACTCTATCTCACTTGATTTGGAGCAATATTTTAGAAAATATGCCCAAAATACTGAAAAAATGGTTAAAAAACCCCGTTTGACAAAATTTTGAAAATTGTGTCAATTTTCTGAATCCATAACTTTGTCCAACATTAACCGATTTTCAAAAATTTTACACTCTTTTCAAGGGCGCTAAGCCTATTTTCAACCTGCATTAAAACTATTTACACGTTTCTGAAAATATGGACAAAAATGAAAAAGATGTAATTTAATTGTTTTCGGAGTAAAAGTTGAGACCTTCTTCACTTTGAACTGTCGTAACTTAGCCAAAAATCAACCGATTTTCAAAATTTTGACAGTTTTGTAAATGGTTTCGAACCTATTTTAAATCTGCATCAAAATTTCCTTCAAATTGACAGTTTTAAATTTTGGTCAATTTTTGTCCATTTTTGCATACTAACCCCTTGTAAAAAAGTCAAAAATGTAAAAATTTTGATAACGAACTTTTTTGTCTCTAATCGCTTTCTGGCATCAAAATATGCATAAAAAAACTCTATCGCGCTTGATTTGGAACAATATTTTAGAAAATATACCCAAAATACTGAAAAAATGGTTAAAAACCTCTGATTGGCAATAATTTCCAAAATTGTGTCTGCTTTGATAATCCATTACTATGCCCAACATTAACCGATTTTCAAAATTTTTCAATTCTCTTCAAGGGCGCTAAGCCTATTTTGAATCTGCATTAATTTTATTTACACTCTTCAGAAAATATGGACAAAAAAGAAAAAAATGTAATTAAATCGTTTTACGAGCAAAAATTGAGACCTTTTTCACTTTGAACTGTCGTAACTTAGCCAAAAATCAACCGATTTTCAAAATTTTGACAGTTTTGTAAATGGTTTCGAACCTATTTTAAATCTGCATCAAAATTTCCTTCAAATTGACAGTTTTAAATTTTGGTCAATTTTTGTCCATTTTTGCATACTAACCCCTTGTAAAAAAGTCAAAAAAGTGAAAATTATAAAATCAAAATTTTTTGTCTTAAATCGATTTCTGGCATCAAAATATGCATAAAAAACTCTATCTCACTTGTTTTGGAGCAATATTTTAAAAAATATGCCTAAAATTCTGAAAAATGGTTTAAAAATTGGTATTACTGGGGAAAAGTAGCTTCTCAACATGGAACTCACTCAGCTATCAATGGGTTGGTAAACTTTGGTAGCGCACTGTGTCTCATGTCATGCCATATGGCGAAACAAGTTTAGCCATTAGAAACCCGATAGATATAGACATAGATACGTATGTATATGTACGCATACAGATTTGTAGAGATTTAGACAGTCCCGAAATCGTATGGAGACTTCTTAAGCCTCAACGGTTGGTGAAGCAATGAGTAATACACGATCAGTATGTATGCATGTATATGTGTGTAGTTCTGAATGTGGTTCTTTTATCATCATCAAACATCATCGCAGGCACTTTAATGGACACTCTACCCAAAAATTGCTGTGAATCTATATCCATTCGATTCCATTCGAATCAATTTTTGATTCGATTCATTTGGATTCGATTGGATTCGACATTTCCGCCTGCTGCTTAGGCGC
The DNA here is from genome assembly GCA_018150725.1 of Drosophila quadrilineata. Classification (NCBI taxonomy): domain Eukaryota; kingdom Metazoa; phylum Arthropoda; class Insecta; order Diptera; family Drosophilidae; genus Drosophila; species Drosophila quadrilineata. The sequence continues at coordinate 21,956,730 of JAECWN010000432.1, forward strand.
GCAGCAATTTAACAATTGACGGCAGCCACTGCCAATTAATCTAACATAAAAATCAAATTTATATACCATATACATATATATATAAATGAATAAAAATAAAACTACAACAACTACAACGCATAAATATACAAATCGTGTATCCAAATCCAGATAAATTGTTATAAATGTCTTTACGAATTAAGTTCATAAATTAAAACTGAGCTGTAAAAAAACAAAAAAAAACAAAAACAATCAAAAATAACGAAAAATTAAAAAAACAAAACAAAAAAAAAGGCGATATAAACAAAAACAAAATGTCAGCAATAAATTTACCAAATGTTCCAATAGTTGAAAGTTGTGTGTTTTTCTTCCCAATTTTTTTGTTTTTTGGCCTGAGATCTTTTTCGTTTATTCTTAAAATCTGTTCCTTCGACGGTATTTTTTTTGTAATTTTAAATTTTTAAATTTTTGTTGTTGTGTTGATATCAGGAAATTGATAAAATTTTGGCAGCTCGTGACGATAACGAAAACGTCATGAAATTGTTTAACTAATTTCGACACTGATCCAGTGATGCGATTATTTCTTGAAGTTTTTTTGCTGGTATCTCAAATTCGTAAAAATAATCGAATTCCGAATGATGAAGTTGATTAATAATTTTTTGTATGAAATTTATACATAGTAGGTGCTTGAAGCGGCATTATTTGCGCATTTGTTTTGCCTAATTGAACTCGATTGTTCAAAAGGTGAAAGGTTATTAATGCTCCTCCGTCACTAATCCGTTTCCTTATCGCACATATCCAACATATCATTCTCTTCACAGCAAAAAAAAGAAATTAACAAAAACAATGCGGAAGTTTCTTTAAGAAACGTCATTTTGTAAATAATTCCCTTATTATGTATGCCATGATATTGCACTCAATTATAATAACAGTTAATTCTCTATTTAAGTAAAGTTAAGATGTTTTTTTTTTTAGTTTTAATTAAGAGTAACAGAAGCATTAATTTATTTACGAAAAATCGAAAATAAAACATCCGCTTTATATCCATAAAAAGCTCCACAAATGTATTGCATACTTTTTAGCGCTTAGCTGCGCTTCAAAGTATGCAGCACTTCTTGTTAGTTGCGAAAGTATGCCACTTTTTTTAAGAAATTAAATATTTTCAAAAACAAAAAAAATATATTTAAAAAAAAACACACGTCACTATTTCATTCAGGCTGCAACAAGAAATATTAAAATTTTGTTCAATTTTTATTCAATGTGATTTTTTGTTGTTGTTCAATTATTGTTTATTTTTGCCCATCGCTTTTATTCCATTTTGTTTTAATTTTTAATTTATTTAGGATTTATACAAATAACTTAACATTTTGTTAGCGTTTGTTTTTTGTTTTTCGTTTTTTTTTATATATTTTTTCTTTTTGGAATCGGAATTGTACAATATTAAATATTGATTTCATGCTATAAGAATATTTTTTTTCTGGTTTTGGAAATTTGCAGATTTAAATTTTGTAAACTATTTGAATTTTGTTTTTTTTTTTTTAGTGGTTTCGCTTTTGATTTGAATTATTTTGTATTATGTGTTATTAGTTTTTATACATATATTTTAAATTAGCACAGAGTTTGGGATTTTTTGCTATTACAGCTTCATATATTTCCTTTTATTTGAATTTATGTTCAATTTTTTTTAAATTTGCATTTAAGAATTATTGTTACATTTATCAAAATGCAGCACATACATACATACATACATACATACCTATGTACATATATATGTACATAGTTAATGCCTAGGCTGTTGTATGTGCCTGTGTGGGTGGCTATGTGTGTGTATGTGTATTTATGGTAGTACATATTATAGGTATGCATGTATATGTAAGTATACATATATGTATATTTGTTGCTATGTAAGTATGTATGAGTCTGGCGGTCCGTTATTCGGTGTACTTTTCTTTTCAACTATTTGGTTTCGCTTTCTTCTTCCAACTGTGCATGTGTGTGTGTGTGTTGGTGTGTGGGTATCCATCTGTCTATGTGTATGTGGTTGCGTGCTTAGCTAAGACACAAACCACAATTCGCTGAAAAACCGCATGAAAAAAAAAGCAGCTCAACTCTCACTGCGAATGCGAATACGGCTCAAAGCAATGAGAGAACGTACAGTATGTCAAATAATTGTACGCCAATTTCAATTGAATGGGGAAAATACTGAACTCTCTTAATACGCTCTTTAGCAGTAACATAGATAAAAGTATTTCCTGAATATAGCGCTATAAGACATAAACTTTATTAACTTTTGAATGTCACTAATTTGGTTAATAAATATATTTCACATACTGTAGCTTGAACTGAAATCTGAAGCTGGTGGAGGAGGTGAAAGGGAGGCGGCATTAGCTACAGTTATGTAGTTACAACTGCTGTGCGTTTTTCATGCGTGAAGGAAAAGGAAAGTCCAAAGAGAGAGAGAATTGACTGAGAGAGAGAGAGAGACAGAGAGAAGTGAGAGCATTTGCCGTTTCTTTTCAACTGTTGCTTTTAATATCAAAATGCAAAGTAATTTTGCACTATTTTCCAGCTAATAATGTCCATATGTATGTATGTGTGTCGTCTGTATGTGTATGTGTGTATATATGTATGTATGTTGTTTGTTGTTGTTGTTGTTGTATATTTTGTTTAAGTTTTTAACATTTAATTAAATTTTCTTTTACATTTCGCCATATAAATAAAAAATAAATACAGTTTGTTTTGTTTCTCCGTCATTATCAACGTCTTCTTCTTCTTCTTCGTTTTTATCGCATGCAAGCAAAACTTCTTCCTCTTTCTACTTGTGGCTTCCATCGACTTTTTAAATACACTTTAAAAAGCTGCACTAATTTTACAAATACGAAAAAAATATATGTTCATATACATATGTATATATTTCTATATATATATATATGTACGTATAAAGTCGAGTCACAATATAAAAAAAAAAATATACATATATATGTATGTATGTATATATAGAGTTTCTGGGAGAGAGGGTATTGGGTAGGGGTGGTGATTTGCAGACTAACAAATATACATATATTTATATATATTTATAAATATATATAATACATATATAGATATATATGTACATACCAGTATAGATTTATATATATATATATATTCCATTCATATACAATTACAAATTTTTTTTGCATTTCATTCATGCGGCGTCTGCAAATCGTGGGTTAGACAGCGACAGCAATAGCGCTCAGCTTTGGAGTCGGCGTGTGTGTGTGAGTGAGACAGCATAACGGATAACCGATTCACGCTTAACATGATCGGCTGCTGTTAATTAACATTACCGACCGTTCGCTGTTATGTTTACATATATGTGTGAGTGTGTGTTTGTTTATTGTATATTGCATTTCTTTTCTTGGTTCATTTTATTCTTGCTTGTTGTATTTTTCTCTTTGCTTTCTATTCTATTATTTTCTTTCTTTTTTTTTGTTTGAAGAGAGCTTGCGTTTGTTTCTTTTAAACCCTTTTTCTATGCATTTTCATGTTCATGTTTCTTTTGTTACTCGTTCTGCTTTTTTTTTTACTAATATTCTTACTGTTTTGCTGTGTCTGTTTTTTCTTTTTGTTTTGTTTCATTTAAGCAAGCGTTTTATGCAGCAGCATTTCAAATATCAACAGCTTACAGTTTTTTTTAGCTTTTTTTTGTTTTTCTTTTTTTGTTTCTTATATTCCCCCCAAAGATTTAACATTAACATTAAATATGATACGATCCCCCGACCCTGTTCCCATTGGCCATGCCACAAGCATCCCCCTAATCCCCCCATCGTCGGTTGCATATTCTCGCTTGTGGCGGCTGCTCTCTTTCGCTTTCTTTTTTGAGATGGATCTGTACGTGGATCCCTCTCGTCTCTTCTCGCCTGGTCTCGTCACTCTCCACTCGTTCTCGTTCTCGTTAGTTGTCTGTTGTTGTGGTTGTTCTTTAGCTCTCGTTCGTCTATTGCTGTTGCCTCTGTTTGTAGGTGTTGCTGTTGCTCTTGTTGTTTATGTTGCTGTTGCTGTTGTTTTCTGGCTCCATCTATCGCTGCTGTTACAGCGGCGTCTGTGGCGGCGGTGGCTGCGGCAACTCTCGTTGATTATTGCACCACACAGCATCCCTTTTTCTTGTTCTTCTTCTCGTCAATAACCACATGACTAGCGGATGTTGGTCCAGGTACCACTTGCTTTGAGACTTGAGCCAGCGAAGTGACGCCATTATTGCTATCTCCCTTGCCGGCTGCCGCCGTTGCTGTCGCACCACCGCCGCCGCCGCCGCCACCACCACCGCCTGCCGCATTGGCCACCTTGCTGCCGTGGGAATTTGTACCATTTTGTGCTGTCGCCTGATTCTGCGAGATCTGCAATAACAAAAAGCATTTTTTCGATTTTCAGTACAAATTTGTATACTTCGGGAGTTACATAGCAGGCAGCTGCTTACAGACAACAACTGATTGTTACAGACACACAGATAATGATCACACTGCATGAATATCAGAATTACATACATATGTAAGTAAATATGTGTTTCACAATTTCTAATCAAAGTTACATAGCAAGCAGTTCCAAGACGGACACTAGCTGATTGCTATATGCAGATTCAACTTCGCTGAGATTGTTCCACAAAAACACGTCACATAACTAAATTGCTTACGTTTTTTTACGTACTATAAACAATATAATTTTTGGAAATATTTATGATTTGATAGAGCTTTACCGATATGATATACCCTATGAATGCTATTACTAGATAAGCTACCGCCGCATGCCTTATCAGGCCAAATCAGAAATTTGATTCTCAGAGATTTACACAGAAAATATTTACAAAGCAGTTGTAGTTTTTCAAATCTCAGATTCATTTGCTGACAACGCTGAATTAATGTTCTGGGATCTGGTCTGGAATTTCAGTGTCGGACCTTCTGTTTGCCAACTGCATTCAGTTCCTCCTCTGCTCCATGGGTATATCTCATATATGTATGTACTTACGTTTGTTTTGGTAACACTCTCGCCTATTGCATTGCTGCCGCCATTGCAGTTATTATCATCTCCATGCTGTGCGTTGCCATTGCCTATTGTACGATCCTCTGTGGGCGTGATGGGTTTGCCACCTAATAAGGAAAACCGAAACTCATATGTGAGCCGGGGTATGACGAAGAAATGAAGATGGTCTTTGAGAACCTACCACGTATCATGCTAACAATTTCATCAGCCTCTCTGGATAGATCGCCGCCAGGACGAAATGGATTATCCCAGCCTGAATCAGTGCTGTAAAACGACAGAATTAGTGTTGTGATTTTGAATATTGACGGAAGTAGAACGTACCTCTGCTGTCTGTCGTAGGCTGGACCCAGTCCCACAGTCGGCTGCATCGTCGCCGTCGCCATTGTCGTATAGTCTAAGTTACAATTGTAGCTATTAAACGTATTATCTAAATTATCAGCGAAACTTGTTAATGTATATTCGGTTGGTGGACAAATCTGTTGCGGTTGACTGCTTTGGTAAATTGAAACGCGAACTATGGAGCGTTCCGATCTGAAATGAGACGAAATCAACAAATTAGAGAATCATATCAGTAAGACTCGCAAAAACACACACTATATATATATATATATATATATATATATATATATATATATATATATATATATATATATATATATATATATATATATGTATACTTATATAGTATGAATATAGCACACACATTCCTAAGCAAATGCGTCAGTTTGTAGTATCACCCGGTCTGCCCCTGCCCCTGCCCCTGCCCCGCCCTGTCGGCACACCCACGTTGACATCTCCGCGACACCGAAAAAATCTAGCGAGACGTACTCAATGTCAATTAAATTAAGTCATTTGCCAATTGCGCGTCGCGGCACGATTTGAACTTTTCATTCATTTTCATCATATTCATTTCCATTTCCATTCCATTTCCATTTCCATTTTCAATTTCAATTCATTTCGCTCGTTCCGATCGTCATCATCATCAACATCACAAATGGAAATTGACAAGTCTCGACCGCAAAATCTCGTTCCGAAACAAGTCAAGACCCCTCAATCCACCCCATCCGCATCACAGGAAAATCACGTTGTGCAGCGCGTGCCTCGCATCCATATTATATAATGGCCTACAAAAGGAAGATCACGTCAAGAGGCCATAAATGTCACATTGCATTGACCAAACGCATGGAACTCAGTAAAGAGTCAATCAACTGTCGCATAACTTTCCAGTCAATTTCCAGCTGACTTCCAGTTGGCTTCCAGCGCATCAACGGTTAAGGAAATGAAATGTTTCTCCATACTTTATTACAGTGTATTTTGTTATTTTTTTCACCAACTTTGGCAACTAAAGTCAATCAACTTCTAGCTTAGATTGAAAACCGCAAAATTTCCAGTCAACTTCTAGTTAGCTTCCAGGCTTGGAAGGAATCTTGCTCGATTTGTTACTTGGAACGTCTTTGGTCGTTGACCAAGCAACTGCAACTGCAACTGCCACTGCCACTGCCACTGCCACTGCCACTGCAACAGCGACACCTCCACGCGTATGTTGAGGGTCACATCCAGCCGGGAATTACCCCATACCGTTCGTTGGTGGCAATCATCACAACAGGAGCGTGCTCAGGTTCAAGCTCAGAAGGGTTGCGAGAGAACCCACCTCAGCATGCCTACGACACACGTGTGTGAGTATGTGTGTATACGTTTCAAGGTTACATGTCTGAGTCATTCTACTGCTGCCTCTGCCTATAGGTTTCCCCTACTGCCATCAACCAACCACAACCACATTGCATAACCTTAGTGGCAGACAAAGCGTTGCCCTTATGCTAATTACTGCCGTTTTTGCACGTACATCCATCAAAGTGGCTATAATTCTCAACTGGTTCCAGTTTAATGGTTCACAATAGAATGGAGAATGTCATGGAATGGATGGAATACATACTTATGTACATATGTACATACATATACAAAGGTAACTCAGTTTACGGCCATTTGGGTTACCACCTTTTTCTTTACGCCGACATCAACTTTTATTTCTTAAGCTTTTTATACTGACTTCTTCGTTGTTAGATTTTTGTCTATCGTCTTCTATGTTTTCTAAGCTATTTTTGGTTTGCTTCTTAGAAATGTGAAATGAGTTAAGAATTGATAGACTTGGCCAAGGTTTCTTGAGACTTGTCTGAAACCCTGGCCGTGATATGATCTATCAAACGTAATTATATGTGCTTTCCTCTCTCTCTCTCTCACACTCTATCTCTCTCACTCTGTTCATTCTATTCCAACTTGATCTTTTGTCTGCCCGTTTATAGGCTGTTCATTTTGCCAGTCATTTTTTGGTTTTTTTTTTGACTACAAAAAAAAAAAAAAAAAAAAAAAAAAACTTGCTTCGAAACAAGTCAAGTCCGTGTTTTTCGACTTGAGATGTTTAGTGAGACGAATCGACATTGTGAACTAATGAAAATCGATAGAGTATATGGCGATCGCTAACGATTTCAACAGACAGCACGTTACGTTACGTTACGTTGCGTTATGTTACGTTGCGTTAGATACGAACTTGATCCGTGTCACACGACGCACACATGGTAATCATGATAATACACTACACGATTAATCATTATTTCTATTTATTTTGAAATTTTTTTTTATTATTATTATTTGCGCAAGCTAAAGAATTACTGATGTCATACGAAAGAAAGAGTATTTAATCTTCGACACACTATCGATAGATTTTCTTGCTCTTGATTCTATTTCAGTTGATTTTTTTTTTTTATCTGTTTGCAATTCAAATACACTCTATAAATTCAATGTAGTCACTAATGTTGTTCGCCGTTGTTGTTGTTGTTCTTCTTGTTATTGTTGTTAGCTCATTGAGCATGTGAAGATTACGTCATGTGCCGAAATTGATATGCGAATACACCAACAACAACAACAGCAACAAGAACAACAGCAAAAGCAACTGTGACAAGAAGTTACAAGCAAAAAAACAAGTTTTGAAAATGTTTCTGTTTCTGTGAAGGGCGGGCAATGGCTGTCGTTTTTCATCTTCTGCCTTTAAAAGTGTTCAAACAATTTGTTATAAAATCAAATAAAAAAAAACAAAGATCCATCGAAGCAGCAGTAGTGGGGGGAGGGTGTTGGAGTAAAGAAGAAAACAAAACTTGTTGCCCGTTGTTTTGTAGCAGCAAAACGTTATGATGTCGGTCTCTGCGTCTCCACTGTCTGCCTAACTGTCTGCTGGTATGTGTGAGCTCGTGTGTGCGTGGGGAGAGTAAGAGAGTGAGAGCAATTTTGCGTGCAAGCGTGGGAGAGAGGTGAGGTATCATAGAATGCACTAGCAGCAGCAGCGCAGCAGCGTTTTCGTTGCCATCGAACTTGAAGTCGCCTTTGCTCTTCTACTGCTGCTGCTGCTGCTATTGCTTCTTCTTCTACTACTGCCGCTGCTTCTTCTTCTTCTTCTACTATTTGTTGTTGCCATGATGAGCGCATACAGGCACTTTACGAAGCTTTCAATTAGTCTCAAAGTCTTTACACGCATGCAGCAAAGCAAGAGCAAAGAGAGCAGAGGTTGAGGTTGAAACAGTGCAGAGGTGTAGAGGCGCCGCGACGGCAGCACAGCACAGCACAGTGAGGCAGTAAATTAATTTAACAAATTACATACAGTATACATATGTACATACATATATGCATATGCATGCGTATGTGTGTGTGTGTGTGTGCCCCACCCGCTATTTAAGCAAATACTACAACCCAAATAATATAAGGCAAATGAAAACGAAACGAAAATGTTAATTGAATATTTTTTTTTTGCACTTGACGTCAAACGGCAACGGGAACAACAACGCCAATCTATGCATATGTGTGTAAGTGTATGTGTATGTAGTGCATGGGAGAAAGAACAACGCCTGCATAGCTGTATATGTATGTATGTATGTATGTCAAAAGCAGCGCTGCATTGCGGCGCGAAATTGATGCTGTCGCTGCTGCTGCTGCTCAGCTGCTGCCGCTGTGTTGATGTTCGCAAGTTTTGTGCGTTCGTCGGCATTTCAATTTCTTTCTTTTTTCTCAAGATTTGTAAAATATATTTAAACACACACAAATCACATGGAATTTATATTATATACACAAACACACACATACACAGTTGTATATATGTACATATGCTTATATAGAAATAACAGCGATCGCAGCAGGCACGAACAGCGTCTAAACTTAAAGCTATGTCTAATTTATGTACAAACAAGGCACTATATTTTTAAACGCACACTAGCACACCAAACAACACACACACCAACACACATACACACATAGAGCTTGATATACACTTGCTAGTTGGGGCAGCCGTGTATTTTAATTGCGTTCACAGAGCATTAGCAGAGAGAGAGAGTGCGGGAAGAGAGTTGCGCCAAAGTGGGAGAGATAGACTGAGAGTGTGTTTGTGAGTGTGTGTGTGTGAGTGTGGAGAGCGTGGGGAGTGGCAAATGGGGTGGCGGCGGTAGTCGCGTTGTTTTATGAACATTATAAGTATGTGAGTTGAAATACAGACTGAGACTGAGAGAGAGAACGAACGAGAGAGCGTTAAGCGAACACTCTCGTGTTCGTGTGTATTATTTTTTGCGATGAACTCACTGTGCGCGCATCCATCCCACCATGGACAACAACAACAAAAACAAAAATTAAAAAAAAAATTACACCAGCAAAAAAAAATTAAATTTAAGAAAAATAATATAACGTGAAATTATAATAGCAGCAACTGGCAAAGCGTAACACACATAGGGAAGCACAAATTACTTTCACATTGTTATATTTTTTTTTTTTTTTTTTTTTTTTTTTTTTTTTGCCTTTTCACTTTATATTCAAACACATCATACATACATGTATGTATGTAGCTATTTGCTGTTTGGTAATTTATATTTGTATTTGTATTTTGATTTTCCACAATACGCGACGCGCATTTACCAACACTGTTGTGGGCAGCAGTAACACCAGCACCCACACAACACCCTTCCCCGCTCGCTACCTTTCGCACTCCCTCTCACACAGCGATGAAAACCACCTTCTAACTAACCAATACAACAACCACTTGCACTCACTAACTGCGTACTGACTGTGTATGTGTGAGTGCGAGTGTATGTGCATGTGTAGTTGTGGTTGTGCGCCTCTTTGGCACGCACCATTGACTTTTGCAATTGCTCTTAATGTTGTTGTTGCTGTTGTTTTCTTTTCTTATTGATTTCGATTTTGATTTTGTTGTTTTGCTTCTTGTTGTTGTTGTTGTCGCTGTGTCACACTTGGCATTTAAATTTGTTAAATTCTGTTAACTAACTAATTCACGCACTTGGGACTATTCAATATTCGACAGCTGCCTGTCGTTGCTGCTGCTGCTGCTTCTTCTCCTGTGTTTTTCAACGTTCTGTGCTTCCTCTTTGCGATTCTACGCGCGTTTTACTTTTGCGACCACCGTCCGTCCTCTTGGGTACTCTCTCACTCTCACCCACTCAGCTACTCTCATGCGCGCACTAATTCTCTCTCTTTTGTTGGCTCTCTTGCTCCCTTTGCCCTTTAGTCAAGACTCCAACACGCACACACACACACACACACATTCACATACTTTCTGGAGAGTAACTAAACTGCTGCCTAGGGTGGTTTAACAAAATATAATAAACAACAACAAAAACAACCAAACTCAATTCACAATAAAATAATAAAACAAAATTTAGGTATATTGTTAAAATGAGTCGCCGTCGTAGTACGTACCGAGCACCCCGCACGTAATTCTCGATTTGTTGTTGTCTGTTTGGCGTTGTCGCTGCGTTTGCCTAACTAAACTTGCAAGCTCGCTGCTAAAAAGTAAAAGATACAACACACACACACACATATATATATATATATACATGTATATGTATACACAGTCATTCACATATTGAAATGTTTGCAGGAGCTTAACGCTGCTGCTGAGCCGCCGCCAATTGAGAGAGAGAGTAAGAGAGAGCGCAAAAGAGAGCCATAGCAAGAGAGCGTGAAGTTCACACGCTGGCGTTGCCACCTGACAGTGTTTACTTGTGTATTGTTCAGCAGCAAAATCATGTACTCTTACTGCGCAGCTCATGAATTCGATTGTCTGGTATATTTCAATATTTTTGGATTAAGTGAATTTCAAAATAATAATTCGTATTTGGCAAATATAAATATGATAAATTATAAAATATTTGTGTACCTAATTACAAACTTTGCAAAATGCACTTTTGCAATTATAACACTAATAATAATTTCCCATCTAATAGGACAATTGACATTCCAGTCTAATTAGTAAAAACACCCAGCACAATTGCAAACGTAAAATATTTGAAAAGCTGTTAAAATTAGCATTACTCACAACGATTAATGCCATGTCTAATTAGCGCATTTCGCACATACACATCAGTCTCGTACCAAAATTAGAATTATTCGCGAAATGCCAACGAGACGCCAAATAAACCCACATCTGTTCAGCGCGCTGGACTAGAATTTCTTCAAAATTGTTAACTAGATTTTACGGAACGCAAACAACCACAGAAAGCAATCAGCGGCCGAGTAAATTGCGCGCGCGCAAAAAAAAAATCTTTTCTTTTTCTATTCTTTTTGTCGGGCCAAACAAAAACAAACACAAGTGGCGGCAAATTTCGGATATTTGGCAGCTGTTACAACAAAACTGCGCCAATTGCCCAAATTGACGTCGTTGTTGCTGCTAATGTTGTTGTCATGATGCGCAATAATAACAAGATATTACAATAACAACGCACATTGTTGTAAAACAACAAAATGAAACGAAATGAAACAAAACAAACAAAACACGCAAAAGCGGTAACGCTCAACATCTGGCAACGCCACTAAACCAACAAACATGACATCACTTTTTTTGCGCACTCACTAAAGTGCAAAGTAATGCGGAGAGCCGCAAAAGCGTGAGAGCGAAGAACCAAAGAGTGTAAGCTTTGATATAACGTGCACGTTACTCTCCGCGCTCTTTGCTCTGCTACCGCTGCTGTTACTCTGCTACTGCTGGTGCTGGTGCTGCTGCTGCCTCTGCTTCTGTTATACACATCAGCAGAAGCAGCAGCAGCCAGTGACGGCAGCGGAACAGCTTGAACAGAAATAAAAATAATAACACAAGAAACATAAACACATAACTATATAAAAAGGTACCACTCGATAGCCAACGGCGAACTGAGGGGGAAGTGAGAATGATGGAAGCTGACTGATAAATGCAAAGTGCTAGTGGGGTGGGTGGTGTGGGGGCAGAAGAGGCGAAACAGACACATGGACTACAAAAAAAAAATGAAATGGGAGCAGAAAATAAGACCGCTACTAGCTTCAGTTTGAGTTTGATATTGTTGGCGGTGGTAAGGGAGAAGTGTTGAGGGGCTGAGTGGGGGAGGGGGTTGTCGCGGTCATTTGACAGTTAATAAACAGGGTTGCCATGGCGTCAGACAGACGGACAGTGGGACAGACACACAGACTGCGCGGCAAACTGATGCTGACAATTGGGGACGTTCGTTTGTTCGTGTCTATTGTTGGCGGTGGCAGCGACGACAACGCCGGCAGCGGCAGCGGCAGAAGCATTGCCACAAACTATTCAGAGCAAACATGCACAAGCACGTACAGAATGTTATGCATGTGCTTGCCGTCTCTATGTGAATGTGAATGTGTGTGTATGTATTTGTATGTATGTATGTATGTATGTATGTAGGTAATAGGGCTGCTTGACAACAACAGCAACAACACGCACTGCTGACCAGCGGCACAATTACCGTTAACATTACATGTATATGTATGCACATACAAACATACAGAAAGCAATGTGACAATGCCTGTCATACGTATGTACATACATACATACATAGCTCCCCCTTCCAGCTAAATTGATGCTTCTTCTTCTATTTTTTTTTTTTTTGCTGTTATGCATGTCAAGTGTGGCTACCGGAAAATCAATCGACAGACTGACAGTTGAAACATGTATGTATGTATGTACATATATATAACATATACACACATACAGAAATATACACTACTTTCACAATAGATAGATAGATATGACACACATGGCCAGTGCTGCTAAAATTTCAAGCATTCACATTCACTTTAAAACAAAAACAACAACAAATGGGAAACGTCTTAACAAATTGTCGGCCACGACTCATAACACATCAAACCCACCTCAGATCACTTTGATTCTCAACTTAATTCAACTCAACTCACCTGAAACTCACCTCACCTCAACGCAATGCAGAGCAGAGCAGAGCAATGCACCTATCTATTCATCCATCTATCTATCAATGTATTTATCTCATAAACATAATCGATAATGGCGTTCGGTTTGTTGTTCTCTTATTCTTATTCTTGTTCTTGTTGTGTTATGTTATGCTTGCTTGTTGTTTCTTGTTGTCTCTCTGCTTCTGTTTCTGCTGTTGCTGCTGCTGCTGCCGCTATTGTTATTGCTAGCTGTCGTCCAACTGTAGTTTGTGCTTTACAAAAGAAAGTTCTGCACAGCAAGTGGAGCTACTCTGCTCTGCGCTGCGCGAGATGACATCACGTTTCGTTAAGCTTAAAGCAAGCGGTCAACCGGCGAATTAAAGCTTCAACAAACGTGAATGTGTCACTGTGCGCCTCTATGGGTGTATGTGTGTGTGCCTGTGTGTGTTCGCTAAGGTCAATGAGAAATAGTGTTGACAGCTTAGCGTATTTCAGGCTATAGGTAGCCATTCTCAAATGGATAGATAATTTCACCATGTCAAAATCATCAAAAATCTAATTATTTTTTATTTACATTTTTTGACTGTTATCGATTCATTACTTATATTTTGATTTTTAATTGAGGTCCTTCTGATGTGTATTTCCAAACATCTGCTACAAACGGACCAAAAACAGGCGATTTTCGAAAAAAAATATAGCTTTTCTAACTTTGAACTGTCATAACCTGGCCAAAAATCAACAGATTTTCATGAAATTTGGATTTTTCTCAATGGTTTTTATCCCGAAATATATCTGCATTTAAATTTTCCCCGTTTTTCAAAATTTTATTTTTTCGACTTTTTTGACCCATCTTCCATACTAAAATCGTCAAAAATCGAAAAAATTTTTGACCGAAATTTTTTGACTCTAATCGATTCTAGGACTCATAACTAGCATTTTCCCTTTTATTTGAGGTGTTTCTGATGAGTATTTCAAGAGATATGGCCAAAAATGTGCAAAAAAGTGTCGCTAAACGGCATATTTTCGCATATTGAACCTCCTCATAACTTTGAATTGCCATAACTCGGCCAAAAATCATCCGATTTTGATGAAATTTGGCATTTTGGAAATGGTTTTTATACCAGATTGAATCTGCATCAAAATTTTTGTAAAATTCGCTATATTCAAATTTTCGATTTTTTTGACCCATTTTCCATACTAACCCCTTGACAAAATCATAAAAAATCTGAAATTTTTATGACTCCAATTTTTTGACTGTAATCGATTCTAGGACTCATAACAAGCATTTTGCTTTTTATTTGAGGTGTTTCTGATGAGTATTTCAAGAGATATGGCCAAAAATGTGCAAAAAAGTGTCGCAAAACGGCATATTTTCGCATATTGAACCTCCTCATAACTTTAAATTGCCATAACTAGGCCAAAAGTCATCCGATTCTGATGAAATTTGGCATTTTAGAAATGGTTTTTATTCCAGTTTAAATCAGCATCAAAATTTTTGTAAATTCGCTATTTTTAAATTTTCGACTTTTTTGACCCATTTTCCATACTAACCCCTTGACAAAATCATAAAAAATCTGAAATTTTTATGACTCCAATTTTTTGACTGTAATCGATTCTAGGACTCTTAACAAGCATTTTGCTTTTTATTTGAGGTGTTTCTGATGAGTATTTCAAGAGATATGGCCAAAAATGTGCAAAAAAGTGTCGCAAAACGGCAATTTCGCATATTGAACCTCCTCATAACTTTGAATTGCCATAGCTCGACCAAAAATCATCCGATTTTGATGAAATTTGAAGTTTTGGAAATGATTTTTATACCAGTTTAAATCTGCATCAATATTTTTGTAAAATTCGCTATTTTCAAATTTTCGATTTTTTTGACCCATTTTCCATACTAACCCCTTGACAAAATCATAAAAAATCTGAAATTTTTATGACTCCAATTTGTTGACTGTAATCGATTCTAGGACTCATAACAAGCATTTTGCTTTTTATTTGAGGTGTTTCTGATGAGTATTTCAAGAGATATGGCCAAAAATGTGCAAAAAAGTGTCGCTAAACGGCATATTTTCGCATATTGAACCTCCTCATAACTTTGAATTGCCATAACTCGGCCAAAAATCATCCGATTTTGATGAAATTTGGCATTTTGGAAATGGTTTTTATACCAGATTGAATCTGCATCAAAATTTTTGTAAAATTCGCTATATTCAAATTTTCGATTTTTTTGACCCATTTTCCATACTAACCCCTTGACAAAATCATAAAAAATCTGAAATTTTTATGACTCCAATTTTTTGACTGTAATCGATTCTAGGACTCATAACAAGCATTTTGCTTTTTATTTGAGGTGTTTCTGATGAGTATTTCAAGAGATATGGCCAAAAATGTGCAAAAAAGTGTCGCTAAACGGCATATTTTCGCATATTGAACCTCCTCATAACTTTGAATTGCCATAACTCGGCCAAAAATCATCCGATTTTGATGAAATTTGGCATTTTGGAAATGGTTTTTATACCAGATTGAATCTGCATCAAAATTTTTGTAAAATTCGCTATATTCAAATTTTCGATTTTTTTGACCCATTTTCCATACTAACCCCTTGACAAAATCATAAAAAATCTGAAATTTTTATGACTCCAATTTTTTGACTGTAATCGATTCTAGGACTCATAACAAGCATTTTGCTTTTTATTTGAGGTGTTTCTGATGAGTATTTCAAGAGATATGGCCAAAAATGTGCAAAAAAGTGTCGCTAAACGGCATATTTTCGCATATTGAACCTCCTCATAACTTTAAATTGCCATAACTAGGCCAAAAATCATCCGATTCTGATGAAATTTGGCATTTTAGAAATGGTTTTTATTCCAGTTTAAATCAGCATCAAAATTTTTGTAAATTCGCTATTTTCAAATTTTCGATTTTTTTGACCCATTTTCCATACTAACCCCTTGACAAAATCATAAAAAATCTGAAATTTTTATGACTCCAATTTTTTGACTGTAATCGATTCTAGGACTCATAACAAGCATTTTCCTTTTATTTGAGGTGTTTCTGATGAGTATTTCAAGAGATATGGCCAAAAATGTGCAAAAAAGTGTCGCAAAACGGCAATTTCGCATATTGAACCTCCTCATAACTTTGAATTGCCATAGCTCGACCAAAAATCATCCGATTTTGATGAAATTTGAAGTTTTGGAAATGATTTTTATACCAGTTTAAATCTGCATCAATATTTTTGTAAAATTCGCTATTTTCAAATTTTCGATTTTTTTGACCCATTTTCCATACTAACCCCTTGACAAAATCATAAAAAATCTGAAATTTTTATGACTCCAATTTTTGACTGTAATCGATTCTAGGACTCATAACAAGCATTTTGCTTTTTATTTGAGGTGTTTCTGATGAGTATTTCAAGAGATATGGCCAAAAATGTGCAAAAAAGTGTCGCAAAACGGCAATTTCGCATATTGAACCTCCTCATAACTTTAAATTGCCATAGCTCGACCAAAAATCATCTGATTTTGATGAAATTTGGCATTTTGGAAATGGTTTTTATACCAGATTGAATCTGCATCAAAATTTTTGTAAAATTCGCTATTTTCAAATTTTCGATTTTTTTGACCCATTTTCCTTGACAAAATCATAAAAAATCTGAAATTTTTATGACTCCAATTTGTTGACTGTAATCGATTCTAGGACTCATAACAAGCATTTTGCTTTTTATTTGAGGTGTTTCTGATGAGTATTTCAAGAGATATGGCCAAAAATGTGCAAAAAAGTGTCGCAAAACGGCAATTTCGCATATTGAACCTCCTCATAACTTTAAATTGCCATAGCTCGACCAAAAATCATCTGATTTTGATGAAATTTGGCATTTTGGAAATGGTTTTTATACCAGATTGAATCTGCATCAAAATTTTTGTAAAATTCGCTATTTTCAAATTTTCGATTTTTTTGACCCATTTTCCTTGACAAAATCATAAAAAATCTGAAATTTTTATGACTCCAATTTGTTGACTGTAATCGATTCTAGGACTCATAACAAGCATTTTGCTTTTTATTTGAGGTGTTTCTGATGAGTATTTCAAGAGATATGGCCAAAAATGTGCAAAAAAGTGTCGCAAAACGGCATATTTTCGCATATTGAACCTCCTCATAACTTTAAATTGCCATAACTCGACCAAAAATCATCTGATTTTGATGAAATTTGGCATTTTGGAAATGGTTTTTATACCAGATTGAATCTGCATCAAAATTTTTGTAAAATTCGCTATTTTCAAATTTTCGATTTTTTTGACCCATTTTCCATACTAACCCCTTGACAAAATCATAAAAAATCTGAAATTTTTATGACTCCAATTTTTGACTGTAATCGATTCTAGGACTCATAACTAGAATTTTACTTTTTATTTCAGGTGTTTCTGATGAGTATTTTTCGAGATATGGCCCAAAATGTTCTACAAACGGACCTAAAATTGAATAATTTCGAGCATAGCTTTTTTTGCGTGGCTTGCAATTTTAGCGAGCACTCAACAGGGCATTACTAACCGGAAAATAATTCTTAATATTATCATTGTTTATAAAGCTAACGTAGGTTCGAAAAAAAAGAACAAAAACTGAAAACAGAGTCGCAGCCCCGCAAACTCAACTGTTATCGGCTGCAGTCAAAAATGTTATCGATATAAGTCTGAACATAAATTCAAAAAGAAGCATAGAAAATTTAAACATAGGTGAACAAAACGCATGTGGGCGGTAGCAGCTTAATTAAAGAGGCGTTTGCGTGGGTGTGCCCAACTTTATTAGACAACACGCACACACACAGACACACGCGGGCAGAGGCAGAGAGAATCCGCAGCTCTATGCAATCGAAAAAGATGTGGGTCAACAACCACCAAATGGAGTTGACCTACATCATGCTTTAAAATGCAAACACACACACATACACACACACGCGCGCACACATTTAAACAGAACGAAGCATTATGTAATAAATGACGACGACAGCAGCGCAGTTTAACGGTATTCGTTATTTCTTTGCAATTGCTGCTGCTGCTGCTGCTGCTGAGAACGTTCAACTGCAGCGCCGGCGCAGCAAAAAGAAAAACAGTTACGCTGACTCCAATTGGAGTTGTTGGTGGTGGTGGTGGTGATGGCGGCGGGCGAGGCTTGCCCATAGAACTAAAGAAGAAGAGACATACAGCGAGAGAGAGTTGGACGAAAGTTTGAGCATGAGAGCAGCAGCAGCGAGAGCGCAGCGCAAAGAGAGCAAAGTGTGTGTGTGTGTGTGTGAGTTAGTGGCTATGCGAATGTAAACATTGCTAAACACATCCTGCCGCCCTCTCTCTCTCTCTCTCTCTCACGAACATTCGCTCTTTCACTTCTTTGTGCATGTGTGTGTGTGTGAAGGAAGTTTTAAAATCCAAAAAGTAATTATCGATTTAAAAACGTTTTGTTGCTGCTTAAGAGAGCGGGGCTAACAGAGTTCATTGCATGCAATTTGGATTAAGCACATACTATGCATGAAGGCACACTATTTATGTCTTCCTCTATCTCTCCCTGTCTGTCTGTCTGTCTCTCTCTCTCTCTCTCTCTCTCTCTGTCTCTCTCTGTCTCTGTCTCACTGTGTGGGCTTTGGGTCTAAGCCAGAGATCAGCTTTCAGGGCATACTATAAGCTGCATTCAATTTGAAGTGAAAGCTGCCAAAAAGTCATTATTCTGATTGTCTTTTTCTCAGTGTATGTACAACATAAAACTAGGCCTAATTTTCATCACACAGACAGAAAGATAAAATATTTTAGATAAATTTAAAAAAAAAGCAGTACATGTTTCTTGCTTGGAAACAAAGGGTTCATTAACTTGCAGCTGTAGAAGTCTAGTTTTCTTATTTAATTGTTTATTATTTCTTTCGTTTTACACTCGAAAAAAAAAGCCATTAAGAGATGTACGCGTGAGTTAAGCTTATGCCACATAAAGAAGCTTTCACTCACGCCCCACACATTTGTAAAGTTCAAGCAATTATATCCAATTTCGTAAATGGTTCGCGTTTGCTGGAATTTATAGAATTTTTCAATCTAATTTAGCACATTAATCGTAATTGATGTGTGTTTGATAAAGACACTGGGAATGAGAACCAATCAGCATAAAAAATCTAATCAAATTTTCTCTTGCACAATTTGTTTTTGTTTAGCGTTTTTTTTTTTTTTTTGCTCATTCCCCCTAGAATTCCTTATTGCCCAAAGCCATGCAATGTGACGTCACAGATGGGAAATGAGTTGGAGAATTTGCCCAGATCGGGTGAAAAAAAAGCTATAGCTTTTTATGGCTTTTGTTTATGATTGCCTACTTATCTGTCGCTTTCTTTCTGCCTATGTGCCTTTCTCTCTGTTCACTGTGCTTTGTTTTGATTGTGTTGTGCTTTCGTCTTTTGTAATTATTATTATTACTATTTATTGTACTCACTCTTCTTGCACCTCAATGCCGCTATCGTCTATATTCTGTTTTGCATAGTCACTGTAACTGTTGCAGCCGCTGCTGTTGAGTAGCGGTAAATGCGTTGCTGCTGCACCAGTTGTTGTTGATAATAGCGACGCTGCTTGCTGCGACTGCGACTGACCAGCAGCGGCAGTGGCAGCAGCAGCAGCATCGGCTGCATCGAAACCAAAGCTTGGCTCCACGTGCTCAGAGAGCGGCGTCGGCGTCTCAAATACCAGAGTCTCCACCATGGAGCCTTTTGATGACCCAAAAGACACACTGAAAAAAAAATATATACATAATTAAGTCAAATAAAGTCAAATAAGTTACTGATTTTGCTGGATTTATGTTAAATATGAATTTCTTTTTATAAATGTTACTAGATCTAGCTACTAAATTACTAAGCTGACAGCATTGAACATAGAGAGTACTCTGTTACTCAGAAATGAAGTATTCAGTTAAGTTATTAAATATTTTATTAATAACTGGAAATAGCTACAAAAAAGCTAAACCGACAGCGCTACTCTTAGAAGAAAATCTCAAAACTAAAGTATTCCGACTTTGTTTACTAAATTTAGCTAGTAAATAGCTAAAGCAACAGCTCTAGTTGTGAGCTAAGCAAAGTCGATCATTAGAGAGAGGAGCTTTTGAAAACTTACCGCTTGAGGCCGACGCTTTTGGTGCCAAGCTTACTGAGCTTGGGCTTTTTCTGATTCTGACTCTGATTCTGATTTGTGGGCGGGCGGTTGAATTTATCACTTTGATCGCTGGAATCGGCAGCGCCGGCGGTTGTCGCCGTCGTCTCCTCGGACAGATCATCGATGTCGCTTCTGTTGCTGCTGTCGTTGTTGTTGTAATTGTTGTTGTCGTTGTCATTGGCATTATTATAATTATTGTTATTATTGCTGTTGCTGCTGTTCATGTTGTTATTGGTGGTCTGCATTTGTTGCTGATGTTGTTCGCGGGACGGATGCTGCGACGCATGCACAAGCGGCAATGACAGCGACAGCGACGTTGGCGGCGATGCAGCTAATGGCGGCGACGGCGGCGTCGGAGTCGGCGTTGGAGTGCTGCCGCCACCACCGCCACCGCCAAGCAAATGCGTACGCTCATCACAGCTATCCAGCAAGGTAGAGTTGGCGCCTATGTTAACAGACATGTCAGCGATATCGATACCACCACCACCACCAACACTAGTAACATTGGTGCTGCTGCTGCCCGACGTTGACTGCACGTTGTCGGCAGCCAGCATTGTGTCGGACGTTGAGGTTAGCAGCGACTGCGACGCTTCAGGTGGAGAGTTGATGTAGAGTTTGAGCTTAATAGAAGTTTCCTCGTTACTGGCGCAGGCGAGATTCAAATTTTCATTTTCACAGTTTCTGCAGCTTCTAGTTGTTGTTGTTGTTGTTGTTGGTGTTGTTGTTGGTGCAACGATGGCCAGCATGTGGCATCAACGGGTCAACTGACTCTGTTGCACTAGCGACTGGCTAAACGCGAATGCGGGCCAAAAGCAGAACAGTGCAGAGCAGCGACGTCACAAAACAAAACAAAAAAGGAAAACAATAAAACTGCGACTGCGACAGCGACAGCGACGTCGACGAAAGCTTTGGCAGCAACAACAATAACAATGCGGCGTTGGCAAATGTGTGTGTTTTTTTTTTGTATCTTTCCTGTCTTCTGTTTCTTTCAGCAGTCGGTATGAATGCTTTATTTCTGCTGCTCGCTTGCCGCTTGATTGAATTTAAACCGGACGCAGCACGACGTTGACGTTAATGTTCACGGCGGCAGCGACGGCGACAGCGACAGCGATTTTAACGTCAACAGAATAACAACAGCAACAACGACGACGACGGCGACGACGGCGACGACGGCGACGACAATTCTTGCATACGAATAATGCGCCTCTGTCTCTGGTCTCTGCTTCTGTGGCTACGGCTGCGGCTGCGGCTACCGCTAACTGCGCCTTTTTTTTCTCGTTTTTGTTTCACCTTCTTCTTTCACACAGCGTACTTATACAATTGTACGTCGCACTGAATTTCCGCAATGAAATTAAATGAATTTTCACATACATATGTACACACACATACACACAGATTATTAGCACCCACAAGGCACAAGGAAAAAAAAAACGAAAAAAAAATTAAAAAAAAAGACAGCACAACAATATTCAAATGCAAAACAACAACAAACAAACGACGCTCTCAATAATTGCACTAAACATGGACGTGAGAGAGAGAGAGAGAGAGACCGCGAGAGCGAAAGATGCGAATTGATATGCGACCGTTGCGATATACTGATTAACGCGTTACTCGAACAAGTTTATAAATAAATATTATGTGCATGTGCATTTAATAAATGCGCTTTCCTGTTGCTATTTATTTGGCTTTTTTTTTGTTATTTTTGGGGGGGCCCTTAATTTGACGTGTGTCGCCGTGTGTATTTGCTGCGCTTCGAATTTCAGCCACTGTTGCCGACAGTGTGACTGAGCTGCCGATATTCAAATAAGCTAGCATGCGCAAATTTTGGTCACAGCGACAGCGCAACAGTTGGTCACACTTGATCCAATTGGAATTCAACGAAGTTGGCAATGCAATGGGAGTTGTGATGAGCTGCCAACATGTAATGAAATAGAAAATGCATATATTTTAGTTGTGAAACTGATATCGTTGATCTTATGTAAATTAGCAATTGAAATATGGTATAGTTAAAATTCAAAAATTTATCTCAATCAGTTTTCAAATATTTGATGTTGCAAAACAAAATCGATAAGAACAGTAAATTAGTCTTACAGAGTTTAAAATTAGAGCTAAAAGTGTATATTTAATTAAACACGTATTATTATATCTATAAATTTAACTTAAATTTGGTTACTAAAAATCGTTTATTTGTGCTTATCGATAAAAATTATTGCCACACTCTATCCAGAGTTGCTGTGCGATAGTTGCAATAATCGCCAGCGATATCGTATATAAGTTATCGCCCATATCGATAGACACGGCATTTGTCATCTGTGCAAACAACGTACAACAACATTGAAGATAAAATTGCTGCAGCAACAGTTCCATTAACAAGTATTAACAACTGTCAACACGTCCATTTCGGCAGCTGTAAGTATGCATACGTAATTGTGCTAAACATAAAATGTACAAGAAAACTGAAAAACAAGAGCCACATAACAAAGCTTAAATTGTTAAAAAAAAGCCGAGCTATAACACCCGCGCACTCTCATACTCCGCTACTTTCTTCGCGTTGAGCCTTCTCTTTGTTTGTGTGAATGTGTGTGTGTTTTGTGTTTCAATGTGTGAGTATGAGTCAGAGTCGCAGCCCTACAAGAAATAACAACAACAACAGTAACAAGAAAAAGAAATGCGCTATTTGTGTGCCAGTCTCATTTACGTGGAATTTATGTGATAGCAGCAGCGGCAGCGCCACAAAAATGGGGCGCGGTTAATGATATTTATCAAGAAATTCGTCTGCAGCTGCTTATGCATGCACAGACACACACACACTCACGCACATGTGCATGTGTATATGTGTAGCTGCTGTTTTAATGCCATTTATGGACTTTCAATTAAGCTGCTCTCAATATGTGCGTCTGTATGTGTGTGTTTTCGTTCATTGTTGAGTACGAATATTTGGAGAAACAAACACACTCACACATGCATACAAACGAACTCACATATGGAGTCATACAGCGGCTGTCGTTGACGTTGCCACTTTTTTTGTTTTTGCATGACTCACACACATACAGTACATTACATTTGGGAATGATCTTCAGTGACAACAGTGTTGGCAACACTAAAATGCCCGCTAACAAAGCAAACGACTTTTAGCGTTAAAAGCTAAAATGTTGCACTTTCTTAATACAATTGCAGCTTTAAGTTGACATAAACTATGCAAACATAATATATAAATTGCATAAATTCAATAAACGCAATATGATCAACATTTGCGCTTAGCTATAAATGGCTAAACTGCTAAAGTTTTGTCGGCATTTGGCTAGAAGTTGTGCAACACTGTTCACAGTGCGATGAAGAGAGTGGCGGAGAGGGAGAGAGAGGCTGCTATGACTGTGTGACATAGTTTATGGATGAAGCTTTGGCTGAACTTGCCGCCAGCTGCAGCGGCTATGTGGCTATATATAGACATAGATCTATGACATGAGATTGGGGGGGAAGCGTGTTTTGGGGTGGCATGTTCACTAAATGGTTTGCAACTAATGTTTATTTATTTTGTTCAGCGCAGCCACAACACGACACATCACCACAGACGTTGCACGCACACACACCAAACACACTCACACACATACACACACATATATACATATAGATCAAGATGTCGTCACGCAAAACCGCCGGACGTCGTGCCACCACCAAGAAGCGCGCCCAACGTGCCACATCCAATGTGTTTGCGATGTTTGATCAGGCACAGATTGCCGAATTCAAGGAGGCCTTCAATATGATCGATCAGAATCGGGATGGTTTCGTTGAGAAGGAGGATCTGCATGATATGCTGGCGTCCCTGGGCAAAAATCCCACCGATGATTACTTGGATGGCATGATGAATGAGGCGCCGGGTCCCATCAATTTCACCATGTTCCTCACGCTGTTCGGCGAGCGTCTGCAAGGCACTGATCCCGAGGATGTCATCAAGAATGCCTTCGGCTGTTTCGATGAGGAGAACATGGGTGTCCTGCCCGAGGACAGGTTGCGTGAACTCCTCACCACAATGGGTGATCGTTTCACAGATGAAGATGTAGGTCCAAGTTGAGCTATGATTCATTAGTTGTTTGAACTAATCCCCCTCCCCAATTCAACATCTATTCCAATTTTCAGGTGGATGAGATGTATCGGGAGGCGCCAATAAAGAATGGTCTCTTTGACTATCTGGAGTTTACGCGCATTCTGAAGCACGGTGCCAAGGATAAGGATGAGCAATAAAAACGATATGAAGAGCATATTGAGAGTGGAATCAGTTTAAGTTCATTTTTTTTTTGTCTCTTTTTTGCTGAACTGATTCCAATGATTCCAGCTCCTCCGGTTCCGGTTAATACACTGTCCAAAAAACACTATTTTATCATTCATACGAATCCGTGTATTCTTAATATTATTATTATTATTATTCCTCCATTATTATAATATTCATGCATATATATATGTATTTTTTTTTTATTGTTTGGAGTTCTGTTCTTTGCATTTAAAATCGAACTGATATAACATGAATGATTTTTCCCCCGATTTTCATAAGTATTAACTCATATATATATTATATATACAAGTATACATGCCTAAATACAACTACATTGCCCACTATACTTAATTAGTTGACGTCTTCTTCTTTATACCATCTATATCTCCTTCGTCTTGCTTTATTACTAGACTACATTATAAAGCCTAATTGAAATCTTATATATCACATATCTATATAGATATGTATATAGTTAAGTGCAATTCCCAGTACGTGTATTACCAACGATGATCGCCCATATCTATGTAAACCTGTGTTGTCTATAGGCGACTGTACTCCACGTTTGTGGGCGCCGTATCGAAGCGTCTCTGTATCCGAGTCCTGTAGGCCTCCATCACCTGATTCAGTACGTCCGCAAAGAGTATCGTCCCGAAGAAGACGAGTATCGTGCCCACCCAGTGGCTGAGAGTGAAGGGATTCCTGAAGTACATGATGGAGAAGAGCAGCGAGACGAACTTGCGAAGTGTCACCACCAGTGTCACTGTGAGGGAGGCACATTCCGTGGTGAGGACATAGACGGAAGCGATGCATATGTACTGGGTGACCACGTTGCACAGCAGATAGAAGAACATCAATGGGAACGAGATGGAGAGACTGGTGCCGGGCACTGGCACCGAGACACTCTCCGAGTCCACAGCTATTGCCCAGTGCTGGGCAATGTTGCCCGCCATTACCAGGAAACCGGGCAGGGGCAGCATGTGTGTGTAGAAGAGGGCCTCATTGGGATGTTTGCCATGTCGCTTAAAGATGACCTCCTGGTAGATGCCCATGTAGGCAGTGACCAGCAAAGCAATCGCCAGCAATGCGATGCCCACGCACCACCAGAAGAAATCCGAGTAGGAGGTCTCCACCTTCAGCGAGTGATGCGTGTTGTCCTTGACATCGCCACTGGACATCAGTGTACACAGTATGATGCCACCCGTGATCATGGCCACGGAACTGTATTGCCTCAGATTGTAGCGCTTCTTCAGCAGAATGATGCCCATGATCATGTTGGCCATCAGGGAGCCACTGCGAAAGATCATGTGCAGCGGCATGGCAATGTTGAAGTTGAAGGCATAATTGTTGCACACATTCGCCCCAAAGAAGAGCACCACCAGCATCACGTAATCCCTGAGGCTGATCTTGGGTCGGACCGTGAAAAACTTGGATGTGAAGAAGAGACCTTCAAGGGCGATAAAGAGGAACTGGAGGAAGGTTATCAAGTTGCCGGCACCGGGATCGATCTTGATGATGAGCTCCAGGAAGACGACGTTGCTGCAGCAACCGACAAAGACCAGGATCATGGCGAGCAGCGCTTTGATGTTGATGGCCATGATGACGAGAGCAACTGTGGAAAAGTGGAGAGAGCATGATTGGTACCGACTGACTCAACATAGTCTCCGCGCGGATACCTCGTAGCATTATCAGAGCGAGGGGAGAGATAACTTTCTAAGATATACTCTATAGACATGGAACAAGAGAACCTGATTAAATTATTATCTGAGAATAACATACGAAAACATGGGAGAAAACTATGCGATGATTGTAGGAGATCAAAAAAAATATTGGGAAATTTTTTAAAATTAAATTCAGTTACATTTAAAATGTTCTCTATAAGAAATTCGTGATAGGTGATATTCGTGATAATATCACTGAAGATCCATTTAAAGCCTTGTGTATATATCTTGAGAAATATTTTACTTTAATTAATTAAAGTCATATTCTTTTCATCTTTCGAAAATTTCTTCAAAAATTTTTTTTTTTTTTTGAAAATTTTCCCAAGTATTATTTTTATTTTTTCACAATTATTCTATATTAATATATTGAAGTCATATTCATTTCATATTTCGCGAATTTCTTCAAAAATTTTAAAAATATTTTCCGTTCATTTTTTTAAATACTTTTTTTTAAATTTCTTCAAGTATTATTTTAAATTTTTTTTGTTTTAGCACTATTTTCTAATTTATTGAAGTCATTATTCATTTCTAACATCGCGAAATTCTTAAAAAATTTAAAAAATATTTTTCTTTTTTCTGATATGTTTTTGAAAATTTCTTCAAGTATTATTTTTATGTTTTACCACTATTTTCTCATAATTGATTGGAGTCATATTTGCAAGTTTCGAGTCGCTTTTTTTATGACTTCTTGGGAACCTCAATTACTTACTATAAGTGTTTTGGGGGTTCACCTGATAAAAGTACGATATGATTATGATATGATAGCGGAACTATCTCTTGTATGTTAGGAGAGCGGCTAAAAAAAAAGTCAAAATGACCTTCTGCAGAGTATCTCCTTCAAACACTCTATAAAGTATATAGACATATAGATTATTTGATATGGGAAGTCTGTCGAAGAACTTCAGTTATTTCTCGCACCACGGAACTCACTTTATATGGATGCACTAATAGGTAGGTCTCTTAGGTGCACGTCTGCACGCTGCGTGTTGATCCCGTCGAATGGATGCCACATCCACAGATCGGGGGACTCGAAGCATGCCGCAACGTGTGCACACCAGAGACTTACTCAATTATCTATCTGTCCATAGTGACGTTTTTTTTCTGGTTTTCAGAAGACGCGTATGGGTCGCAATTGTACTGGGTTGGGGTTACCTATCGGGGCACGTAGCACCTGCGGTTCTTGATACGACACACATCAGAGTAGTGCGAGAGGCAGGTTCAATTTCGGACTGAAGAACTTGACATGTCTTTCAAATACTTGGAAGGTAACTCAACTCTATAAATGAGCGGAAGTTGTCCACATTGATAAATTATTTATGATCCTCTATATAATAAAGTGCTGGCAAAGTGATAAAGTCTCTCATCGAACATGGGTTTATCACACTAATTCTAAATTCTGCACATTTCCCAGAAACTGCAAACGTCATTTTTGAAAGTTCACTCAAAAAAACAAAAAAAAAGTTATACTTTATAGAACTACATATATGAAATGTTATATCTTCCCGATAAAACTTCCACATACTTTGATATAATTGAATTGGTCTACGTTTCGAGGCACAACCGACTTCGCAGACTTATCAGACGATCTGATGTAGCCAAAGTGTTTTTTGGCAATTCCAGAAAAAAAAATTAATAAAATAATAATGCCAACTTTTAGCTAATTACAATTGCCACTAAAAGTATTCTTTTGTTATTGCTAATAACTAGTTTTTTTTTTATTTTTTTATTTTTTTTCTTTACAAAGAATGCGATGTTGTTTGCCGTACGACGATCCTCGTCGAAATGTTGGTGGCGGTGCCAGAGACCCCAAGTTAGACGAAGGTAACCGTAGTGATAGAGAAAGAGAGAGACTCTGATGTGTGTGTGTGGGTAATGTGGGGTAGTGGAGGAGGGTATATCCGTTAACTATGCTTGTTGGAACAGCTGTTGGCCCATTGTCTCTGAAGTGTCAACTGAACTAAGAACCCCGTCTGATATGATGATAGTATAAAACAATAAACCAAAAAAAAAAAAAACGAACTCAAACTTATGAGGTCTCTAAAAAAGTTTCATAGCCCAAGCAAGAAAAGTATTTCCCGAGATACCCTGTAATATACATATGTATATAAGGATCAATTCGGTAAATATATGTACTTATGTATCCCCCTCTCGAAGTCTTATCTGTTGGGACTGGTCAGGTCCCTTAATTGATATACCCAAAATTCTTTACCTTAATTGCACTTTGTGATAGGACCCAAGAGGTTCGCCCAGAATAGAAGAAGAAGAATCCATGAAACATGTTCCGATTTTGTAAGACAAGTTTTTCTGGGTATGCCAAGACCATAAATACCCTAGATCTAGCTTAATTAATTAAGATTTGCTTATATTTTGAAGTTCCATTTTTGAAGTCAAGACACCTATTATATTTGCAGAGAGATATTTTTTTTTTTTTAACCCTTTTTACAGTTTTTTTTTTTTTTTTTTTTTTTTTTTTTTTTTTTTGGAAATAATTATTAAAACAGCTGCCATAGATTCCCAAATGATCTAGAGTTGAATAAATATATCTTTATGGGAATTATTTTTAGCATAATTTGACATACTTTTTGTTGTTATCTGTCATATCAAGTGCTGATAGAGGTTGGGTATAATTGCATATATGACTTTATTCTTAGGTAAACTAGATATTATCTAAAGAGTTTCTATTACTCGGATATATGACTTATCTGAGATACATAAAGAGATCGACACCATAATGTCATATCACAGAACAGATCTGATATGAATATAAGTATATATGTTAAACAATATGATATGAATTATGAGACATCATAAAAGTAATGTCACTAATGTCAGAAATGATAAATTACAGGGTATTATAAAGTGATAGTACTTCCTGAGTTACATATAGTCCCATATATTGACAGTCATGTCTAGGGTTTGTTTTAACAGTTGTTGAGGTTAGAAAGATTTTTGAGAGCGGACAATAAAAGAGAATTTCGACGACAGAGAGAGAGAGAGAGAGTGAGTGAGAGAGAGAGAGTGAGAGAGTGAGAGAGAGAGAGTGAGAGACATTGCTGAAACAATAGATAGAGAGAGAATGAGAAAAAGAATCAATTTGAAAATATGACAGTAACAATTTTGAAATTAACAGAAAAATAATATTGAAACATTGTAAAGGATATAATTTGTATACAAATACATAGAAAGAGAGAGAACTATATCAAATAGAGAGAAAGTGATGGAAACACAGCGAGTTTACAATGAAGTGAGACAGAAATATGAAGTTGTGGCGAGAAAGTGAAAGGGATAGATTTCCGTTTTTACAAGTACATTGAGTATTATTGTTTTTGATTATTAATATTTTATTTAAAAAATTCGCTAAACATATATATGTATTATAAACAAAACAAATTAAAACATTTCTTAAGCTCTAGAGACACACGGTTACGAAACTATATCGCGACAGAGACGGCAATAGGCATATAGAGAAGGAGAAGGAAATACATACATTTACATAG
Source organism: Drosophila quadrilineata (assembly GCA_018150725.1). NCBI lineage: Eukaryota > Metazoa > Arthropoda > Insecta > Diptera > Drosophilidae > Drosophila > Drosophila quadrilineata. The sequence continues at coordinate 21,986,602 of JAECWN010000432.1, forward strand.
AGTAGATTACGTATGTATGAAACTTTGGACTTACTTTATATACATAGTTTAAACCTATTTACAACATGCATGGAAAGAGACAAATATAGAGCAGGATGTACATATGCAGACAGCAGAGCGAAAGAGACAACCACACGGAGAGCACGGCAAAGAGCGAGACAACACGACACGAATGGGACTCCGACGAGGCAAGGTTACTGGGGAATGGGAATAGAATTGATCACGGACTATTTTGTTTTTAAGCTTTTTTCCATGTTAGATGGCGGATCGGATGGCATCCTCATCAGACTTAACGGGTCTTCAGCTTTGACTTCTTCTCGCCCTCCAACCGTCGCTGGGCACGCGCCTGATACGCATCCTTCACCTGATTGATCACATTGGCAAAGAGTATCGTCCCGAAGAAGACGAGTATCGTGCCCACCCAGTGGCTGAGAGTGAAGGGATTCCTGAAGTACATGATGGAGAAGAGCAGCGAGACGAACTTGCGAAGTGTCACCACCAGTGTCACTGTGAGGGAGGCACATTCCGTGGTGAGGACATAGACGGAACTGATGCATATGTACTGGGTGACCACGTTGCACAGCAGATAGAAGAGTATCAGCGGGAAGGAGATGGACCAATTCAGGCCGGGCACAGGCACTGCAATGGCCTCCGAGTTGACGGCGATGCTCCAGTGTTGGGCAATGTTGCTCGCCATGATTAGGAATCCTGGCAGGGGCAGCATGTGTGTGAAGAAGAGGGCCTCATTGGGATGTTTGCCGTAACGCTTATAGATGACCTCCTGATAGATGCCCATGTAGGCGGTGACCAGCAACGCAATGGTGAGGAGCGCGATCCCCACTCCCCACCAAAAGAACTCCGAGTAGGTCGTGTCCACCTTGAGTGTGTGATGCGTGTTGTCCTTGACATCGCCACTGGAGACGAGGGTGCACAATACGATGCCCAGGGTGATCATGGCCACGGAACTGTATTGCCTCAGATTGTAGCGCTTCTTCAGCAGAATGATGCCCATGATCATGTTGGCCATCAGGGAGCCACTGCGAAAGATCATGTGCAGCGGCATGGAGATGTTAAAGTTGAAGGCATAATTGTTGCAGACATTCGCCCCAAAGAAGAGCACCACCAGCATCACGTAATCCCTGAGGCTGATCTTGGGTCGGACCGTGAAAAACTTGGATGTGAAGAAGAGACCTTCAAGGGCAATGAAGAGGAACTGGAGGAAGGTTATCAAGTTGCCGGCACCCGGATCAATTTGTACGATGAGCTCCAGGAAGACGACGTTGCTGCAGCAGCCGACAAACACCATGATCATGGCGATCAGAGCCTTCATGTTGAGGGCCATGTTCTGCAGATACGCGTGGCGAAAGAGAGAGAGAGGGATAGAGAAAGAGAGAGAAGAGCAGACTGTGAGTGAGGGTTATGACAACCACTATTTGGGTTTAGCTGAGGAACAGACTCTCTAAGGTTGTCCGTCTTATCAGTGGTCAACGCGACAATTTTAGGCACGTCTCGCTGATAACACACACAAGTATATGTGTATGTGTGTGTGTGTGAAGGACTTACGTATTTTTAGTAAGTTGTGTTGAAATTGCCAAGTATCTATTTCAACCAAATAATGCTGAGTTGTAAGAATTTCTTGTAGCTGTTGCAAAATAGTGTCGAGTCATGGCGAGTTTGGTATTTGAAAGTGATTGAAAAATGTAAATATAAGCATTAGTTATCAAATATAAATAGAGTTCATTAAATACATACATACACGCACATACACACACACATACATATGTAGATGTATGATATCCGTATACACGTGCTTCCAGTTTCAAGTTTAAAACCTGAAAACGATTTGAACCGAAAGTCGTTACTATTGTTCTCCTTGTTGTTGTTGTTGTTGTTGCTGCTGATCGGTCATGATTGGCTGCGCCCCTCAGTCTGCTTCCTCTTTTTCACCAGCCACTGTCTCTTTCGCTTACACACGTTCGCCGTGCAGCCAGCTTCCTCACACACACACACACACACACACACACACACGCACACAGACTCGCACGCAAATTACCGCATTTAAATGCAATGTGACCTTCAATTTTTCAGCATGCCTTTTATGCAGATTTGGCGTGCACCAATTGTTTTTGTTATCGCCGTTACAATAATTTATATAACTTATTATTGCCGCTACCTTTATTAGCAACACTAAATGCTGAATAATTATTGCATTTGCTGTTGCTGCTGTCGCTATGCCCGCGACTGTGTTGCTTGGCAATTCTAATTGTTTTGGCTGCTGCTAGAACAGCTGCTGATTAGCATATCGATAAGTGCCCCTATCGCTATCGAAGAGCGCTCAAAATGCGTTCTCCATACGCGCATAATTGCGTTTGACAGCGTTGCCAGCCCAATCCAAAATGCAAAATGCGCGCTAAATTCAAATTTGAATATTTTATGTGACCTACATAACTTAACAAAAAAAACTTAATCAATAAAACATTTCTGAGCATAACTGTATTTTAAGTATATACAATTTTGAGAGATTGCATTGTAATAGTTATAACTGTTAGTGAGCTTAACACATTGCTACGCAAAATTGCACAAATATTGACATGCTGATAAGTATTTCACTTTGCATGACTAAAGTAACAGATACATAATATATCTGTATATCTGGCTGCAATCAAGTGTTATGACTTTGAACCAGCATTATAGATCTCTTGGCGAAACAATTAAGTTATCTTGGCTGATAAGACGGCGGCATAATGTGATGTGGATACAATATTTAATATTTGGCAGGCAATCTCAGCGGTTATAAAGTAATATCTTTAATGCTTATTAGACATCTCTGATATCATGTCATCAGATAAATAGCTTCTCCATACCCACAGAATATCCATTTCAAGTTCGAAACCGACCGTTGCCACAACATGACCGCCAAGCTTTGCCAGATAGTTTTGCTGGCGTCGCTCGTTGCCAGCAGCCAACAGGTAACTAAGGTTGCCAGACTGTTAGCAGACTAAAGTGCATTTCCGTTGATTTTGAAACGTGCTTGAATATGAAATGTGATCGCATTTTAAGGCAAGCCAAATAAATGTTCTTGATTTTTTTTCCAATTATTGATTGCAGTTATCAAAGCCCACGGACAACAGCTATGTTGCCGCCGTGGTGGAGTTTCCCACACAAACGGGCACACCCTTGGATAAGTGCAAAAAGGCCACCCAAGGTTTCTTGAATATACTGGAGGATCCGGTTGTGGCCGATGTGGACATTATTGTCTTTCCCGAGTACGTTTTGAATAGCGACGAAGTGGCCACATTTGTTCCAGATCCAAGCCTCAAAATCACGCCTTGCTACTCGCCCGACTACGAGGTCTTCCTCGTGGACCTCTCGTGTGCCGCGCGTGCGAGAGGTGTCTACGTGGTGCTCAACCTGCATGAGAAGGAACTGTGTGCCAATGGCACTGGTTCCGACACCTACAATCCCTGTCCCCCCAATGGCATTCGCTATTTCAACACAAACGTCGTCCTGGATCGTCGCGGTAGGATCATATCCCGGTACCGCAAGACACATCTGTGGCGTCGTGAGTACAATACCAAGGCGGTGCTCCGTCAGCCAGACTTGTCCACCTTCGAGACGGACTTCGGTGTCACCTTTGGCCACTTCATTTGTTTCGACATGCTGTTCTATGAGCCCGCCATGCAGTTGGTGCGCGACCTCAAGATCACGGACATCATTTATCCCACGTTCTGGTTCTCGGAGTTGCCCTTCCTAACCGCTGTCCAATTGCAGGAGGGTTGGGCCTTTGCCAACGACATCAATCTACTGGCTGCCGATGGCAGTGAACCAGAGATACGCACCACCGGCTCCGGCATCTATGCAGGTCGTGCCGGACGCATCGATGCGGGCATTTTCGAGACCGCCACCCAGAAGATATTCAAGGCGAGGGTTCCCAAGCGTAGCAATTTCGATGGAGCTGCCTACGAATTGCCGCCGAAGGTAATCCCCGCCTTCACGGCGCAGGCGGTGACGACACGCTATACCAAACTGGCCACCTTCCGGGACTCCAACGTGGAGGTATTCGAGACCAAGCTGATACCGGATGCGACTCTATCGGTGCAGGAGAAGCTCTGCCATCGTGAATTCTGCTGCAATTTCGAGATTGAACGACGCGCCATCAGCATCTCCGCGAATGCTCCATACTATCGGTATCGCATAGCGGCCTATCATGGCAACGAGACGAGCTTCATCGGTGTGGATCGCTGTGAGGAGGCGATCTGTGCCATCTTTGCCTGCACCACCGACGAGCTGTTCAGCTGTGCCCGCATCTTTCCCACCTCCCAGAGTGTCGAGAACAAACATTTCTTTGAGAAGATTCACATTACGGCCCAGTTCCCAGCTGCCAAGCGTCGCCTCATCATCCCCAGCACCCTGAATGGCGTCATGTTGCCCCTCGATGTCGCCCAATACAAGTGGTCCGAGGATCCAGTCCAAACGAACAGTTCCACGTCAACACAGATCGGCTTGGAACTGTTGTCCCCCGTCAACGATCTGTTGTCCTTCGGCATTTGGGCCAACTACTACACAGAGTTGCCAACCACTCACAATTTGGATCACTTGCAGCCAGGACAGGGTGGCAACTCTGCCGCATCACAACCATGGGTGGCAACACTAGTCACACTTGGCATCGGCTTTGTTTTGCTTAACAGTTTTTAGTATTCCAAATATTTATATTATAATTTTTACATTTACACTTCGAGCCATAAAAATAGCTACACACCGTTTGCAGTCGTATTTAAGGCGGAGTTAAACTTTTTTATGCATTTTTTTTTACACTTTGTTTTTTTTTAACATTTTAATTTATAAATAATAACATAACTTTGCAATATTAAAAAAATACTTTAAATCAATTTTGGTATGAATGGCGTGAATAGAGCTTAACCCGAAAATAATTCAATATTTTTCAAAATTAATACGAATGTCATACCTCCGCTGGAATATGTCCGCGATTTGAATGTCATTTTAAAGCGTCATATCTCCGCTTCCAGTATTTTACCAGCAACTTCTCAAAAATGAATTCTTTTTCAAAAATATACGGATTGCTTAAATGACATATTTTCAATATTTCATGTCATATTAAACTCCAACCATTAGATGGGCAACTAAAAACCAAAAACAAAAATTTTAAATTTTTGTAAAGGTTTCTTGCGATTCTTAAGTGTATAAACAACTCTCGCTTAAAGTTATCTAGAGAAATCTTGAAATCCATTTCAAATCTCTTCCAGTTTCCCAACTGAATTCGATCTTAAGTTATGTGGCATATTCCATAGTCTCCAAAATACCGTTAACAATTCAAATATAGAAAATGGCGCCAAAGTCTGTTATGTGTTTGGAGGCCTCCCCGATAACTCTACACGGCACGAACCAGGACGAAGGAGCTGCCTGCCTGCTGTGTAGAGTTGCTTCCAGCGGCTGCGCATTCCACACGCTGTCGACGTCGCTGCCGGCGCGGACTGACGGTGTCTGTTTGCATTTCCAACAGGTGACCGAGCGCCGGCGTCGCTGCCGAAGCTGGCAGCGCTGCCGTGCAACAGTCGAACAGGGGCCGCTATTTATAATGAGGCTGTTGCACAAGGACAGCGCAAAAGTCGACCATGTACAGATGTATGTACATACATATGTATGTGGATGTGTGTATGTGTGTATGTAGTATTTGGCCACATTGCCACATGCCACATGCCGCACGCATCGCTGTGGAGAGGCCGTGACTGAGGCCGATCTGGCAGCCTGGACACATGCTGTGCGAGGTCCGCTTCAGCCAAGCTTCTGTTTGTGTGCCACAACCTGTGGCAGAGACTGCCACCTGCGTCTCATACAGCCAGAGTAGGTTGTAACTATCGTTTTAACTTCATTTGCTGGGTGTCCTTAAGGATTCTGATTCAGAAAGCAAACCGAAGAGGCAACAAGAGAGAGCCAAAATAAGAGGGAATAAGAGAGAGAAAGAAAGAGAAAAAGAGAGAGAGAGAGAGAGAGGGAGAGAGAGAGAGGAAGCGAGAAAGAGAGTAGAGGCAAAGCTAACTAGGACTCCCCGCGTTGTCAGCTCCTTTTGCTGGCGTTGTCCGTATAGGCCAAAATATCCTTAAAAACGTATCCTTGAAAAAAATATGGCAAACATCTTCGTCTCACTTTGTCTACGTTTTGTTTTTTGGGTTTATCACTCTCTCTCTCTCTCTCTCTCTTCCACCATGGCTTTTTTGAGTCCATGCTGTTTTATAAGCCATTTTGAAGATCTAAAACTTTCATTCTCCACTTTCCACTCTATCTATTTCGTTGTATTTATATTTCCCTCTCCCTCTCCCTCTCTCTCTCTCTCTCTCTCTCTCTCTCTCTCTATGTATTTCTCTCTCTCTCTCTCCATAAACTGAAGTTCACTTTAGCTTTAAGTCCTGTAAATGAATTGCCAGGATTTTACGAGTGCATTTCAGGACTTCAGAACCCCAGGAATCTTATGCTGTTTCCCCCCCTCTTAATTGTGGGCACATTTTCAACGAGATTTTCAATTAGAACATCAAGTATATTAATGCTATGAGTAAGAAGATAATTTCACTAGGTCAATTGCATAAATATTTACTCGTAATTTGGCGAAAGCAACTCAACGCATTAATAAGCCCCTAATAGAGAAAGACAGAGATAGAGAGAGAGCGAGAGAGAGAGAGGGATAGAAAGAGAGAGAGAGAGAGATAGATGGAGAGAGATAGATAGAGAGAAAGAGAGAGGGATAGAAAGAGAGAGAGAAAGAGAGATGGATAGAAAGAGAGAGAGAAAGAGAGAGAGAGAGATAGATAGAGAGATATAGAAAGAGATAGAGAGAGAGACAGAGAGAGAGAAAGTGAGAGAGAGAAAGAGAGAGAGTGAGAAAGAGAGAGTGAGAAAGAGAGAGAGAGAAAGAGAGAGAGAGAAAGAGAGAGAGAGAAAGAGAGAGAGAAAGAGAAAGATAGAGAGAAAGAGAAAGAGAGAGAAAGAGAGAGAGAAAGAGAGAGAGAAAGGGAGAGAGAAAGAGAGAGAGAAAGTGAGAGAGAGATAGAGAGCGAGAAAGAGAGAGAGAGAAAGAGAGAGAGAAATAGAGCGAGAGAAATAGAGCGAGAGAGAGAAAAGAGAGAGAAAAATAGAGAGAGAGAAAGAGAGAGAGATAGAGAGAGAAAGATGGGGAGAGAGACAGAAATATGTAGATATAGAGACAGAGACAGGTATAGAGAGCCATTAAAACAACCTGTGAACTTTTGTCGAGTTTATGAAATATTTTATTATTCTGCCGCAAACTTCCTCAACGATATCGTTATTAACTTATGGCGTGTCGAAGCTGGGGACACATTTCGCACACTTTCAATTATCTCGGTATTAATATTGGTATTCTTATTTTTTTTTGTAATATTTTTCTTTTGCAGATTCTTTGATTATATTTATTACTACTTTACAAAACAACTTTCTATGACTTTTATTCACATATTTTATAATTTTTGTATTCTTTCAAATTATATAATAAAATAATGTATAAAGTTATTATAAAAATTATATTTAAAATATTAATATACAAAAAAATATATTATAATTATAATTAAAATTTTTTTTTTTTTGTTTTGAATTTTTACACATTTTATTTCAGTGCAGCTTTTTCTGGGGGCGTCAACAACAGCTCCAATTTAGCGTTTGTTTGTCTAGACAGATCTGTTCTGAATGAATTCTTGTCTCTTGTTCTTTCTTTCCACCGCTCCCTCTCTCCCTTTCTCTCTCACTCTCTATCTCTTTCTATCTCTTTCTTTCTTTCTATAGCGTTTCAAACGTCAGTTCCGACGCATAGCATAAAAAGTCAATTAGTGGGCAACAAAAAGAAAAAAAAAGAAAAAAGAAGAGCGAAAAATGTCCTGACTCCCTCATTCTCTCTAACTGCCTCTCGCTCTTACCCTACTCTTCACTCTCCCCCTCTCCCTCTCTCGCTTCCTCTATTCTCTCTCACTGTTTGCCTCCTGTTTTTGCCGTTTTAAGTGGCACATCAACGCAGCTGGCGGGCAAACAACCAAAAACTTCATAGGCAGCGTTCGCACCCATCTTTCTCTCTCTCTGCCTCTCTCTCTCTCTTTCTCTCTGTCTTTGGCACGCCCATTAGTTGATATTCTGACTGACACCGCCCCCTCCCGGGTAACACAGCCTACCCCCCCCCCCTTTCCAACGGCTGTCAACGCCGTCGTCATTTCATTCATTGTGTTGACTGCCTATAGCAGACTCCTCTCTCTTGTCTCTCTCATTCGTATACACCTGCATTCTCTCTCTCTTTCCCTCTCTCTTCTAGTCCTCTTTCATATAATCTTTTTCGTCTCTTTCTCGCTGTCTCTATCGGCACATTTTCATTTTGCAAACAAAGAAAACAAAAAAACGCCAAAACATTTTTCACAAAAATCAAAAACTTTTCTTTTCCTCGCACTTTCTCTATCTCTCTCTCTCTCTTACTTCATATTCTCTCTATCTCTATCTCTCTCTCTCTCTCTCTCTCTCTCTCTCTCTACCTGTCTCTTTGTCTCTGTCTCGTTGCGGTTGCTGCGCCCAGTTGGGTTCACATAGCTGTTAAGGCTGCGCGGGGTCAGGGTTCAATTCTGAGACTGCCTGCCACGCCCAACAGCTACATAGCCGCCCCAGAGTAGCCTGCCAAATACCCTGTACATATTCAACATCTGAAGGTAGTACAGCTGTTCTTTATAATGGGAATCTCTAGAATTACAGCAGTTAGAAAGCGTAGCATGGAGTTTTTTATTTGATTGTGTAAATGCTTGACAAATATTATAAAATTTAATATTATATTTTTGATTTATAATAATTTTTACATATTTTTTATTTATTTTTATTTTTTTGAGTGTACGATGATACTGTAAGCCAGAACTTCGCAGCTCATAATTAATATATTATTCTCATAATTTTTTTTAATACAATTGTTTTTAAGTGTATGATTTTACTGTTTGACAGAATTTCAGTTGTTTAAATTTAATCTTTATTTTAATTATATTTTGTATTTTTTTTAATTTATTATATTTTTAAACTTAACATATTTTCAAGTGTATGTTTTTTATAACCATAATTTTAGTTATTTCCTTTAATTCCACAACAAATGTATTTTCAAATGTTGCCGAAAATCAGTTTTTCGACAAATTTCGAAATATTTCATTATTATAGGGTATTTGCAAGTTGTTCACAGTGTCATGTTTTGCTGGTGGCGGCACCTGACGCTTGAAAATTCCACACGGCTTCTGTTACATTTTGATTTATTTGCAGAAATTTATTGTAAAGTTGCGCCCCTGCATCGGTTGCCACAAGTAAAAATATTGTATGGTCAGAAGGAGGAGGTGAAGGAGCAGCAACAGTCTTGGTCCTACAGGAGTCGAAAGGAACAATATATGTATATACCTACATACAGATGTATGTATGTATGTGGCACATGTATGTATGTATGTATATGGGGATAACGATTTGAACTCGCACAGTTATTGAAGTACTCAACACTTGCCAATTTTCGCTGGGTCCAAAAGAAAAAGGAGCGCAGAAAAACAAGATATGTTGACGAGGACGAGGATGAGGATGAGGACGACGATGGCGATGACGATGACGATGACGATGACGACAAGGATGACGACCACAAAATCAAAAAGTCTGACAATCCATTCAACAGCAGCCACATTCACAACCACTCCCTCTCTCTCTCTCTCTGCTCACCTAACTAAAGAGAGAGAGGTCCTAACCGCAACTACCTGCAACCCTGAAACCCCCACTCACAACACTCAGCAAGAGCACCTGGCAACCCTAAGCAAGGCGAAGCAGCATTCAGACAGCTGGGCATTGTTGTTGCCCGTTGGCGTTCGAGGGGCCCAAACAACAACTGATTGAATTGAATATCAGTTTTCAGGTTTTCCAGATTTTCACGTCTTTGCCGCATTCACAGTTTTTCATTTTCATTTTCTTTCACTGCATTTTTTTTTTCTTATTTTCCTTTTTTTTTTTTGTGGATTTCTCTCCATTCGCCGCTGGCGACAGCAGCTCGTCGTGCTGAACGCTTGGCTGCCATTTGAATTTGAATGGAAATGATTTTACTTGATTTTCATATTTTTATTATGCTCCCAGGCATTTATCCCCGCCCCCCTCCGCCCCCTCTCACCACATCATCTCTATCTCTGCATCACTTTATCAATAGCTCCCACTATTCTGTTCTTTCTCACCCTCTATCTTTTATTTTTCTACAATAGTTGTTATAGTTTCCACTTTTTTTTTGTGTGTCGCTCTTTTTCAATAGTTTTGCACCACTGTGCGTGCCCGTCTAACCTCAAGTAACTCGTGTTGTTTGTCAGGCAATTATTATGAAAGTGATAGCGGCCTTAATTAGCTTAGTTTTCAGCGTGTCTAGCAAATTACGGCGTTGTCCCTGAAAAGTGCATTCACTAAATGACAAAATCTGTTTCAAATATTTGCCATACTATACTTTAAGTTTATGTTTCACTTGTTATACTTGTTAATTATAAAAATTACAAAAAATAAAGAGAAACTCCGTAGACATGTTTCTTTGGCAGGTAAGAGTCACAAACTGTTCTTGAGCTCATCTACTGAAATTGCATAGCTGCAGTTGTTGCAGCGCTGTTGCCAATTTTCAGCATCATCATCATCATCATCATCATCATCATCATCATCATCATCATCATATTTTCTACTGCGGCTTTCGGGTGGTGGGTGTAGGGGGGCTGTGGGGTTGGTTTCGAGTCTTGGTAATATCGTAATTTTCGGTAATTTTGCAACGTTTATTGGCTTTTGATGATGATTCCGATTTGCCCCATTCGTTTCACACTGATATACCAATTGCCTGCGCCTTGTTTTTTATCTTCTGTTTTCCTTATTATTCTTCTACTTGTTTTTGTTTTCTGTATATTTTTTTTCCGTTAGGCAATTGCTTTCAAGTTCATTGGAGCTGAGCTGCTTTGCCTTTCGGCCACTTGTCCACGAACGTAGCTGGGCCTACAAATGCCCCTCTCTCTCCCTCTCTCTCTCCCTCTCTCTCTTTCTCTCTCCCTGTCTCTTTCTCTATGTTGCTCTGTCGCTCTCTCACTCTCACTCTCACTCTCTGGCGTCTGTCTGTGTTATAATGGCATGCAGATGTATAATTCAGCGCGAAAGCAGCAGAATACACAAACAGACAGTGGGCGAATATGAGAAAGAGACAAAAAGAGAGAGAGAGAGAGAGAGAGAGAGAGAGAGAGACAGCAAGTTAGGGAGTCAGCGAATGTATGTGTAGTGGGCCATTGCCATTGCGAGTCAGAATATGATTACGTATACGCAACGTGGCAAACTTCTTAAAGTTCAAGTGCGTCTGCTGTGCGTGCGCCTATAGCTGTGTGCGTGTGTGTGTGTGTGTGCGTGTGTGTGTGTGTGCGTGCCTGGTCATTACGCACGTACCACTTGTATGAATGGCCGCCTTGGCCCAACAACAACAACAACAAAGAAAAACTAACAAAAAAAAACAAAAACCCACCTGAAACCACCCTGCCTCAAGCTGTCCTCTCTCTAGACCTCTTCCCCTCTGAATCGCACCCAAGTCAAAGCACTCCATCTCCCTCTCTCGCTCTATCTGTCTCTTTCTCTTTCGCTCTCTCTCCCGCTCTCTCTCTCTCTCTTCCTCTCTTTTGCGTTGAGCACATAAAAATAAATCAAGTTTTTCTTCATTTCCTTTGCCGCATTATGTTGCTGTTGTATTTTCAGCATGTTGCATACAATATGGGGCCTTTTAAGATTTCAACTTTATATTGCATACTTTTTTGGGGCACGTCAAAAGCTGACCGCCAACGCCGCCAAACGCTGCCACTGATGGCAAAGCAGAAAGTCGTTTTAACGCGCTTTTTATGCTAACCAAATGAAGTCAAATCTTTATTTTTATGCACACGCACAAGGTGCCACAGCAACAGCAACGGCAACAGCAACGGCAACAGCAACGGCAACAAATTGTCAAAGACGAAATCATAAAGAAGCAACGAAGCGAATGTTTGTGAGTGAGAAAAAAGTAAAAGCGAAATGTTATCAAAGTTAATCATAAATTCTGTTGTTGTCGTCCGGCAACTGTGCTAAATTCAATTGAAAATCATTTTATTGCCAACGCAATAACCGCACGTGCAGCAACCGCCACCCCCTCTCTCTCTCTACCACACCTACCACAGGTCACTACGCCCCCATTTTGCCACACGTATGCGGTACGTGTTGCCGCTGACAATCATATTTTTTTTTTTTTTTTTTGCAACATGCAACTTGCAGCGACAACAACTGGCGGGCAGCAACAGCTATGAAGTTTCAACCTGCCAACACCGCCAGTTTCAAGCACTCTCTCTCTCTCTCTCTACTTGTCTCTCTTTTTCTCTGACTCTCTCTATGTTCACCTACAAGTTCTTTAAATTTCTAGTTCACTTTTTAGCTACTGCTTCAAGTTTGCTTCAAATGGTGCTTAGTTAGTCCTTTAGTTATCAATATACCAATATAGTTGACATAACCCTCAGTTGAGGTTCGCTTAGCATAGATACCCTCGATGGCCCCTATTAACATGAAAATCATTTGTGGCAAAGTTATCGTTTCTGAAAGATGGGGAAGATTTCATTTTTTGCTCAAAAAGCTCTTTTTCAGTATTTTTGCCATAATTTTTAAAATATCGCTCCAAATCAAGTGCAGTAAAGTTTTTTATATCCATTTTGATGCCAGAAATCGATTGGGCACAAAAAATTCCGATTTGAAAATTTTCACTTTTTTGACCTTTTTTCAAGGGGTTAGTATGCAAAAATGGCCAAAAATGGGTCTAAATTCAAAATTTATATTATGGCAAAATTTTTGAAGCAGATTTAAAATACGTTCCAAACCATTTACAGAACTGTCGAAATTTTGTAAATCGGTTGATTTTTGGCTAAGTTATGGACAACCCAAAAGTCAATTTTTTTCGATTTTCAGGTAATTTTTGTAGATTATTGGGTATATTTTCTGAAAGATGTAGCCAAAATTAAGTGATGCATTTCAGTGGCAACGTCTCGTTGATCAACTTTTGTCTGATTTCATTTGCGGCATATCCTGTCTGCGTTGCAGCTGCTTTATCGCATATCGTGAATACTTTATAAGTATTTCATGCACTTCCTGTTGCATCTATTGTTGTTGTTGTTGTTGTTGCTCCTGATAGGCAAAAGGCGTGTCCTTGCTGTTGGCAGTTGGCATTGATGGCATCGCATTGACTGTGCAACACACACACACACATACACACACACACATACAGAGAAGCACATTACTTTGTTATGAGTTTTGTAAAGCGCATTATGGAGCACAACTCCCTCGTTCTCCCTTTCTCTCTCTATCTCTCTCTTTCGCTCTCTCTCTTTCTCTCTCTCTCTCTGTCTCTCAGTCACTCTCTTTCTCTCTATGTGTGTGTTTAGTGATTTTTTGCTACAACAGCTTATGCCTGTGGCAGCTGCAACAGCAACAGCAACAGCAGCATCTTTAAAAGCGGCGATCGGCGGCCCTAATCTCCACCTGCCACAGCCCTACATTCATGCCACAATATGTGTACCTAGTGTATGTATGCATCTGTGTGTAAGTGTATGTGTGTGTGTGTGTGTGTGGGTGTGTGTGTGTGTATAATGGGCTGCCATTATTGTCCACATTTGTGCGCGTTCCGAATTTGGCATGCAAAGCGAGCAATGAGCTTGCAACACGCGTGTTGCATACATGCGACTTAATGTGGCACGCCAAATGGCAGCACATCAACATGGCATGGCATACACAAATCACACACACACACACACACACACACTCCTACACACACACACATATTAAGAGAGGTGTTTTTCAGCAGTTCGTTAATTGCGCGATTTATGGCCACAAAAAAATATTAAAGAATTTCAAATAAATTTATGTGCAAGCATAAAATTTGATATTCATATAAAAATAATATCATAATCAAGCGAACATATAAAAATATAAGATCGACTAGCAGTTGCCACGCAATATCAAAATAAACTTGTCTCTGAACGATTATATTAAATATGCTGAACTTTTAATTAATTATTTCTACAAATATTGATTTCATAAATTTTTGCAAATTTCCTATAGTTTTTCATTTGAAATTTCATTCTCAGCTAATTTACAAACATATTTTCCATGAATTCTATTATAATAAATCATATATAATTAAAATATCATCAAATAAAATAAATTAAGTTAATTTATTTTCAAGTTACGCCAAAAAATTCATTAAATGAAATGATATTATGTATAAAAAAATATATTTAATTTAAAAAAGTGTTATAAAATAAAATAATATAAATATGTATTCTATTTATTTTTGACTAAAATGAAATAAAATAAAATGTATCGAAATATATTAAAATATCCGAACTCAAATAAAAAATTAAAGAAATTAAAGTAAATGAAATATAGCAATAATTTATATGAAAAACAATACAATCTACAAAAATCAATTTTCCTAGATTTACCTGTCAGCACTAAATAACTTAACTAAGAGTTACCCTCTATTTAATAGAAATTTGATAAATAATTAAAAAAAACAATGCCAAAACCTTTGTCAGGTTTTTTGTGCTGAAAGCTAATGCAATTTACTTAAAAATTTTCAAATCCGAACCCAAATCAAAAGTGCATATTCAGCGAAGCGGCGCAGAGCGATGAGTTATTCGAGGAAAAACTCCCAGATGTCGAGGAATGCCCCACAGAATAGCTACAGCTTCAGCATATCTAATGGTCAACTAATAACCAACTAACTGTAGGCTGGTTCTCCCCTCCCCCCCTACCACCCTCACCCACCCAAAAAAAGAGGACTGGGGCAAAGATGAACCCCCCTCCAGGGCAGACAAAGCCTTTTTGTGGGTCAAATCAAGCGTAAGGAGTCCGATAAACCCGATAAACAAAACAATTAATTGCATTGTGAATGAGAGAGACACCGAAAAACGAGACAAGATACTGAACAGGAAAAGAGAGAGAGAGAGAGAGAGAGAGGGAGGGAGAGTAGAAGTGAAAGAGATAGAGATAGTTAGAGGAAAGAGTGAAAAGGACACATGTGTCGAACTGGACCCTTGGCCGGCAGCAGGGCATGTCTTTTTAATGACTATTTTATACACACGACTGACGCTGGCTATACAATTTATTATGATTCACATACACACAAACATACACACATACATACATACATACATATGTACATACATACATCTGTATCTACAGTCATAGCTACATACAAATGTATGCCTGGCACAATTTTCGGTCACTGACTTGCCTAGCTTTGTTACCTACTTCTTCTCTTCTCTTCTATTCTCTTCTCTCACAGGCTACACACTTTCCCTCCTCCCCCTTCGCCAGCAGTTTGTTGTCTTCCTGCTCCTCCTGCCACTTACATATCCCCTTACCATTGCCATCCTTCGACCATCAACCTTTGCCTATGTTCGGCAACTTGTTGTCATGACGTTGTTATGCTTAAAGCTGCGGACGTTGCGCATATAATTTAACGTCGCAAAGTATGCAACAAATATTGTGTCTACATATGTATGCATGCATGCGGTTGGCACACAAATGTATGCTACAAAATATGCAACGTTTGCAATTGACTTGACGATGATAATGACGATGACGATGATGACGATGACGATGATGACGATGATGACGATGATGCTGTTGTCATTGTTGCCACTGTTGCTGTTGTTGTATCATAAAGTATGCAACGAAACATGTAAAGTGTTGACAAAGTGTTATTGAGTTATCCAAACTTAAACCCCACACACACACACTAACACACACACACACACTGGCACATACTTGCGCTTTATACATGCCATAAAAGACGAAAGTCTTCAGTATGCTAATGGAAAGCCATTTGATTGCAACTAACTTGACTCAAGAAAAACAACAACAACAGCAACGTTGACAAAAGACTGCTACTGTTACCGCTCTTCCTCTTTCAACTCCTTTCTCCTCTTCCTCTTTCTCTTTCACTTTTTTTTTTTTGGTTTTGTTTTTCAACTTAATGGAGTATTTAACATAAGACTTTAAGTTGAAGTTTAAAGCGCTGCCTACGTCAGTTAACCGCTGTTATTGCCGCTGTTAACGCTGCTGTTAACGCTGCTGTTATCGATAACCACAATTAATTAGCAGTAATGCTGTGTATTTGCTTTGTCAGCTATGTAATATGTTATTTAGCTGTTGTTGGCAGCATTTCACATAGTCACATAGTTATAGACATGAATTCATTCGTTTTTATTTATTTTTATTTTTTTTTTTGCCTTTTTTATAGCGACCCTCAAACCCACAATTGTCATGGCAAATACTCACACACGTATACATACATATATCTGTGTATGTTTATAGGTGTATAAGGGATACGTTTGCGGATGCTCGCAGTTCCGGTGGCATTGCTGTGGCTGCCATTGCTGTTGGCCTATTGTGTGTTGGTTGTTTAGGGGCAGGTGAAGGTGGCAGCTGCGGTGGCAAGAGTGTGCATGGTTGGGGGGGGGGGAGGGGTTGGAGGTTAGGCAACCACAACAAGCCGCCAATTACGATAGAAATCTAGAAAATGTGCAAAATCGAGCAAAAATTTGCGACTATAAAACGCGCACAAATTTACATGCAAATCTGTCTGTCTTCCTCTAGCAGTTGTTTGCCTCTCTCTCTCTCACTCTCTCGCTCTCTCTCTCTCTCCTCTCTCTCTCTGTGTCTCTCTCTTCCACTCCCTCTGTCTGTGTAGCTACGTATCAGGCAACAAATTATCTCAATTTAGCATAATATTTACCGAAGTGAACTGCATTGAACCACAGCTTCGGCTGACTTCCTTTACCTCTCTCCTTTCTACTCTCTCTTTCTCCATCTCCTCTCCACACTCTCTCTATATTTCTCTTTCCCACATTCCGTGAGTGAGGGAACATGTCTCATAGCTGTGGTTCGGCGGCAAAGCAAGTTGAGCTGCCAGTGTCGCGACATGAGCCAAGAAATTGAATTGGATTTCAAGTCGTTGCCAGTTGTCGTTGCCGTTGCCCTTTGTCTGTCCCTTTCTAGCTCTCTATATCTGTCCCGCTCTATACAGCTGTCCCCTTCTGTCGCAGCTTGACTTATGACTACAGGAGCGGACTATTCCCAAAGAGCTGCTAACCATAAAAGTTGAGATAGTTACGGAGGCTAGAGAATTTGCGTAAAAAGTGTAGTAGTATTTTAGGAGCAGTAAAAAAATGGCAGAAAAGCATTATTTACATAAGAAAACATTTAACGGTTTCTAGGATTCTCTTACTTCTTAAAATACGCTGACATCGTTGAAATTCACCTATAGAGTTCAGAGTCTTGAGTTGAGATATAATATTGGAAACATTCAGAAGATTCTTCACTTATTAAATTTAATAAAATTTAATAAATTTAATAAAAAATTATAAGAGAAAGTTTGAAAATGAAATAGTTTTGGATAGAGAAGAATAGAAATAAGGGCAAGAAGAATAAGAAAAGGAAAAACACGATGACAAAGAAGAAGTGGAAGAAGATGAGGGCGAAACGAATGCAGAAGAAGAAAAAGAGAAGGCGAAGGTGAAGAAGAAGGAGAAGGAGAGGAAGACGATGAAGTTGACGAAACAGAAAATAAGTAGTAATTGATGAAGAAGAAAAAGAAAAAGTAGAGGGCAACAATGAATTTGATGAAGATGTCAAAGAGAAAGGCGAAAATGAAGCAGAAGAAGTCAAAGAAGAAGCAACAGAAGAATAAATAGAAAATTACAATCATTTTTCTAAATGAGATGCATCTACAAACAATAAGAAATCTAGAAAAACCTTCAGAATTTATTTTAAAAATGCAAAAAAGAAAGAAAAAATAATTCTAAAATAGAAAATGGAGCAGAAAAAGACGTATGTTACTGTGCTTAACATACTCCCATTACGTTGAGGTCTTATCTGAATCATACATTCAACGCTCCTGTTGCACCAACAGGGGTATCCTACATAGTGGGTGGGCAGGAGTGGGTGGTAAGGAGATTTGTCATGCATTTCATATTGTCAGCATAACATAGACTTGAGTTCTTGCCACCTTTCATTTCGTTTTGTGATGATATCCGTGGCATGAGGCAAGTTGAATTGTGAGGCGATGTAAGCTGACTCAACTCAACTCAACTCAACTCGATTCGACTTGATGCGACACGATGCGACTTGTCTTGACTGTAAAATTTTCTTCATTTTTCTCAAATATTTTTTCTATTTTCTTTTTGGGGAAATAGATTTTCTTTTGTTGCTGTTGTCCGTAGATTTGCACGCTGGATTGTGTCTATTCGGTGACAGGCTCAAGGTGAATGTCGAATGAATCGAATCAAATCGAAACGAAACGAATCACAAATCGAATCCGAAAATATTCCAAGTGAGAAATTGCGAGTGCAAAAACTTTTTCATTATACTTGACATTGAGAAACTGCACACACAATGAGAGAAAGAGAGTGAGAGGAAGAGTTAGAGAAAGAGAGAAAGAGACTGTGACAATGGGCAGCGATGGGACTTGCAGTCGATTTCCAAATCGATGGATTCAATGCTGGCATAATTGAATGAATGAATGAATGACCGAAGTGAATGAATGAATGACTGAATGAACCATAATTTGATGCTAATCAAAGAAAATGCCGAGAAATACGTGGAAATGCAGGAAAACTGAAATCAAGCGAGAGATGTAGAAAAAGTGAAACCTGCGCCACAGGAAATTGCAGTCGTTCTTCCATACCCTGTAAATATATGCATCAATGGGGGTATATATAACTATTTGGATATCTAAAGATTTCTTTTTACATATATTTTGAAATATTCTTTGTTTTACTACATATGGTATATGTATATTATTCAAGTGTAAATTGAACTTGGTTAGGGTATCTGAGAGTCGAGCATACTCAGCGGCGAGTGACAAAATTGTAGCAATATATTTTTTATGATTGCTCGCCAAATTGTCCAAATAGGCAACTATATGTACATATATACGAGCAAACTGCCATCATAAAGTCCAGCTGGGCATGTGGAAATTGGAAATTAAAATAGTTGCCTAAACTAAATATGAAATTTGTATCCTCACTCACTGTACTTTCTTTTCTTTCGCTTCGCTTTCCATGTGTGTGTGTGTGTGTGTGTTCTTTTTTTTTTCAATTTACTAACGGAAATCCAAGCAGTAAAGCGCATTCAATCAACTGCTCCTAAACTTTGTTCATCCGGCAAGTGAAACTGAGAGAGAAACTAGCTGAGATGTGAGGGAGGCAAGGGTCTTATGTATTAAATTTATATGTCAATAAATCTTGTAAAGAGCAAAAGGCAATCGCGATTCGTTGGCTTTACGCCTCTTACCTCGTACCTCATACCTCGTACCTCATTCCCCCGCTAGCTATTGACTTTCGTCTCTCTTGGCCACACTCTGGCATTTCTATCTATCTTAAGTTGAAACTTATTAACCGATGCTTGAAGCGGCATAAGGTCACTGGCTCGTTGGCTAGTAGTTGCTCTGCTTGGGTCAGGTCGCCGCTTCAAGGGACACGCCCATAAATCACACCCCACACACACACAAACACACACACACACATACACAGCCAAACACTTTGTCCAGGCTCAACGGACAAACGAGCAGAGCAATCCAGCTATGAACTTGCCTCTTTCGAGGGCTTTATTGCTCTCAGCTCTTCTCTGTCCAGTCAAACATATGTTGCTGTCTTCTTCCCTCCCACTCCCTCTCCCTCTCTCTCTCTCTCTCTCTTTCTG
Organism: Drosophila quadrilineata; assembly: GCA_018150725.1. Taxonomy (NCBI): domain Eukaryota; kingdom Metazoa; phylum Arthropoda; class Insecta; order Diptera; family Drosophilidae; genus Drosophila; species Drosophila quadrilineata. The sequence continues at coordinate 22,006,393 of JAECWN010000432.1, forward strand.
TACTTCTCTCTTTATCCCTCATGTTCGCTTGCTTTTTTGTGTGTGCGTCGCAAAAAAGCCTGACCAAATTGATAATCAACATTAAATAATGGCGCGCCTGGAAGTATGCAATAGATTTGCGGGCAACTTTAATTAAATAATTCGTGGCGCAGACAGCATGTAGTTTAAACCATATTATTTAAGTATATATTGGTTTACTACAAATTTTATTAAAATTTACATGCATTTAAAATATTAAGAATTAGCCTTTTTTTTATTGTAAAATTTTTTAAAAGTACGAATTCCACTTTTACCTTGTTAGTTATATTTCTAAGCCAGAAATAGACAATCAAAAAATAAATATTTATAAGAAAATTAAATAAAATTTGATCTCTAATAAATAGTTTTAGAACATAGTTGAGGGCACTCCCATAAAACTCAAATAGCCGCAAAAAGTAAATCTAATTAATGAGCAAATAAGGCAAATAAAATAACTTGACCCTGAGAGAAGAAGTGCCTTAAAATGTTTGTTAGACCTATAGAAAGAAGGGGAGAAAAAATTAGGGATAATATGTGGAAAAGAGGATGAAGAAAAATGAGAGAAAATGATAACTGTAGAGATCTAATCAGCGACGCTTCATAATTCAGCAATTCGTTTTGCTGCTGCTGCTGCTTCTGCTTCTGCTGGGCAGCAACATTAAGAACTGCTAATTAATCAGTCAATATGCAGCATAAGATACGAGTAATCCACACACACACACACACACATACACTTCCCACACACACACACACACTGTTGGCAACCCTGGTTGTAGTGGTGGCATTCAGTCAGAGAAAGGCACACGCATAAATCTCGTGGTGCGGAGACAACGCGTCGTATGAGTTATGTCAAATGCAGACTGAGAACTGCCGCGCCAGAGTTGCCATCATTAATAATATTTTTAGTTTTGCCACAGCATGCAAGTGAAGCGGATAGGGTTGTCTCTCCCTATCTCTCTCCCTATCTCTCTCTCTCTCTTTTTTTGCCCATAACAAATGGTATTTCAAGTTCCCTCCCTTCAAAATCCCCTTCAAGCACGGCAGCTACATTACAACTCTGATACAGGCATTTTCAGTAGGGTTGTCGTCGTTCATCTTGCAATTAATCAAGCAGACAACAGAAATCTGGATATGCCTGCGGCCAGAGTTGACATTGCCGCCATTTGCTGCAATTCGATACGACGATGCCTGACGATGTCACTGAGCAGCAACAGCATAAAGTTGAGGTTAGGATGGCTGTTAAGATTGGGTCGGGGTTGAAGGGTGGAGGTGGGAGTAGGTTTGGATATATTGTGGGTATGGGCATGTGGTTGACGATGATGGCTCGTGTATTATGTCAGCTTTATGTTGGTAACATGCAAAATGCTGTCACTTTACTTTAACTGCCTGTCTACGTGTTAGGCTCCCAAGACCTCAAAGTGTATCAACGAGTACCAAAGGCGCGACAGAGATAGCTAGCAATGTGTGAAAGAGAGAGAGAGCGATAGTTGAAGATTGACTTACCATATAAGGAGCGTACATCTATTAGCTGCACTCAACACATTTCAAACGATGTATCAAGTTACGTGGCAACGACACTCGAAGAAACAAAACAAAAAAAAAAAAACAAAAAAAACAAAGGCAGTTGACAAACAGCAGCCTTATAATTCGCAACTAGTTCATGCCGTGACTGATGTAAAGTGTCTGGCAGAAATGTTTAACATTTTTGTAATTATTCTTTATCTTATCCGTAGGAAATTCCTCAAATTCATACTCCCTTACTTTCACATAAATAAATGAAGAACAATTTATTTCGTTTAGTTTATAATAAATAAAAGCAACACTTACTTTGAAAATATGGCACTCTGGTGCAGTTCACAGTTTGTCGGGCGGACCTCATATCATTATTTATTCATTATAAATAGATTATTAACTGAAAATAGAAAATTGGAATTTCATTTTCCTGTTTGCGCTTTGTGTTTCTTTTTATTTTTACTTTTTTCTTTTTATTTGCATTTTCTTTTGCTTTTCAGCACGTGGGACACACACAGTTTGGTGATGGGGAGCAGAGGGGCTGAGGCGCACAGACATTCAGCCGCAAATACGAGTTGCTGCTTAAAGTTGTTAGCCAACACACACACACACACATACACACATACACACATACACACACACACATACACACACAGACAGACACACACAGATACAACAGCATGAACAGACAAAAGATGCCCCAAAGAAATTAAATTATTTGTTAGCAGCAAAACGTCGTGGGAAGGACAAGCGACTCCATGAAGGGCATCTAGAAAAACGAGCATGACAACAAGGACATACAGCTTACATAAGATATATACACATATATATATATATATATATATTTATATATATATACATATATGTGTACGTGAGTGTGTGTGTGTGTGTGTATATGGGGGCAACAAGTGAAAATCCATTTGTTAGAGGAAATCGTGCAAAAAGCTTAAATACAAAGCTTAAACATAAGTAGCAAGTAGCACACCCACACACACACACACTCCAGCACACTCTCATACACACACACACACACATGCACACCCTCATACACACCACTGACCCGGCAGTCAAACATATACATACATATGGGTATGCATATGTGAAGCAGGGACTTAGGCAGGGTAAAGCTAAATGAAGCTGCCTTCGTTTGCCTTTTTAAATACCCTGTAAAAGTAGTCGAACGCCAGTCAGCGGCTATGCACGACCTGAAATACGCTTGAAATTTATTTTATGATTAATATATTTGAAAATAAAATGTATGGTATTTCAGAGTTTCAAGAGATGTATAAATATATATATGCAAAAAATAAATTAGAGGTTTCTTACAAAAAAAGTATATATATATAATTTAATTTTATATATTTAAAATAATTGATATAAAATTTATGTCAAGCAACAATAACAAATGAAAGTTAAACAACAAATTGCATTACCTGCAGCTTATAATAAATGCGAAAGCGTCGCTTTTAGTCGAAACTTTTAGCAAGCTTCGCCGCATCGTCTGACTGCAGGGTATCTTTGAGTTGGGCATGATACGCTTTCCCATTTGTAGCCGTAGCTGTTGCTGTTGTTTTCACGTCTTACCTTTTAACGTGTTTTAGCGTTCGTTTCTTCTTTATGGCAGCCTTCGCATAAAATGAGCAGCCAAAGTCGCAGTCAAACTTTGTGCATATGTGTGTGTGTGTGTGTGTGTGTGTGTGTGTTGGGATTGTGGGCGTATGCAGTGTATACGCCTCGTCTCCCATGGGTGAATTTTTTGGTATTTAAAATATATGACCAAGAAATTCTCAAACTGTATTCTTATAGTAAATTTGTTATGCGCATTAACAAGTTGCAGCAGTTATTAACGGGGCGTATATGAAAGACTTACTTAAGAACTTCCACAAAAAAACATTTGAAATTATGCGAGAGGAATATTGCTTTATACAAAGTGCAAATGTCATCCAAATATGCAATTTCCGAACGATGAAGATTCTCGAGCTTTGAACTGCCATAACTTTGCCATTTTTCAACAGATTTTGATGAAATTTGGCATTTTGGAAATGGTTTTTATACCAGTTTTTAATTGCATAAAAATTTTTGTCAAAATCACCATTTTTAAATTTTTGACCCATTTTCCATACTAACCCCTTGACAAAATCATCAAAAATCGAAAAATTTTTTGACCGCAATTTTTTGACTCTAATCGATTCTAGGACTCATAACTAGCATTTTGCTTTTTATTTGAAGTGTTTCTGATGAGTATTTCAAGAGATATGGCCAAAAATGTGCAAAATAGTGTTGCAAAATGGCAAATTTCGCATATTGAACCTCCTCATTACTTTAAATTGCCATATCTCTGCCAAAAATCATCCGATTTTGATGAAATTTGGCATTTTGGAAATGGTTTTTTTTTTTTTTTTTGTTAAATTCGCAATTTTTAAATTTTCGACTTTTTTGACCCATTTTCCATACTAACCCCTTGACAAAATCATCAAAAATCTAAAAATTTTTTGACCGCAATTTTTTGACTCTAATCGATTCTAGGACTCATAACTAGTATTTTGCTTTTTATTTGAAGTGTTTCTGATGAGTATTTCAAGAGATATGGCCAAAAATGTGCAAAAAAGTGTTGCAAAATGGCAAATTTCGCATATTGAACCTCCTCATTACTTTAAATTGCCATATCTCTGCCAAAAATCATCCGATTTTGATGAAATTTGGCATTTTGGAAATGGTTTTTATACCAGATTAAATCTGCATCAAAATTTTTGTGAAATTCGCAATTTTTAAATTTTCGACTTTTTTGACCCATTTTCCATACTAACCCCTTGACAAAATCATCAAAAATCTAAAAATTTTTGACCGCAATTTTTTGACTGTAACCGATTCTAGGACTCATAACTAGCATTTTGCTTTTTATTTGAGGTGTTTCTGATGAGTATTTTCCGATATATGACCAAAAATGTGCAAAAAAGTATCGGAAAATGGCAATTTTCACATATTGAACCTCCTATATTTCAATTTTCGACTTTTTTGACCCATTTTCCATACTAACCCCTTGACAAAATCATAAAAAATCGAAAATTTTTCATTGCTTATTTTTTTTTACCTAAATCGATTCTAGGAATCATGACTATCATTTTGCTTCTTTTTGAGGTCTTTCTAATAAGTATTTCTCTAGATATGGCTCAAAATGTGCTAAAAAGTGACCCAAAAATGGCATATTTTTAAAATTTAATTTCCAATAGCTTTAGCATTTTTTAGCCGAATTTGATGATATTTGAAATTGCGAGTATGTTTTTGAGTCGATCATACTTGCATGCTGTTAATGTTCGATCGCAAAACAGCTGTGATTTCTGCAGTAATCTAACAACTGCATCTACTCACATATGCTCTGTTGCATTCGGTTTGACGAACTGAGAAGTGCAGCTGTACTTGTAATATTTTCGCTCTTTTACAACAAACGATACAAGAAAAGTGTGAAATGTGTGCTATTTTAAATGAAATGAAAAGAGACTAAAAATAAATTTAAAACAAACTGTAGAGTTTTTATGAGATAAATAAGTTGACAAAATATATGAAATGTTATAAAATTTATATATATATTATATATATATTTATATATATTTGTCTATTGTGTATATGTATTGCACGTATGCATACTTGTGTGAATCGACAAGTTGCGTCTCCAAATCTATATCCAACATGTTCTAAGGGAAGTTCAAACGTGTTCGTTTCTCGAAAGAAAGCTGGCTGCTATAAAACTCTGAGTCGATTGAACTGTTCAAAAATCAAGATATTAAACGCCCACGCTTATCTCAACCAAATTCAACCTCAGCTGATAAAAAGAACTCATATATATTTGAGATTTATCTAAATTAGTAATTAGTGGCAACTATAAAGATACAAGCAACATATCAAGTTGCCGCAGTTTGTGAATCAACACAGTCCAGAAAAACATTGAAATCTCTACTGCTCGACCTTTCATGATGTTTCTTAGCATATCCTTCTTCGGGTTGATCTTATTTATTGGGGGTGGATCTACTCAACAGGTAGGTAAATACGTTCTTAGAATCAGTCAATTGTTTAACTTCTCGATTGCAGCATGATATCGATAAGAGCGAGTTCTATACTGCCGGCGTTGTGGAATTTCGTCATGCGTTCAATGACGATTGGAGAGACAATCTTGCGGGTTACTTGGACATAATTCGGTCACCAACTGCCACCGCAACCGACATTATTGTCTTCCCGGAGGCCACTCTCAATGGTCTCGATTCGACCAGTTTCGTGCCGGATCCCTTAGAGGAGATCACGCCTTGTCTAAGTGATCCCCAGTCCCAATACTATGCCGAGTTCATTGTTGCCCTCTCGTGTGCCGCTCGCAATGCCACCAAATACATCGTCATCAATCTGAGCGAGCGACAGCTCTGCTCCGATACGCCCGAGGATACTCGTCCTTGTGCCCCCTCCGGGTATAACATCTTCAACACGAATGTCGTCTTCGATCGAAGCGGAACTGTTGTGTCCCGATACCGTAAAGTGCATCTCTATTTGGAGAACAGGAATACTACTTTCCTGCCTGAGAAGATCACTTTTGAGACGGACTTCAATGTGACCTTCGGTCACATTATTTGTTTCGACATCATGTTCTATGTGCCCGGACATCAGCTGGTCAAGGAAGGCATCCGCGATTTTGTGTATCCCTCCATGTGGTACTCTCGACTTCCATTTTACACATGTAATGTCAAGTGCGAATTCCAAAATATAACAGGATCATCTATAGTAACCTTTTTTTTATTTTCCTTTGCAGCTGTTCAAGTCCAACAGGGTTGGGCCTACATCAATGATGTGAACCTACTGGCTGCAGGAGCTAGCCGACCTGAAGTTGGGTCAACTGGTACCGGCATCTATCATGGACGAGAGGCCACCTATATTAAGGTCATGGAGTTCGATGAGGGAGACCGTCGCCTCTACGTATCACAAGTACCCAAATATCAGAATAACAATCAAGGAGAGTCCTCGCAAGTGGTAGAAAAGAAGTCAAAGGGCCATAAAAATCAATCCCTAGCTCAATTATCAAAACTACATCTGACAAGGGATGTACTAGAGAACTATGTGACCAAATCGTTGGATTCTCTCATGGATCAGCAGGACGTCTCCACTGCCTCTGAGGATGTCTGTCACGGCAGCATCTGCTGTCACTTTGAGATCGAGTGGCGCCTCGTTGCTTTGCCCAGCAATGCTAGTTCTTATAGCTATCGACTGGGAGCCTATAGTGGATTGCTGAGTCAGGAAGGAGTCGAACAAAATTTTGTACGAAACTGCGGAATCTTTGCCTGCACTGGACCTCAAATTAAAGATTGCGGCTTGTGGGGTGATAATATTCAATCACATGTAGTATTCAGCCGTCTCTTGATTGACGTAGTCTATCCCAAGTCAAAGGAGTTTCTACTGATGCCCAATACTCTGCTCGATGACTTGATGCCCCTGGAACCGGATGAGTTTACTTGGTTCAAGAATGAAACCGAAAATAGGTAAGTTGATCTATCGGAGAGATGAACCCCATTTTTGATTCTTCTTCTTCTTCTTTTACAAAACTATATAGCAATGAGGATCAGGTGCGCTTCAGCTCGAGTTTAGAGATTGACAACTTGTTGACCTTTGCCATCTATGGCAACTATTACGATGATGTGTGCACCTATGGCACAGGCACTCCTCAGCAGGATATCGATTGTGGCTTCAAGCCGAAGGACGATGGTGCTGCAGAATTGCAAGTACTCTCCAGTTTCTGGACATATATGACTATTTCATTACTAAGTATGCGGATCTTAGAATAGTTTACTATAAATAAAAACGAAATTTCTCGAACTGAATTTTTATTTGAGGTGTTTCTGATAAGTATTTCTCGATATATGGCCAAAAGTGTGCTGAAAAGTGACCAAAAATGGGCGATTTTCGAAAATTGCAGTTTATCTAACTTTGATCTGCCATAACTTTGCCATTTTTCAACCGATTTTGATGAAATTTAAATATTTGTTAATGGTTTAGATCCCATAATAAATCTGCATTTAAATTTTGACCTTTTCGAGAAATTACATTTCAAAATTTGTTCCCCACTTTTCATATTAACCCCTTAACAAAATCATCAAAAATCGAAAAATTTTTTGACCGCAATTTTTTGACTCTAATCGATTCTAGGACTCATAACTAGCATTTTGCTTTTTATTTGAAGTGTTTCTGATGAGTATTTCAAGAGATATGGCCAAAAATGTGCAAAATAGTGTTGCAAAATGGCAAATTTCGCATATTGAACCTCCTCATTACTTTAAATTGCCATATCTCTGCCAAAAATCATCCGATTTTGATGAAATTTGGCATTTTGGAAATGGTTTTTATACCAGATTAAATCTGCATCAAAATTTTTGTGAAATTCGCAATTTTTAAATTTTCGACTTTTTTGACCCATTTTCCATACTAACCCCTTGACAAAATCGTCAAAAATTGAAAAAAATTTTAAGCCCAATTTTTTGACTGTAATCGATTCTAGGACTCATAACTAGCATTTTGCTTTTTATTTGAGGTGTTTCTGATGAGTATTTCAAGAGATATGGCCAAAAATGTGCAAAAAAGTGTTGCAAAATGGCAATTTTCACATATTGAACCTCCTCATAACTTTAAATTGCCATAACTCGGCCAAAAATCATCCGATTTTGATAAAATTTGGCATTTTGGAAATGGTTTTTATACCAGTTTAAATCTGCATCAAAGTGTTAGTAAAATTTGCTATTTTTAAATTTTCGACTTTTTTGACCCATTTTCCATACTAACCCCTTGACAAAATCGTCAAAAATTGAAAAAAATTTTAAGCCCAATTTGTTGACTGTAATTGATTCTAGGACTCATAACTAGCATTTTGCTTTTTATTTGAGGTGTTTCTGATGAGTATTTCTCTAGATATGGCCAAAAATGTGCAAAAAAGTGTTGCAAAATGGCAATTTTCACATATTGAACCTCCTCATAACTTTAAATTGCCATAACTCGGCCAAAAATCATCCGATTTTGATAAAATTTGGCATTTTGGAAATGGTTTTTATACCAGTTTAAATCTGCATCAAAATGTTAGTAAAATTTGCTATTTTTAAATTTTCGACTTTTTTGACCCATTTTCCATACTAACCCCTTGACAAAATCGTCAAAAATTGAAAAAAATTTTAAGCCCAATTTTTTGACTGTAATCGATTCTAGGACTCATAACTAGCATTTTGCTTTTTATTTGAGGTGTTTCTGATGAGTATTTCAAGAGATATGGCCAAAAATGTGTAAAAAAAGTATCGGAAAATGGCAATTTTCGCATATTGAACCCCCTCATAGCTTTAAATAGGCATAATTTGGCCAAAAATCATCCGATTTTGATGAAATTTGGCATTTTGGAAATGGTTTTTATACCAATTTAAATCTGCATCAAAATTTTTGTGAAATTCGCAATTTTTAAATTTTCGACTTTTTTGACCCATTTTCCATACTAACCCCGTGACAAAATCATCAAAAATTTGAAAAATTGTTGACCCCAATTTTTTTAATCCAATCGATTCCAGGACTCATAACAATCCTTTTGTTTTTATTTGAGGTGTTTCTGATGAGTATTTATTGAGATATGGTCAACAGAGGGTCGGAAAATGCCCAAAACTCCGAGGATTACAATTAGTTTTTGTAGCTGGAAAACATGTCTGCATTTTGTTGTGTGGAAGTTGTCGGCTTAATTTTTATGATCTAACAACAAATCTGAATATGAAAACACGTGCATGGTCTGATGGAAAGATAAGAGCCTTCTATTAATAAATGCCATACATAAATACCATGATATTCAAAATTGACCCGATAAGGGGAGAAACACAAGATAGCTGGTCGAAAGTGAAACCTCAAGCTGAGATATAGAGATAGATACTGTACTGTCGATCAAAGTCCAGTCGCATAGGTCGAATGCACGAAGAAATAACTGTTTTCGTCGTCGAGATATCATGTTCATTCGGCCTTAACATGATATAGTTTTGTACTCTGGGTATATAAAGAAACCCAGTCTAGTCCGGATATAACTCAAAGTCCTTAAAAATAAATGTCAGCGATTCCATTTTGATTACTAATTGCCACTTAAGTGTTCAATTACTCTTACAGTGGTTCAAAACCAATCCGCAAGCTTCCATTTCCAATTTTTCTTTTTTTCAATAATTTTTGCAAGTCATATTATTTTCCCCCATATATTAGTAATCATTTGCCAGATAAGATCAGAGACGGTTTCCATTCATTTTAAGTAAACACGCCGTATATTTAGACATATATGTGGCCCCACTGTGCAACGGTCAGAAACTATTGGAATCCGCTTATCGCGACATGTTTTAGCCAGTGTTGATTAGATTCTCTGAGATCGATTATATTGGTGGGATAAGGCAACTTTTAGCGACTATAAAGAGTCATCGAACCAACTGAGTTGCCACAGTTTGTTGAATGACACTGGCCGTACACACAGGAGCATTTAAGCACAGTGTCCGGTGGAATGGGGATTAAGATGACCAATGATGATAGTGTCTCCTCCAGGTGGCATGGCCGAGCCTTTGGCTTGCTGATCCTGATCGCCATCAGCGGGTTGACTCAACAGGTGGGACAACTTCAACTTCACCGGCTTTGATAAGGCATTCGCTCTCAACTTATCGTCAATTGGTTACAGGCTGCTATCGATAAGACGGATTTCTATACGGCCGGCGTTGTGGAATTTCGTCATGCCAACAATGATTGGGCTGATAATTTAGCCGGTTACCTGGAGATCATTCGGTCGCCAAATGCCACCGCCACGGACATCATTGTCTTCCCGGAGGCCACTCTCAATGGTCTCGATTCGACCAGTTTCGTGCCGGATCCCTTAGAGGAGATCACGCCTTGTCTAAGTGATCCCCAGTCCCAATACTATGCCGAGTTCATTGTTGCCCTCTCGTGTGCCGCTCGCAATGCCACCAAATACATCGTCATCAATCTGAGCGAGCGACAGCTCTGCTCCGATACGCCCGAGGATACTCGTCCATGTGCCCCCTCCGGGTATAACATCTTCAACACGAATGTCGTCTTCGATCGCAGCGGAACTGTTGTGTCCCGATACCGTAAAGTGCATCTGTACGGAGAGCCAAGGAACAATACATTGTTCCCAGAGAAGATCACCTTCGAGACGGATTTCGGTGTGACTTTTGGCCATATGATTTGCTTCGATATCTTGTTCTATGTGCCTGGCCATGAGCTCATCAAGGATCAGGGCATCCGAAATTTTGTCTTTCCCTCCATGTGGTTCTCGCAGCTTCCCTTTCTAACAGGTAAGGTTCGAATCACATTTCTTAAATAACTTGATCTTAACTTTCAACTTTCCCGTGAACAGCTGTTCAGGTTCAACAGGGTTGGGCCTACATCAACGATGTGAACCTACTGGCCGCTGGGTCCAGTAGTCCTAAGGTGGGATCAAGTGGCACGGGCATTTATCATGGTCGGGAAGGTACCGTCATCAGCGTCATGCAGTTCGATGAAGGAGAACGTCGTCTACTCGTATCCCAAGTGCCTAAATTTCAGGATAAGAACCGTGGACAGTCTCGTCGCATGGTAAAAAGAGAAAAGAATCTCTCGGTGCGAAACAGTCAAAGCTTCAAAATGAAAAGGGATTATCTAGAGAACTATGTGACCAAATCGTTGGATTCTCTCATGGATCAGCAGGACGTCTCCACTGCCTCTGAGGATGTCTGTCACGGCAGCATCTGCTGTCACTTTGAGATCGAGTGGCGTCTCATACCCTTGGAAAATAATGTCAGCTACTATAGCTATCGTCTGGGAGCCTATGATGGCTGGAGAAATGAGCAATCGGTGGATGCCAACTATATACGTAACTGTGGCATATTTGCCTGCACTGGACCCCAACTAGAGGACTGTGGTGTCTTGGCGGATGATGTTCAATCACATGTAGTGTTCAGCCGTCTCTTGATTGACGTAGTCTATCCCAAGTCAAAGGAGTTTCTACTGATGCCCAATACTCTGCTCGATGACTTGATGCCCCTGGAACCGGATGAGTTTACTTGGTTCAAGAATGAAACCGAAAATAGGTAAGTTGATCTATCGGAGAGATGAACCCCATTTTTGATTCTTCTTCTTCTTCTTTTACAAAACTATATAGCAATGAGGATCAGGTGCGCTTCAGCTCGAGTTTAGAGATTGACAACTTGTTGACCTTTGCCATCTATGGCAACTATTACGATGATGTGTGCACCTATGGCACAGGCACTCCTCAGCAGGATATCGATTGTGGCTTCAAGCCGAAGGACGATGGTGCTGCAGAATTGCAGATATCCTCCAGTTTCTGGATTTACTTGCTCATTGCGGTGTGCAATGTTTGGGGCTTTAGTTTAGTTATTTAAGAGATTTTTTTTATATTTTTTTAACTAATATTATATTTGAGGCTGGGTGACCTTAAAGGCAGAGACAGGGTTGATAAAATCAAAGTGTCTCCAATGGAATTAGTTTGATATTCAAAAGACTTATAGACAGTATAAATAAACAGCTTCTTGGTGTTATAACTGAATGGAGATCATTTTAGATATTGTTTAGATATTTATATATTGAAATTATAGGTGATATTCTGATATTCTGAAATATTTTACAATTGATTTTGAAATTTTTATTCACATTGATATTCTTCAAATCATATGTTTTTCTGCGGCAAGTTGTGAATTACAACAGGTGGAAAACAGCTGTTGGTGTGTCAATCAAAGTGCAGTATTTATTCAATGCTTTGTTTTTGGTATTTTTGGTATTTTTTAAAGTGTAAACAATTAGGGATTTGAACTTGTAAACTTATTTATATACTTTTAGAGTGTAGTTTAAAATATCTAAATTCTATCTACGACCAACGATTAACGATTAATCGAGTGATTCGATAACATTTCGTGTCGATCGATAACTCGAATCACAAGAAACAACAGCTGCACAGTCGTCAGTCAACAGGTATAGCCGCAATCATATCATTCCTAATCACAATCAAAAGTCGTTGTTACCACCAAGAAAATGTCTTGGCTGTGGATGTGGCTGTGGATCTGCCTTATCTATGTGGGCAGTGTAAGAGCCTCAAGTGGCTACTACCAGGCAGCTGTGGTGGAGTACCGTCCGGCTGCCAGTAATCAAACATCAGCTGATCAACTGGCGGAGAACCTGTCGGCATATTTGGCACTCATCGAGGTGGCCAAGGTCAATCAGGCGGATATCGTCGTGTTTCCCGAGGCGACCCTCAACAGTTACTTGCAACTGACGGCGGTGCCAGCGACGGGAGCAACTGCATCACTTTGTCAGGGAACGGAATCCGATGAGTATGTGGCCAGTTTCATGAGATCATTGTCCTGTGCCGCCATTGAAGCGGCAACCTATCTAGTGTTCAATGTGAAGGAGCGTGCAAACTGTGAGAATGAGAAGGATTGTCCGACATGTGGTTACCTCATGTACAACACGAATGTGGTGCTCGATCGCAGTGGTGCGGTGGTGTCGCGTTACCGCAAGTGGCATCTGTATATGGAACCGATGCTGAATCGCACCGCACAGCCAGAATACGCCATCTTCAGCACGGACTTCAATGTGACCTTCGGGCACTTTGTGTGCTTCGACATGTTGTTCTATACGCCAGCCCAGGAGCTGGTGGAACGTTATCAAGTGGAGCATGTGATTGTCACAAAGATGTTCAACTCGGAGCTGCCCTTTTTAACGGGTATGATCAATATCTGAAAGAGTCTCTCAATCAATCAATCAGTCAATCAGTCAATCAATCAATCAATCAATCAGCTGATATATGAAGCAATCAATCATTTTTCTAATCCATATCTCCATCAGTCAAACTCATCCGTTTTCAATGTTTGAATCAATCTCTCAGTCAATCTTTACATTAATTTATCAATGGACATCAACATGTTTAGCGGGTAGTTTTTCAATCTCTGTCAATCAAACTGCCAATGTACATCAATCAGACTGTCAATCAATCTCATTATAAATCAGTTTCTCGACTAATCATACAATTAATTTCTCAATCATTCCATCAATCTTTTGCAGCAAGCCAACTGCAACAGAGTTGGGCCATGGCCAACGATGTCAATCTTCTGGCAGCTGGGGCAAGTCTGCCCCAAGCAGGCATCAGCGGCAGTGGCATCTATGCGGGACGACGTGGCGCCTTGACACGCCTCATGGTGGGCAACGCCACCGTTGGCATGCGTCAGCTGCTTGTGGCACGTGTGCCAAAGTCACCAAGGTTGAATGACGCGGATATTGTGATGGATGTGGAACGTCCTGGCCCCGCCCAACACATGCTGCCTTTGGGGCAGGAACCCAAGTTGCAATACTTCAATACCTCATTGCTGCCCCTTGTAATGGAGCCGCAGCAGTTGCGTCTCTGCTCACGAGATCTCTGCTGTACCATTGAGTATACGCTGTCGGATGAAGGGGGCGCAGTTTCCTCACCCTTGTATAGGTATCGCTTTGGCAGCTATGTGGGCAACCGCAGCTACGAACAGGCAGCCTACAGCTACATACGATTGTGTGGTCTCTTCGCCTGTCGCAACGACAGCATCGAAAGCTGTGCCCAACTCCAAGATCAGCAGCAGGAGCAGCAGGTCATGGTCCCACTGGAGTTCAGTAAGTTGCGCGTCAGTGGAGAGTTCGTGCAACGCGACCAACAACTGATCATGCCCAACACTCTCTCCAGCGCTCTCTATGCCCTGCAGGCAACCGAGTTCAGTTGGGAGAGCAGTCAAGTTGGTGGAAATTCCATACTCTTTGTCATGGAGCTGAAGAAACCCCATTCTCAACTCTTGACCTTCGCCATCTATGGGAATTACTTTAACGAGACCCACAAAGCGGAAGGGGATGGAGCTACGGGTGTCACTATCGCCTTGGCCAGCATCGTGCTCAGCTTGGTCATTTCTATTTTAGCATAGACTCAGTTTTAGTGTTAGATAACGTCAGAAGAGTTTAAGAAAAATGGGCCGATGATGAGGTACACGTTTTTTTAACCATTGTAATACTCTCCACTATTTATATAAGTACCGATATGAAAACACAGTTGATGTTAGAAAAATTGATTTTAAACAATAGATCGTATTTCAGCTAAGACTCAGTTTAAGTGTTGCATAACGTCAGAAAAGTTTATAATATAATGGACAACTTCTTTTTTAAACAATTATAATACTCTCCATTAAAATGTTAGAGATATTGACTTTAAACACTAGAACATGAATTCCAAAATACGGAAACTGCAGAATTTCAACAATGACAAGAAATTCAACTTAAATATATCAAAAATTTTAAGAATATTTAAGAAATATTAGAAGTATGTATTATTATTTATCTGAAGTTTATAAAGGTACAAATTTAAATAATTATTTTTTCTAGATAATTTGAATAAAATTTTCGAAAATTATTAAGAAAAAATATTAAATTTCATGTTTCATTTGGGGAATTCCGCAGAAGTAAACAATCGTCGAAAATATCTCGAAAATTTTTTAAATGGGTTTATTTTATGATTCTTCAGGGAAATATTATTGCAATATTTTGGTTCGTTGGCGAAATCTAAAAACTACTTTAGTAGGCAATACTACTACTAACTTGACCGCTGCTGTCGCATACATAACGGTACTTCTTCGATTTATAAACACATGGAGAAAACCACTTAATTACATAGGTAATATATGTATGTATGTATGTATAATTATGTAAATTGTAACCGCAGTCAATTTCGTTGGCCGAAAAATGATGTTGAATGTTGTGGCAGTGGCATACATACATACGTATGTATGTATATATGCATGTATTTATGTTATGTATGTAGTTGTGGCAGGTGGGGCAATGTGGTATGCGGCATGCGGCTCAGCATCGAGAATGGTGTCAAGTTCATGTCATTAAGGTGTGATTAACAAAAATTAGTTGCTGCTTAACGCAACTCACACAGAGAGATAGAGAGAGAGAGACACTGAGAGCAAAACAAAGAGAGATAGAGAGAGAGAGAGAGAGAGAGGGGGAGAGCGAAGCACTTGCCACGCTTGATAGAGCAACAGTCTGTATGTGTGCCAGCCTGGAAGTCGCTGCTCTGCTGCTGTTAAATCAGCCTCCCGCTTCGTTCAGGTGTGTTACAAACAGGCGCAACACATGAACGTCAGCAGCGCTGTCGACGCTGACGTCGTTCGGTTCTTTTCGGTTTTTCATTCATTTCAACTGTTGCTCCCCACTTGTTAGCATATGAGACTGGAAGCGCGTCCAACACATGCGACGCTGGACGAAGCTCTCAACACGGCCAGCCGAAGTCAACGCAGGCACACGACAATACAAAAGCTTTCCATTAAACTTTGGAGACTATTCGCGACTGCCGCAACAAACCAAGCAATGAACAAAACGAACGAACGAACGAACGAGCGAGCGAACAAACGAAGGAACGAACGACATGCACGAAGCAGCGAACGATAGCCGAACGACCGCGTGCGTGGCCCGAGTGTAGAGTTCTGACTATGTTATTACTACGTATGCTCTTGGCTGGCAGTTTTGCAGGTGCGTAAATAATTGAATGTTTATGAGGTAGATGGCGAGAGAGGAGACGGCGACACAGAGAAAGAGAGAGAGAGAGAGAGAAAGTGCACATGTTAATGCAATTCTCTTATTTTGAATTTTTTTTTTGTTGTTGTTTTTACTGCTGCTTTAATTGAGAAGTTGGCAGAGCGAACAGCAAAAGCAAAGCTCGTTGCGCTTTTGCCAGTTGAAATGCAATTAAAAAGCGCAGCAACTGCGTCTGCCAGCATTGTCGCAGCAGCGTGCAGTCGGCAGCGACGTCGACGCATGCACGAGGAGCTTTGTGCGCTTTGAACTTCGGGCGACGCTGTTGCTGCTGCTGCTGCTGTCGCTGTCGTCGTCGTCGTCGTCGTCGTCGTCGCTGTCGACGCGTTCCGTTGCGTAGCCATCGACGTCGCATTCTGCGACAGCTTTCGACGCGCGTTAAAACATCCAGTAGGCGTTCAGCCTCCGAGCGGATAACATTGCGTTGTTGTACTTCTTGGAGTTAGCCAAAAATAACAGTTAGCTCAGGCTCAGAATCAGAATCAGTTTCAGTATCAGAATCATAGTCACAACATTTTCCAATTCCAAAAAAAAAAAAAAAAATTTAAAAAAATTTAAAAAAAAATTCAAAATTTTGAGTTCGACATTGTGGATCCTTACTAACCGAGTGTGTGTGTGTGTGTGCGTGACAAACCGAAAGACATTCTTCAAAAATACAAAATAAAATACAAACACCAGTACAAATTCAAAAAAAAAAAAATAAAAAGGATTCTAAATTCGAAAAAAGTTTTGAAATTTTTTTCGGTTCTCAGAAAAAATAAAAAAAATATTAAAATATCTACGAAAAAAGAAAGAATCAAGTGTCGGCGCGTTTATTGAAAACTCTAGCGAAATATTAAGAAAATAAATAAAGTTTCCAAATCCGCATACAAATATCGATAAATATTTGTTTTAACAACAATAATTTGTGCCACCATTTTTGTTGTCTTTTTTTGTTGTTTGTTATTGTTGTTGTTGTTGTTGTTGCTGTTCTTGCTGTTGTGGATGCAAAATCAAAATAAATAATTGAAGATTGCAAATTGAGAATACAAAATTTCCAATATATACTGCAAGCTGAAGCAACAATTTCTTTTTTGTTTGTTTGGTTCTGTGACTTGCGAGAGTGAAAGAGAGTGAAAGAGTGGAAGAGAGAGAGATAGAGAGAGTGTGTGTGCAACAGAGAAGACAACAACAGAAGCAGAGCGACAAGGCACAAGAAGAGAGGAAGAGAGCGTGCAACTGCAGCGAAGAACAGCACAAAGAGCAAAAGGTAAATTTCAATTCTTCTACAATATTTATACGTTTCTTGATTGCGAATCAAGTGTGAATAAAATCCGATTAAGATACCCAAAACCAGTGTTGAAAAATGCCTAAAATATCAAACAAAAAAATACAAGTTTTTTCGATTTTTTTTTTGTTTTGAATAAAACTGATATTTCTTGAAGTGAAGAGAAATCTTTTGAGAATATTCTTGAAGTTGTATAATTAACAAGAAATTGTTATTGTTGCTAACTTGTCCTTGAACTACATTTATGAATGCGTTGATTATTGATTTGTGAAATTGGAAACCAAATTGTGAGCAAAGTGCCAGTAATTGTCGGAGTTTCATATTTCAGCTGCATATGTTGAAGATGCGAAATGTTTTTTACTTTTCGCAAATATTTTGCAAATATTCATAAAGAAAATTTGAAATATATATTTACTGAAAAATTTGGCAGTTTTTAGCATATTCTTAGCTTTATCTGAAATTTTTAAAATATATACATATATATATATATATAGAGTATCTGAGTTAGTTCCGTTATGTGGATTACTTGTTATGTGTCTCTGTTGATGTCCTTAATTTGTTTTGAAATATCAAGCGTTTGTCCATTTCCACATTACTTCATTATCCTCATTAGTTTTGACTGAGCTCGTTTTCTGCTTCCTGCCAGCACCCTATTTTCCACTCAATGTGTTTTCATCTCGCTTTCCCCTAACAATCACTTAACACAACTTCTTTCCCAACCAACTTCTGTCAACCTTTAGTTTTATTGTATAGACATTTTTTTTGTCTCTTCTTTTGCGTTACGCTTTTTTTTTTATTTTTATTTTTATTTCACTTTGAGCTACTTCCGGTTGCAATGCTTTTGGCCAAAAAGGTTGCGTTGGGCTAAAAGGGGGGGGTGAAGAAAAATGAAGAGAAAATATATAATACAAGGACAACAGCTGCTTAAGGGGCAAACTGTGGCGCCATCTGTCGTCAGCAATTGGCAATATACATATTTTAATAATGTTGCTCTCTTCTGCACAATTTCTTTTTTTTTTTGAATTTATTTATATTTTTTTATTTGAATGCCTAAATTATTTGATGTTGAAAATTTGCAAGCGGGCAAACTGTGCGTATGATTAATATTTGAAAATATTTTTGCCATAAGTATAGCGAAGACAGATGGATGGGCGAGAGAGCACACACAGAGAGAGAGAGAGAGAGTAAGAGAGATTTGGAGAGCCAGAGACTGTGTATAAATAATTGTGTTGGAGGAGAACTTATCGGGCATGCAACTCAATCGATGTGGCATTGTTTGCGCCTTAATTATTGGCCAAACGGCATTAAATTTTCAAGTATTTACTGAACCTAAACAAAACACAAACAACAACAATATACATGTATATATGTATAAGTATAAGTGTATGTATATTTATATATACACAACTACATATAGACATTCTTTTGATTTTGCGTTGATTTTGTGCCGATTTTTGCCATATAACATTCACTAAATAAACTCGAAAAAGCGGCAACTGTTGCCTCTTGCCTGACTGTCTGTGTGTGTGCGGGTTTGTGTGTGTGCGGGTGTGTGTGTGTGTGTGTGTGTGTGTGCGCACCATGTGCCATGTTCCAATAGATGATCGTTGATATGCGTGTATGTGTTGTATATTAATGGAATATTTAAGACTGCAAGACATTTGCCAATTGCCCGATTTGCTATTCTACATGTCTCAATACGCTAATCAGCGAGGGCTGCTTCAAAACTTTAGCTACTTATACAAAGTAAAAATTATAAACTACAAAATATATTCATAATAAAAATTTATATGAATTTATATATATACAATATGAATATATATATAAATATATATATATAATAATATTAAATAGTATAATCAGCGAGGGCTGCTTCAAAACTTTAGCTACTTATAGTACAAATTATAAAACTACAAAATATATTCATAATACAAAATTTAACAATTTTTGTAAATATATAAATATATATATATAATAATAATAACAATTAAAAATATAAGCAGCGAGGGTCGTTTCAACACTTTACTCAAATTTGTAGCACAAATTCCTCGCTATAAAATATTTAGAAAAAAAAACAATTCAACAAAAAATACATATAAAAAACTTCTAAATAATGCCAATGAACTATATTTTAATAAAATATAACATAACATAATTAGCGAGGGCTGCTTCAACACTTAACGTATTTAGGGCAAAAATTTGGGAAAAAATTAGAAAAAAATACTTATAAATAATATGAAAAAAGTGTTGATGAATATATGTATTTATATTATGTTATTATGATATATATTTTTTATATAATGATATATATTTATTTGAATATATATATATATATATTTACATAGTACAATCAGCGAGGGCCGTTTCAACACATAATTTATGCATAGCGAAAAATTTTTGCATAGAAAATATATTTCAACTTCAAATTGTACGCATAAAAATACATTCAAATAATGTTAATGAATTGATATATTTATGCACATATATAAATATATTTACATAAACAATTAACTAATTTGTTGCTATTGTTGTTGTTGTTGTTGAACTTTAACTATTGAACTGTGTGCGTTTGTGGAAATTGGGAAATTTGTGGCTAAAAAAGAAAAACTGCGCGCAGCATTTTCAAGGGAATGGGAATGGGAAGCGCACAGAATAAACGAGCAAAAAAACAAAAAGAAAAAAAAGGAAGAAAGAAAGAGAAAGAAAGAAATGAGAAAAAAAAGAAATGGAAAACGAAAAACGAAATGAAACGGAACAACAAATTGAATTAACGTTAAATGTAATACGCACAGCCAAGAATTTTTGTATACATCCATATACTATTTGGATATACATATATGTATATATATATATATATATATATATATATATGTATATTTATATAGGCATGTATTTGTCGATCTATATACATGCCCCCGCCCTCGTCATATGTAAACAGTTGCAAGCCAAAGGTAACAAATGGCTTTTCAAATAAATTAGCGGGCGGCAATTGTAAACAGAGACAGATACACCAACAAAGAGAGAGAGAGAGCACGATAGAGAAAGATAGAGAGAGAGAGGGAGAGAGATGGAAAAATTAAAAAGAGAGATAGTAACAGCTATGAAAATGAAGAGCAGTTTGACAGCAAGAGACTGAAAGATGGTGAGAGAGAGGGAGAGAGACAAAGAGAGAGGGAGAGAGGGCGAGAGACAGAGAGAGATAGTGAGAAAGAGAAAGAGAGGGAAAGTGGGAGAGAGTGAAACAGAGAGAGAGCAAGTGCATTGCACTGGATATATCTGGATGCATGTAGGTACGTGGGTCGACTCTATCATTCGTTAAATTATGCAAAAAAAAATATAAACAAAAAGAAAAAAACATAATTTTTAATTAACTTTTGCCACACAGCGATAAACCAGCCCGATAATACCTATGATAATACCTATAATAATATATGTACGTATGTTGGCAAATCCCCTTAATAAAATTTCTTTAAATTATGCTCCAAACAACATTCAACTTTTATTGAACTTTTGTTGTTACATAAAAATATAATTATTTATTTTATGCGTGTGTGTTAAAATTCATTAAATTCACTGCAACCAAATTTACAACAATTCCACACTCTCTCACTCTCTCTCACTCTCTCTCTCACTCTCTCTCTCCCTCTCTCTCTCCCTCTCTCTCTCTCTCTCTCTTTCTCTCTCTCTGTCTGTCTGCCTTTCGCAGTCTCTTTCATTCGCTTTTTTTATACACTGTAAAAACTCTTTTAAGGGTTGTATAAATCAAAGCTTTTATAGCGCAGACACTTGAAGAGCAAACGCAGCTCAAGAAATGAGACACAAAGTCTGCAAATTACGAATTGAAATAAAGTTAAATTTATATATGCTATTTTGCGTTGAATATTATAAAACACGTTTTTTTTCTAAGAACATACTCAGTTTTTGGCAAATATGCAATGTCAATGAATATATTTATAAACATTCTGAAGTCGCTAAAAAAAAAGAATTTTTTTAAAGAATAAAAATTATTGTGCAAGGTATACAAAATTATTATTTTTTTTATTTTTTTTTAAAAAGCTTCGATTTTTTTTTTTGAATAACTCACAATTTTGATAGAGTAGTATTTTAAATTTCGTGTTATTTTATTAAATATAAATTAGTTTTAAAAATACACAATGAAAAATTGAAATTGTGAAAATAGTCATGCAATAAATATTCTAAATATTTCTTAAATAAAAATAAAAAATAGTCTCTATCACAACTGCTGTAGCAGCCCTCGCAACTGCAAGCGTTTGCAGCTAAATATGAAACCAGAAGAAGAAGAAGAATCACTGACAATATCCAACTAATTGCATACCCTGTAAATGACTTTAGATAAAAGCAAGAGCAAATTCAAAAGAAAAAACATTGTTATAGGGTATCTTGCAGTTGAGCATGCCCAGCAATGAGTTTGTCTCTGTTTTTTTTTTGTTTTTTTTTTGTGATTTTTATTTTGGAATGATCTCAAGGACGTTCCCCACGCTCCCCGCCACCGTTTCAATTAACGTCCCATGTGGGTCGCCGTCGTTCAATAGAGAAGTTCATCTAAATGCCTAAAGGGGTTGATGGGGGGTGGTGATGGGGGGGTGACGGTGCATTGCCAGAGATTGCCCGAGAGGCAATTCATTAATTACACAATTAGAACTTGTATGGAATGGATGGCGGCCACAGCTGCAAAAGTCAAATTCGTGGAAAAGGTTGCAGATTCTATTTTCCATTTTTGCCAATTTTTTTTTTGTTGTTGTTGTTGCTTTTCCATTTTTCCGTATTTTCTATTTCTGTTTGGCAATTTCTTCTATTTCTTTCCATCTTTTCTTTCCTTTTTTTTTGGTTTGTTTCAACTTTTTTCTGTCGGTTTGGTTTTTGCCATTCAAAATTCAGCATGTTTACCTTGAAATATGCCATGTCACTGGATGGAGAGAGCTGGATGGATGGAGGGGGTGGGGTGGGTGGGAGGGGGTGGGGTGCTGCCACAGCTCCCGGCATGCAATCGAGCCAAATTGAATACTCAATGGAGCTGCCAACAAACTGACAATCGAATTGCAACTCATGAGTCTTTCAACTCGACTCAATTCGATACTCGTTCGCTGCCAAACGAATGTATTCATCCCGGACTCAATCATTCATTCAATCATTCATTCAATCAGTCGTTTGCAGATCACCGAGAAGCACTATGCGTTTGTTGCTTTGTTGGATGTTTCATTCTGAATAATGACTGAATCAACTGAATAATCCAAAAACACATGCCTTCTACACTCATTTTATTCATTCATTCATTCATTGATTCATTCAATCAGTTTTCGTTTACTCATCATCGTCATCATTATCATCATCATCATCTCAGATCTTATTAGTAGTGTATGATTTGTGAACTCATTATTGGCATAAGTATTTGTCAAAAATGTATCGTTTGTATTATTCATGAATATTTTGAGATGTTTTTATTAGTTGAATAGTTTTTATTTATTTATATATTTAATATATAATTATTTAATATTTAATATTTATTATTATATTTCTATTTTTTTGTATTCAAAATAAATTGAATAGATGTTGAATTTGATTCTTCAATTTTTTTTATTATTTATTTTGGTACTTGGTATATGACAGTCTGGCATAGAGAACTACACATCTAATCGAGACTTGCAATCGTCTCTTTATAATGATGCTGGCATTAAATCGTTAAAGTTACACTGTCGCACATGGTTGAGGTTATGCACTGTGCGATAATTGCAACCGACAATACACCACATACACACACCCACAGCCACACCCACAGAGTGGTCAAAGACCACAGCTGTATGTGGCAACAACAATGCGCTGCCCCATGTGTTCAGTTTGCATCGTTGCTGCCTCAGCATGTTGTCTACTCTTTGTTTGCCTGTGTGTGTATCGGTATCTGTGTGTGTGTGTGTATATGTGTGTGTGTGTTGTTGTTAATTCTGGTATATTTTGTCTTGGCAAATTCAATATGGCAGCGCATTTCCGCTCGCAGATGCCACATGCAACAGTTCCGCGGTGACCCCCGCTATCCCTACTTCATTTCCTCTTCCTTATCGTCTTCCCCATTTTCACTTATTTCTGGTTATTCCCCCTTCTTTTTTAATTTTTCTCCATCTTCCTCCATCTTCCTCCATCTGCCTCCATCTTCCTCCTCCTTCCTCCTACTTCCTCATTCTACCTCCTTCTTCCTCATTTTTCCTCATTCTACCTCCTTTTTCTTCCTTCTTCCTCCCTCTTCCTCCTTCTTCCTCCCTCTTCCTCCCTCTTCCTCCTTTTTCCTCCTTCTTCCTCCTTCTTCCTCCTTCTTCCTCCTTCTTCCTCCTTCTTCCTCCTTCTTCCTCCTTCTTCCTCCTTCTTCCTCCTTCTTCCTCCTTCTTCCTCCTTCTTCCTCCTTCTTCCTCCTTCTTCCTCCTTCTTCCTCCTTCTTCCTCCTTCTTCCTCCTTCTTCCTACTTCTTCCTCCTTCTTCCTCCTTCTTCCTCCTTCTTCCTCCTTCTTCCTCCTTCTTTCTCCTTCTTCCTCCTTCTTCCTCCTTCTTCCTCCTTCTTCCTCCTTCTTTCAATTTGCTTCATCTCTTCTTTACTTTTCTTACCTTCTTATTTTCCCTCTTCACTGATTTCTTTTTTGTTCCTTTGTCTCCGCCCCCTTTCCCCCCTTTCTTTGCACCATCTGCCTGTATCTTAACTTTTTTCTCCTTTTCCTATTTCTACTCTTTTGCTGTTCTCTCATTTTTTCCCCTTCATTGTCCTTATTATGCTCTTTCTTCTCTTCCTCCTTTTCCTTTCCCTTTCCTATTTCTTCTTATCCTTTTTATACTCTTCCTCTCTAACCAATTTCTCTTTTTCGTTGAGCTCCACAGTTTCTTCGTCGATCGTCTCCTCTGTCTCCTCATCTTTACCTCTTCCTCCATCGTCTCTATCTCTTTCTCCTTTTCCTCTCTTCTTTCTTTCTCCTCCTTCTCCATTTATTTCTCCACCTGCTTATACTCTCCTCTGGAATTTGCCGTTGACCATGCTGTCTCTTCACATGCAGCATATGCCACAATCTTCAGCTTGCCACATGCCACATGCAGCGTGGCCAGTTTGGTTGTTAGTTGTTTGCCCGCTGCCAACTGTGCAACCAACTGTAACGGCTGCCGTGGCCATAGTTGTAGCTGTAACTGTAACTGTAAATGCTTGCCACTGAGGCATGCCACACACACACACACACGTAGATACAATTGCAATTACATGTTTGTTTTTATTTGCGGCTTCAACTTTAAAATGGAGAAGCAGCTGCAAAAAGAAACAAAAAAAAACTTTCCCTTTTCGCTAATTTCCTGGCGCCTATTGCCGTCTTCCTTTCTCTCTCTCTCTCTCTCTCTCTCTCTCTCTCTCTCTCTCTCTCTCTCTCTCTCCTTTTCTCTCTCTCTCTTTCTCTCTCTATGGGTGTGTGTGTGTGTGTGTGTGTGTGTGTGCGCACGCGTTTTGTTAGCCGCGAATACATTTTAATTAGCAGCTAAAATATTCAAACTCAAAATTGGCCTTTGCCCCGCGGGGTCTTCCCCCTTGCCACGCCCCAACCACCCTCCCGCCTTCATCGCACCCACACCTGTGTATGTGTGTGCGTGTGTGTGTGTGTGTATTGTGTTTGTTTTGTGCGGCAATGTGAAAAAGTTTGCCCCACCGCCACCCCCCCTCGCAGACACACAGTCTCCCTCCCTCACTTCCAGCATCAAAAACATGGGCTATGAATTTTTCAAGTATGGCACTTTAGAGGCCCAACTCCCTTCATTTCTCTCTATCTCTCTCTCCCCCTCTCTCTCTCTCTCTCTCTCTCTCTCTCTCTCTCTCTATGTGTGTCTCTGTCTCTCTCTCTCTCTCTCTCTATCGCTCTGTGGATGGTCTGTTTGCCATCTCTATCTGGCATTTGTGGTGCAAAATATGTCAGCGAAAATATTTAAAGTCAAAGCCGCCACAATAGGTGCCACAAGGCAGGCGGCATGCGGCATGTAGCATGCGGCATGTGGCATGGGGCCCTCATGAATTTTAATTTGCATTTCTCAGGGACGTTGAGGAGAATTTTATTGAAATGTTTTCGCATCGGCGAAAAAGTTTCCACTTCCCTCTCTCTCTCTCTCTCTATATATATATATCTCCCTTTCTATGTCTCTCTCTGTCTCTCTCTGTGTGTGTTGCTGTTGTTGTTGTTGTTGTTGTTGTATCTTGTTGCCGCAGATCAAACAAAATGCGCAAACATATTTAAGCAACTATTTCAACAAAATGCCCACACACCACAAAACTTTTGGCAGCCACTGTATTGTGCGTTTTGTACCCCCACCATCATCATTCTATTCTCCTCCTCCTTATCCTTATGCTCCATTCGTCTGTCTGCTGTCGCCTTCCCCATGTCCTTGGCTGCTTCTCGATTTCTCAGGTAACTTTCAAATCGGAAACTGTGTGCGAAAACTTTTTGCATTCTGCAGACTGTTAATTAAATTTACAGCCACATGCAAAGTGAGAGAGATGGAGAGAGAGAGAGAGAGATAGAGGGAGAGAGAGAGAGAGAGATAGGTGAAAAGAGAGAGAGAGAGAGACACGAAATGTGCAGGAGTTCTCAGAAGAGATTGCCAAGTTTATTCGCAATGCAAAGTGAACATGACTTCTCATTACTTTAAGTTTGATTTCATATTAATTATATGTAAATAAATTTCAATATTTTCAAAAATTTTTACAAATTTAATGATTTATATAGTGAGTATATATGTTGAATTGTACTCACAAAAAACAACTAAAAAATAGTCGAATGTCAGTAAAAACCAAGAGAATTATAATGATTGATATTTGAAAATAAAATCTAAGGAAATAAAATAGAAAAAAAAAACAAATTAAATGAAACAGATAAAATGTTTATAAAAGGTATATGATATTATTAAAAAGTTAATTCTTTGTGTGATGGAGACACTTAAAGATAATTAAAATCACATAAAAAAGTATTTAAATAAATTTTGTATACAACAAAAAATAATTATAATTTATAAATCTCCTTAAAGTTCAAAAGAAATGTAGAGAATAAGTTGGCACCAAAAAATGCGGAATTAATATTTAAAATTAAAATATAAATTTAAATGTCAATTAATAAAAGATTATATAATATAAGGTATTTAAATATAATATAATAAAATTTTATATAATGTTATATAACATGAAAATGTTATAACGTAATATTATATTCAAATTACTTGGTACCAAAAATGAAAAATTTAAATTACAAAAAATTTTCAAAATAAATTAAAAAAAAAACGAAATAAAGATCAACAACAAGTATAAACTGCTATACAAACTATATATTTCAAATATTTGGCATATTATAGGGTATACTCTTAGTACATCAGCCCCCCCTCCACTTCCCCTCATCCCCCTTTTCAGCAATCAAGGCTGCTCTCGACAATCCAACACTCTTCACACCCTTCTCCCATAATGGATAATGCGTTGGCAAACGCATAAAATCTGATTAATTATACAAATGTAAATGATATTGCAGCTAACGGAAAGACAAACAGTAAACAAGCGATGAAGGGTGTTTGTTTCAAGCCCCTCTGCAAAGTTCCACAAGTTCCACGAGTTCCACAAGCGGCGAACGTGGCGTATACGCAACGTGGAATTTTCTAAAGGGGAGTGTCGCCGTGCGAAAGAGACAGCAGATTTCAAATACTTCGCCATGCTTTAAGTTGGAATCGAGCTTAAAGTTTGTTAGCTGTGATGTGAGGGCGGAGGGGGAGGGCGTGGCATGATGTGGGCAACTGTTGCACAGACTGTATTGTATTGTTGCGGCAGCTGTGACCTGTAGCCTGTGGCAGTGCAACTTAAAGAGAACAAGGCGGAGAGTGAAAGAGAGAGAGAGTGAAAGAGAGAGAGAGTGGGAGAGAGAGAGAGAGAGAGTGTGTGGGAGAGAGAGAGAGAGAGCGGTGCTGTTGGTCATAAACGAAACATGCCAACTGTCAAATCAAAAATCGCAGCTCGAAATGAGCTTCAAAATGTGGAAGCAAACAACAAGAAACAAACGATGGAACGAAAGAAAATTGAATGGAAAGTATTAAACGCAGGCAACGTAATGAAAAACGTTTTGTTCATGCCACATGCCACACATGCCGCCAAATGTTGCACACACACACACACACACAGGCAGGCGCTTCAACTGCAACATGGTTGGCCATATTTTGACAACTGTTACCGCAAAAACAAATATAGTACAACTAAAAATGCCATAAAAAAATATGAAAAAAATATAATAAAAAAAATGAATGAGCGAAATGTGAGAAGAGGGGGGGGGGGTGAGGAGGAGGAAAAAAGTTGCTGGCCAGCTGTGGCATCCACTTGCGGTTATTGTTGTCAGAACTTTTGCTTTTTGCCGTCAACGTTGAAGCTGCCACTGCCACTGCTGCTGTTGCCACTGCCACTGCCACTTGCTTTCTGTTATTTTAACCAACACTTATGTGTGTGTGTATGTGTGGGTGTGTGTGTTTTTCATATGCTGCCCAAGGATTTGCCACACACACACCCACACACCCATTCGCACACATACGCAACTTGGCTTTAAGTGCACAAACGTAGCCAAGATTTTGAGCGCTGGGGAGCAAAAGTGTTGCCTACTTTCGGGCGCGCTCTTAGTTGAAATTAGCAAAATGTATATATGTGTGTGTGAGTGTGTTTATATGTATGCATGTGTGTATGTATGTATGTAGCTATATGTATGGAGGTAATGAAGCTGAAGGTCAGACCTTCAGATACCCTAGAAAACTATTTCCATTTCCTTGTGATTGCAAATAGCATATGAGATGAGAAGAGGGGATTGTGTGAAGAGACTGGGTGGGAGAGAGAGAGAGAGAGAGAGAGAGAGAGAGAGAGAGAGAGAAAGAAAGAAAGAGAGAGAGAGCGAAAGAAAGAGAGAGAGAGAGAGAGAGAGAGATAGAGATATAGAGCGAAAGAAAGAGAGAAGCATAAAGAGAGAGAGAGAGACAAAATTTAACAGACATTTTAAATACTTTTAAGAATTTATAATTTTTATTTAAGCTACTTCAAAATAATGTTGATTTCATGTTTGCCTTCAAATAATACTGTTTAGCATATAAAATAATATACCCTGTTGAAATTTGTTACAATAATGTAGGGTATGTAGAGCTGTTTTTTTCGAGCAAGCAATTTTGGTTAAACTCACAAATCGAAACCAAAACTCAGAGTCTTCAAATGAGGCAAACAGCCAACTGAGTATGTCCCTCTCTGTGTGTGTGTGTGTGTGTGTGTGAGAGTGTGTGTAGTTGCTATACACACATAGTCATACACTCACACACACACACACCACATACCATTTTCAGGCTTTTCAATTTCCTTTTTTTTTTGGTTTCTTGTTGTCAAAGAATTTCTTCTCGTTTTTATTCCTGTTTTCTGTTTTCTTTTTTTTTCTGTTTCTGCTTCAATATTTTTTTTGCTCTTTGTGTGCTACTTTGTTTTGGTTTTTACCAGAGTGTACAGTTGAGAGGGGTATGCCCCGTGATGTGGCGGGGTATGGTGGGGGGTGTGGTGTATGCAGCTCGTTGGGCCAACTGTTGCCACAAGGACATGCTCCCACGCACAGAAACTGGGAGAGAATGCGAGTGTAAGAAAGGAAAAGTGGAGCTTTTCCTCACTCTTTCTCTCTGTATCTGTGTCTCTATCTCTCTGTCACTCTCCCTCTCTCTTCGCCTGCCTTCACACTCTCTCTCTCTCTCTCTCTCTCTATCTCTCTACTATGTGAGACATGTCTTTGAGACTCTTCTCTGCCTCTCACTGCTCACTTTATCTCTACTCCTCACTCTCCATTCTCAACTCTCCCCTCTCCACTTACAAGCAGTCTCCACTCTGTCTTGCTCTGTACTTTCCCTTCACAAACAATTCAATTTGCTGGCAATGTCTTTTGGACAACAACACGTTGAGCATGTCTTTGTCTACCCCAAGCCCCGCTTTCACCAACCACCCACACAGGTAGCTGACACGCCCACTCTCAATACGCGCCCTCAATTTAACCTACACTTTCTCTCTCTCACACACACACACACACACGTAGCTAGTGCAATGCAAAGGTTTTTTGTTTTGTTTTGTTTGTGCCCCTTTTTTATTTTCTCCCCCCTTTTAAATATTCTCAGCTGCAACTTGCATCCCTTCATCTCGTCTCCCTCTCACTCCATCACTCTGTCGCTCTCTTTGTTGAAAAATGCAACTAAAAATAATAATTTGTTGCTGTCTGCTCAACATTTGTTATTATTGCTGTTATTGTTTATTGTTTATTACCTGAGCATTCGTTGAGTGTTTTGTTTATTGCCCGCAATTGCCACGTGTGTAGGCGCAATGCCTCCCAGGGTTAAGTATGAGCTAAGCTGAGGGAGGGGGGGGGTAGAGAGGGGTGGGTGGTGACTGTTGATGGGGTGTTAGAGTGTGTGTAGTTTTGTACACATAAAATGTGGATGACGTTGTAAATTTATGGGTCGACGGGTCGATGGCAAAAATATTCTATAGAAAAACAATACTGCCTGAAAACTATGCAAAACAAGAGCTGGCCAATGGGTGGGGGGGGTGAGGGAAGAGGGAAGAGGGAGGAGAAATTCAAAAAAAAAAAAACAGAAAAAATAAAGGAAATACTGTCTAAAGTGAAAAAGCAGCGCAGGCAACTTGACAAGGGCAACTATAGGCAATAGAGAATTCGAATTGAAATTGAGAAGAAAATAAATGAAAAAAGAGAAACAACAACAAATGAGAATTAGAAGAGGCATTCATGACAGAGAGATGAAGAGAGAGAGAGAGAGAGAGATATAGAGAGAGAAAAAGAGAGGAAGCATGAAAACAAGCGTTTGCCATAGATAAACACAAATTTCTATTTGAAAATCATATTATCTAGGACATATCAATTTCGCAAAATGATATGGATATTATAATTAGACTGCTCATAACTCTACAGCACTCTCTACCCTCCTCCCCCCGCTCATCACTCTCCCTCTTGCGCATTTATTGATTGAATCAATGATCAACACAAATAAATGAAAAACCATTTTCCAGTTTAATAACCAAAAGCCAATTAGGCAACATTTTTGCCATGGCAATGGTAATGAAATGAAATGTTCCCAATCGGATTCACATTCAGAGCGCATATTTAAATGAATTTGCACCTCGATTTCTGTTGCCCAACCTCCATCCCCCACTCCCACGCCCACGCCCACTCCGACTACTCCCATCCACTCTCCCATGGGGGGAGTACAATTTTGCAGCGGAAACTCAAACAAGGACAACAATTGTAATTGAGCATTAACATAAGCTGACACTCAGTTCCCCTAAGTTGGGGATTCCCCCAGCCCGCCCCCTGACTGAAATGTATCCCGCATTTGTCATTTGAATGTTTCATTTGCCGCCTCAATTTATTGAATTTTAATTAATTTTATTGTCGTCGCTGACGGTCGTAAAGCTCTTAATGATGGTAGGTAGACAACGAACCTTGCCAGCAGCGGGTTTTCATTTCAACGCAACCTTCAATGCGACCCCAACCTAAACCTCGACCTGAACCTATGCGAACCTCACACCTGTGTAGAGTATTAAGTCGGTGTCAAATATGCGAATTTTATGCAAAAATGTTTTCGAAATTATGGAAACTGTTTGCTGAATTGTAATGGGGACGCCGGCGAGAGCTTGAAAAGAGGTTCTTAGTATCCGTCCTGCTTTCTACAAACATGGCTGCCGAAGCACGGTAAGGTCATAACAATTGTCAGGCTCATTATGCCAAGTCGCACCACTTGGCATACATTTTAAAGACTTGGCTACGAGACAGTTGCTAAAGATAGCAAAGTGTCGAAATATACACGCAAGAGAAACAGAAAGTTGATCTCGGGAAGGAAGGTTCTTCAACCTAACCAGGGTTAGTTGGGACCTGAAATTGAAACTGGTGCAGGATCAGGAATAGAATTTAATGGCAGTAGGAGAGGAGTAGAGGTCGACGGGCACTTAAACTCGATTTGTCGCCATCACGTGGCCAATTAGCACGCAATCGGCATAAAACGAGAGAGAAAAAGGAGAGAAAAAGGAGGCAAGGAAAATGAGTGGAAATGCCAACAATACCAGTTGAACAATACTTGAAATAGAAATAGCAACACGTCGATTGCCTCAAGCTATTGATGCCTGCCTTTAACTGTGTTGCATGTCCGTTGGCCATTCCCAGAGGCAAGTGGCAGGTGGCAAGTGGCAAGTGGCAGAGTTGAGGAGAGTAGGTATTTGGAGAGGAGGGTCACTTCAATCACTTCATCATAACCGAAGCTCAGTAAAAACGTAGCTGGCATAAAAACGCAAAATGGAAATACGCAAATGAAATTGGGCATACATTGGATAAAGAGGAGCGCAAAAGCAATCGACACAAAAGCGGGAAGGAAAGGCCAGTAAAAGTTGGCAAAGGGAATGGGAAATACAAATGAGAAAGTGATAGGGAACGGGAAAAAAGGTAGTCAAAGCTTAGGCAAAGCTGAGGGTTACAAGTTGAAGCAGACAGAAAGAGAGAGGAACAGAGAGAGAGAGAGAAAGGGGGAAGAAAAGAGTGAGAAAGACAGATGGCAAGAGAAGGAAAGAGAGAGAGAGCGAGAGAGAGAGAGAGAGAGAGAGAGAGAGAGAGAGAGAGAGAGAGAAAAGAGGAAAGGAATACATTACTTTCGGCTAACAGCAATAATAACGAATAAAATTTGAGTGGATTGACGCACCTCAATGTATAAAGGGCAAAGTCGGGGAAACACAGCAAAAGGGAGAGAGAGGGAAACACAGAGAAAGAGAGGGATAGAGAAAAACAGGCAAATGCAGCTAACTAAACGAAAGGTAATGAAAGGGTATTCACGGCTGAGGAGACACCAAAGCCTGACCTATTATCGACGGCATGAGGTACAACCGCAAAGTCAACACGGCATCAATGTTAATGGCGGGAGGGGGGCACACAAACAACCTCAAATATATATAGACATATATATATATATATGTTTGAAGGATATGTGGTGGGGGACATTAAAGCTATACGGGCTCAAGCATGAGTAGTGAGTCCATGTGAAGGAAGATGATTCCGTTTCTTTACCAAATCTATCAAAGATTACAGCTTTAAATAAGTGCTAATCACAAGCTAAATCTAGCGGAATTATAGCTGAAAATAAGTCACACTTTTAGCCATTTTTTTTACCCCATAGAAATTATTGCAATGATAGCTGGAGTTAAGAGCACTGCTCTTGGCCCAGCTGTCCAATCAAGCGCACAATATTACATGCGGTTCATTGAACCCACAAAGGAAGTGCCAAAGCATGGCCAAAGGGGGGTAGTGGGAAAGGCAAGGGGCACACACAGAAGGCAAAGGGAAACGAAACAACAACTCAAGCTGATGGTGATGCTGAAACTGAAACTGAAACTGCCCGCCAGACATATTCCCAGAGCCTTGTACTGGCTAAATTGCATTTGTCTTCCTTTATTGCAAAAGACTGTTTTCATACTCTGCTAGAATTCTCTTTCCTCCCTCTCTCCATCTCTCTCTCTCTCTCTCTTTCTTTCTCTCTCTCTCTCTCACTTTTTCTCTGTCTCTTTCGGCCGTTGCTTATTTTCATTTGTGTGTGACCGTTTCAGCAATTGTCGCCCAGTTCCAAGTATGCCATGGAGCTTCCGGCATTTGGCACTTGTTTCCAGACTTGCATCAACTTCCGGCACCCCAGCTGCCCCTCGACACCTCCCTACCCCCCGCCGGGCTCCATCCCTACCCAGATAGCCCTTCCTTAGCCTCGGTCTGTGCCTCCGTCTCAGCTACGTTGGCAAACTCTTTCAGCATGCTACAGTTTCTGCCGCTGCCGCTGCCTCTGCAGCTGCCACTGCTCCCCTCTTTCTCTCTCTCTCTTTGCGATGCTCGGACATGCCGGCAAATTTGCGCGAATTTCCGCTTGACGGAAATGCACAAAATGAAATTGAAAGCAAACGCGAAACGCGCTGTGTGAGAGAGAGAGAGAGAGGGGTGGTGGGAGAGGGGTGGCTGTGGGGTAACTGTTGGCGAAACAATGCAGTACAACAACAACTGCAGCAACAACAACAGCAGCAACAACCACCAGAGCTGTCATCATAACATGTACAGCAACAGCTATTAGCTCCATCTCTGTTGCACCTATGTATGCATGTATGTATGTGCCTCTCTTTCGCTCATTGCGGTTGCATTTTACAGCCATTTTGGCATTGACAGTCAAAGGCGATAAGGCGACCTGTTTTTTTACGCTATTTACACATCGTGTGGCCAACTTGATAACCTCTCTGAGGGGAGACACAGAGAAAGTAGAGAAGAGAAAGATAGAGAGAGAGAGAGAGAGAGAGAGAGAGACATCAGAGAATATGATTTGTGGGTGGTGAAATTTCCGATGAAAATACGTATAAGTTTATTAAAAACTTATAGTGCAAAACTTTAAAACAAAATAAAAAATTTAAAAATATCGAAAAAATGTGAAATAATTGGAAACTTGAAAAATGGTAAAGTAATCCACTAAATAACTAGTATCTTACCAGTATTAAATCAATAAATTGAAAGATGTAATAATAATAAATATAATTCGATATTATATATGAACAAATTAACTGAAATTCATAATATTCAAATAAATGTCTAATTATTTATCATGGAGTTTTTAAGTACTTTCATGACTTGTACGACTTTCTCGAACAGTCATTTCTAGCTTCCTTTCGAGCTCTATTATAACTAACTTGAATTACTTCCCCCCCCATTTTGCATTTCCAATTATGGCAGCTGCCGCCATTACAAAACTTTAACGTTAACTTGACCTCATCTGCAGCTCAGCGCCCATTTTGGTTGGCATGGAGTGGAGTGCGCATAACGGCAATTTGTGTGCGAATAATATTGTAACCAAACATGCCATAAGTAATAAAAATAATATGGTCACACACAATTTACATAAATCAGCGCACCGACTTAGCAACGATTTACAGCGTCAACACACACAACTTTTAAGATTATGGCTTCCTTGTTTTGTAATTCCTTTTGTTTCATTTTTGTAAAAATAAACTTAAGTACATTTAGCTATTTAATAGCAGTATTTACGAATGCGCAGTGTGACCGCCTTTTTAGTGTACAATGTGGCGGCAAATCAAGGAAATTGCTTAGCTGCTTATTAACGGGCGCTTGAAAGTATGCAATGGCAAAGTGCACGAAGTAAAAGTCACTTCAAAATGGCGGCGGCTGATTAACTCTGACAGCAAGAGAGAAACAGATAGACAAAGAGAGAAAGACAAATAGAGGGAGACAGATAGAGAGAGAGAAGAGAGAGACAGATAAAGAGAGCTAGAGTTTTAGTGAGTAAAAACTAATTGTAAGCAAGTCAAATGGTCGCCTGTTCCCAGACAGCATAAGACACCGACAAAAAATAATATACTATATACATATACATACATAAATGTATATGCATATACATATATCCAAAATTAATCCGCTAAAGTAGTTTCACAGTCAACTAAGGCCAACATAGACAGTGAGAGAGAGTGGAGAGCAGAGAAGCAGCTGCTGCTGCTGCTGGCAGCAGTAAGAACTGCTTACGGATTAGTTTCACAGCTTACAGCAATTTGTTGTGAACCAGCAGCGACAACAGCCACAGATAAAAAAAAGTTGCTCATATAGTGTGTATGGGTGTGTGTGTGTGTGTGTGGAAGAAGGGGCAGAGGGAGTGTAAATGAGATTGAGAATGGGAAAGCGAAATCCAAAAAAGCAGCTGCAAACGTTGTCACTGTCACTGTTGTCGTTGCTGTTGTTGTCGTCAACATTCGGCTTACCTAGTGCTGCAAGTGGACGAGAGACGAAGGCAACTTTCGCTGTAACTGTAACTGTAATACTTTAAGCCCCGACGCAGGCAACAGTGAGACAGATTGGGAGAACGAGCGAGTGAAAGAGAAAGTGTGGGAGAGGGAGAGTGGGGGACATAGTGCATGGAAGAGCCGCAGACCGCAGGCAAGAAACGCAGAATGCAATGTAGTCACTGCGACAGATACGCAGCTAGTGAGAAAGAGAAAGATAGATGTATGAACTTATGGTAGGTAGAGCGAGAAAGAGATAGACAGAGAAAAAGTGGGAGATACAGTTAATGTCTGGCTGTTGTATTATTATACGACGTTGGCATAACACTGAAAGTAGGCAAGCGAAATACACAGATTGAGGAAGACAGGTATATAGAGATGGTATAATAGAGAATGTGAGGAAAACATGGAAAAAGTAAGGAAGAATGAGAGAGAAAGAGAGACAGAGAAAGTTGAATATAGAAACAGAGACAGAAAAAAATTAAGTTGCGAGAAACAGAAAAAATCACATAATTGATTCTGAGAATATGACAATTTTTCAAAATATGTCCATATTGGATCAATTTTTAGCAAATTTTGAGCCATATCTCGGCAAATAATCATCAGAAACATCTCAAATAAAAAGCAAAATGTTAGAATCGATTACAGTCAAAAAAGTTGGGATCGAAAACTTTTCGATTTTTGATGATTTTGTCAAGGGGTTAGTATGGAAAATGGGTCAAAAAAGTCGAAAATTTAAAAATTGCAAATTTTACAAAAATATTGATGCAGATTTAAACTGATACAAAAACCATTTCCAAAATGCCAAATTTCATCAAAATCGGATGATTTTTGGCTGAGTTATGGCAATTCAAAGTTATGAGGAGGTTCAAAATGCGAAAATTGTCAAAATGCAACACTCTTTTGCACATTTTTTGCCATATCTCTGGAAATAATCATCAGAAACACCTCAAATAAAAAGCAAAATGCTAGTTATGAGTCCTAGAATCGAATACAGTCAAAAAATTAGGGTCAAACAATTTTTCGATTTTTGATGATTTTGTCAAGGGATAAGTATGGAAAATGGGTCAAAAAAGTCGAAAGTTTAAAAATTGAGAATTTTACAATAATTTTGATGCAGATTTAAACTGATTCAAAAACCATTTTCAAAATGCCAAATTTCATCAAAATCGGATGATTTTTGGCCGAGTTATGCCAATTCAAAGTTATGAGGAGGTTCCATATACGAAAAGTGCCATTTTGGGACACTTTTTACCACATTTTTGGCCATTTCTCTTGAAATACTCATCAGAAACACCTCAAATAAAAAGCAAAATGCTAGTTATGAGTCCTAGAATCGAATACAGTCAAAAAATTGGGGTCAAAAATTTTTTAGATTTTTGATGATTTTGTCAAGGGGTTAGTATGGAAAATGGGTCATAAAAGTCGAAAATTTAAAAATAGAAAATTTTACAATAATTTTGATGCAGATTTAAACTGATTCAAAAACCATTTTCAAAATGCCAAATTTCATCAAAATCGGATGATTTTTGGCCGAGTTATGCCAATTTAAAGTTATGAGGAGGTTCCATATACGAAAAGTGCCATTTTGGGACACTTTTTACCACATTTTTGGCCATTTCTCTTGAAATACTCATCAGAAACACTTCAAATAAAAAGCAAAATGCTAGTTATGAGTCCTAGAATCGATAACAGTAAAAAAAATTGGGATCGGAAACTTTTCGATTTTTGATGATTTTGTCAAGGGATAAGTATGGAAAATGGGTCAAAAAAGTCGAAAAATTAAAAATTGAGAATTTTACAATAATTTTGATGCAGATTTAAACTGATTCAAAAACCATTTTCAAAATGCCAAATTTCATCAAAATCGGATGATTTTTGGCCGAGTTATGCCAATTCAAAGTTATGAGGAGGTTCCATATACGAAAAGTGCCATTTTGGGACACTTTTTACCACATTTTTGGCCATTTCTCTTGAAATACTCATCAGAAACACCTCAAATAAAAAGCAAAATGCTAGTTATGAGTCCTAGAATCGAATACAGTCAAAAAATTGGGGTCAAAAATTTTTTCGATTTTTGATGATTTTGTCAAGGGATAAGTATGGAAAATGGGTCATAAAAGTCGAAAATTTAAAAATAGAAAATTTTACAAAAATTTTGATGCAGATTTAAACTGATATAAAAACCATTTCCAAAACATATAATTTCATCAAAATCGGATGATTTTTGGTAGAGTTATTTCAATTTAAAGTTATGAGGAGGTTCAATATGCTAAAATTGTAATTTTGGGTCACTCTTTAGTATATTTTGGATCATGTCTGATCAGTGTGTCTGACTACAGCTAAGGAGTGTCGATCTGTGCTGAGGGGAAGTAGGACAGCAACTTCAGTTGCGGCAGACACAACTGCTGAACAGACTATGCTGAGAATCTGGATCTACATTCTGTAGGACATATGAATGTGTGTGTGAATTGCATATGTTTCCGTTTAGCCTGCGGCATGTGGCATGAAAATGAGGACGACGACTCCTAAGCTGATGGCCACTTGCTGTGCCGCCTAATCATATTTGCCGCAACTTGCGCATTGGTCACCCATGGCCGGAGAGGGTGAGGAGGAGGGGGGTGTGGCAGGCAGCCGCTGAAATCGCTTTCAGCAAACTTGTTAGACATGCGCTTCCGTTAGCGCTGTTTCCGTTTCCGTAACGGTTTCCGCTGCCGTCCCAACCATGTTGCCACACATACACATAGAACTTATGCGTGTCAGATTTTCACACACACACACACACACGCACACACACTAGTGGAGTCGAGTTGAGTCTGTTGAAGTCCAGTTCAGTGCAAAAGTTGAAGTCGCTTTTGGCGCTGCTAGACTAAATTGTAATATGGAAGGCACAGGCAGTTGCCACTTGCCACATGCCACATGTGTGCCATAACTCAAAGCATAAGCATTGTGTGTGTGTGTGTGTGTGTGTGTGTGTGGCAAGCTGACTGCTGCCACCTGCTGTTGCTGCCACAAATTGTACAAAGCCGCCGATGATTTAGGATTACTTTACTTCACTCGATATCTCCCTCTCTCGCTCTGTTTTCCCCTTACTCTTCCTCTTGCTCTACATACATACATATATTGGCCCAAATAGCTAGCCAATTAGTTAAGCCCTAATGATCTTAACTTGAGCGTAAGTTTCGCATTCGTTTTCTCTCCCAGCGCTCATTAGCATTCACTTAATTTGTGTTTTCCTCTTAACATTTCCTCAGATTTCTCGGCATTTGCTCGAAATTCCCACTTCAAAAAAAAAAATAAATAAATAAATAAAATGAATGACTGAAATTTATAAAAAATAAAATTAAATAAACAAATAAAAAAATTTAAAAAAAAAATAAATAAATATTTGAAATACATAAAAATTTAATAGGCAAAAAAAAAAAAAAAAAAAAAAACAAATAAGAAAAAAAATAGAATAAAAAATAACTCATTTCTGTAAGTTTCAAGTTCTATAGAACAAAAATACAAATTAAAAAAAAAAAAAAAAAAAAAATAAAGAAATAATTAAATAAAAAATAAATTGTTTTATGAGGTTAAATTAACAAAAAAAAAGTAAGAGAAAACTTATAAAACTACAAAAAAAGTTCGAAAAAAAAAATAGTTAAAACACAAGAAAACAAAGAAATAATTAAATAAAAAATGAATTGTTTTATAAGTTAATAATAAAAAAAATTCAAAATTAAAAAAATACATAAAACTACAATAATAATACAGAACAAAAAAAAAAAATAAACAAATAAACAAATAAATAAATTATTTTTGTGAGTTGCAAGTTCCACGTCAAATGTTTATTTAATCGCTTTTTCTCTTGGCATATTTATTTTCCAAATCTCATTGTGCTTTGGATGAGTTCCGTAGCAAGCAGCTGCTGTCAGACGTTGTCAGCTAGCTGTTTGAAAAGGGTCAAAACACTAGACTTTAATTAATGTTTTTTTTTTTTTATTTATTTTTGACACCGCCGAAATAAATTGCAAAAAAAAAATAAAAATTAAAAAAATATTACGCACACACACGCACATATACATGTAATTTAATATACATTTATATGCACACACACACACACACACACATGCACACAGAACAAATGAAATAAAAATGGAGAATTACGGGCGCAATGTGAGGCATAAAAAGCTCTGATTAAGTGGCTGCCGCATGGGGGCATGGCCCCAAAGGCGGCAATTAATTTATGAGGCAACAACCCCAAGCAAGCACACACACACACACACACACACACAGACAAATACACCTCTATACACACACACACACACACATACACGCACATTAATTAATTACTGTGATTTCTTTTAGCGGGCGTTTTTTGTTTTTCTTGTTTGTATTTTTATTTTATTATTCCTTCGCGTTGCTTTACTTTGCTTTGCTTTGCTGTTGATTTATGTGCGGCAACTGCGCTGCGACTGCGCTGGGACTGCGCTGCTTAACCAGCTTATTAATTTGCCACAACAATAACTGCAACAACAACAACAACAACAACAACAACAACAACAACAACAGCAACAACAACACAATAAGTAAAGGTCCCACAATTTGCTTGCAGATTTTTTTTTTTTTTTTTTTTTTTTCTTTTTTTTCTGGGCAGCAATTACTTTGTACTTCGCAAATGATTTACGCAGAAATACCCTATATTTATTTGTTATAAATATATGCTTTAAAAATATTATTAGAGAATAAAATAGAAATTCTAGCGAAACATTTGATTCGAAACCGCTCTGCGTTTATTTATAGATTTTCATAATATTTACTTATATTTGGATTTAATATATTGTTAATCTCAAATATAATAAAAATATATTTTATTAATGCATAATATCAGAAGATATAATAATAAATGCAACTATCAAATTTAAACGTAAAATGAGCTTTATAAATATATAAATATATATAAATTGATTCAAAATAAAAATCAATATATAAAAGAGACTAAAAACAATTCACAATGAAACAAAAAAATATTTAATGAATATTTTAGAAGCATTTTGAGATCATAATAAAAATAAGAAAAAATTCTTAAAAATTGCAATTTTTTAACCGAAAAAAAATGCTATTCATAGTTTATTATTTTAAACATTTGCAACAAATTATTGGACTTAAATAAAAAAGCAGTTAAAATTTGCGCTGAATTAATTGCAAATATTTATGCTTTGTGTAAAGCAGTTTATAGGGTAACTACTAGTCGAGATATATAGAGATATTTATATAATATATTTATATATATATGTATATATATATGTATATATATTTTTATTTTTTCATTCTCAGCTCGTTTATAATGCGCTTTGTATACACGATGCGCGCATTCGAGATTCTCCCTCTTTGCCCCTCTCTCTCTTTCTCTCTCTCACTGTCTGTAACTCTCTTGCTCTGTCTCTTTTACTCTGCTGGTCTTCTACACTTACACAGTCAACAATTGTCAACTGACAAACAACAACAATAATAACGGGACCGAGTCAAGTTATCCTAAATAAACACATTTTGCAAGCTTCGCAGCGCAAGCATTTTTTTCCCCTTCTTTTTTTTGTTGTTCGCCTCGATGTCCTTCCTCGGCTGCTCCTCTGCCCACTCCTTGGCCCAGAAAACAACAACAACAACAACAATAACCAGCATAAAAATATATAACAACAAAAGACAACAAAACAAGAGAGGGAACACGAAAAAGTAGAAGGCAAATGCCAAAAAGCAGCACAAAAAATAAAATAAAAAAAAGAGAGATGAAGAGAAATTTGCTTTTGGTCTTTGGCACTAAACAAACTGTTGCTGCCACCAAAAGTGGGCGACAGCTGGGGCGGGGCTTGCTGGAGGGGAGTGGAGTAAGGGGGTGGTGGGTGGTGTTTACTGGAAGCGTTGGTTGGTTGCAGCACGTGGACGCTGTTGAGAATTCCTTGTGCAGGTTTCAAAATTAAACTCGAAAGAAAAACAAATTAGGCGACAACGGACAACGCATTTGTCTGATGTTTCTTATTTGACAGCAAGAGAGAGATAGACAGAGAAAAAGAGAGAGAGAGAGAGAGAGAGAGAGAAAGAGAAAGAGACAGAGAGAGAGAAACAGAGAAAGAGATGAGATGAGCGAGAGAATATGTCATTCTGTTTGTCTGGCATATTTGTGGCAAGAGTTAGTGGCCGTTCATTTAGCTTGTCTGTGTCGCATTGCCACGTTGCAAGCAACAATTTGTGGCATGCTTCAAATGCTCAAATAGACGACCTTTGCTACGTTTTATGTTATTAACCAAATTGTGGCTTTCTAACGAAACAAAAACATGTAATGAAAGTGGTTAAAAGTTTAGATTGCAAATCTTCGCTGCTCTTCTCTATTTCTCTCTTTTCTCTCTTCCCCTTCTCTCATTCACTCTTAACTTGACAATTTGTTGCTGCTTCTATATCTCATATAAAGTTAGCTAATTTCAACAACTAGTATTGTGCTGGAGTTTCACTGGGGAACTCCTGTCATGGATTGTCTGATAGTCTGATCAACGATGCGTCAATCTGTGACTGTCTTTGGCAGCTCCAGTTATTGCCATGTGCCGTTTGCCGAGTGTCAAGTGCAACGCATTTCATTTCGTGACGTGCCACATGTGGCAAGTAGCAACAGCCACGAGGCTGACGCTTCAATCGACGGACATATGTGGGTCACACAAATGTTATACAAATGCTGATAGCTGACAGCGGAGTTGCTGTGTATCAACTACACACACACACACACTCGCACACACACACTCGCACACACATAGACATACCTACCTACACTCATACAGTCGTTTTCAAACGCATTTTTGGCCTCTACTCTATTACAACAATTACAATTTTATACGCAATGTTTCTACATTTATTGTCACAGCCACTCTATACCCTGTTTTCTGTCCAAATGGGGTATGCTGCACGGTCAGTGAGAGAGAAAGCAATCTTTGATTGTATTCTATCAATCAATTTATAGATCTTATATTGGCGATATTTACGTTCCGCTTCTTTTTTGGGGGGGCTACAAAGTTTTGTTGTCGTTCTCGTTGTAGGTCTGTCTATGCGTGTGTGTTAGGGTATGTGTGTGTGTGTTTGTGTGTGTGTGTGAGTGTTTGCACATGCATAATACATGCAAGGGCTGCCGGCTATCGTCTGTCCTCGCCCACATCCCCCAAACCAACTCCCCCGGCAGACTAGATACATCACTGGCACTAGGGACAGGTCATATACAGTCCATTTCATTTTAAATAGTTTTTTTTCTTTACAGTTTTTTTTTTCTATTTTTATTTTTTTTCTCTCGTTCCCTTGCATTTTTTTCAACGACAACAGCAGTCAGCATCAGTGGCACCGTGGTGTCATGACAAGTAAACTTACTAAATTCTTATTTGAAAAGCTTAAAAGCGAACAGCGATATGTGATAACGGGCAAGCGGCTCTTGTTGCAATCATTGCTTGAAGTAGTTGCGAATTATAAGAGCTTGCCGAAAAGAACAACTCTTTTGTGAATATTATGACTAATGTTAATCGATGAGCTCATCTTTTTTTGAAAGGATAACTAAATGCTGTCATATGACTATTATTAGCAGAGTATTTTGCTAGTTTATAATTATTTTATAATTATTATTATATTATTAGCAGTTATTTATAACTATTTGCTAAATATAACTGAATTTTATTTATGAATTTATACATATTAACAATATTTATAATTAATATCATATTTTTTTAAGTATTCCTATAATATTTTTAAGAGCATGAGGTTTGAATGAAAGTAACACAGTGTTAAGAAATTTTTAGCTCAGACCAGTGATCTGTGCCACTGTGCAGCATTTCATTTTACCGTTGTGTTTACCTTTACAAAACTGGGTCTCTTCTTGTGCCCCGCCCCCGCAGCATGACTGTCCCTTTCATCTGTCTGTGGGTCTGCCTCATCTTGCTCTCTGTCTCTTTCGCCTATGCCGCAAATCAAACAATGAAAATTCACAAACAGTCGACCATAAAAAAGTGCAAAAATTTTCTACCTTTTTCCCTGTTAGAGAAAAACTGAAAAAGATACCGAAAAAACAGATGAACACACAATAACAACAAAAAAATAAGTAGAAAATTCACTTTTTTTTCAGCGCTTTCGTTGTTGATTTATGCAGGCACAACTCACTGGCAGTTGCCACGCCCACCCAATACGACAACGAGTTAGGAAGTGGGAGGAAGTGTATGTATGTATGTGTGTGTGTGGAAACGAGTTATGGCCATTTGATGAACTTAAACAAAGCCAATTAGCATATAAACGCCAGGTGGCGCCACCAAACAAATTTCAATTTAAATATGCCTTAAATGCGCCAATAAATTTCATTGTCAGCAAAAGCCACTTAAGAGCCACACATACTGAGTGAACTAAAGGGAGAGAGAGAGAGAGAGAGAGAGAGAGGGAGGGAGAGAAAGAGAACGAAAAAGAGAGCTGCTCCACATAAACACACACACACACACACACACACACACACACACACACATAGAATTCTCATCACAAAATTCGTCGAGTGCGGTTTTGTTTACAGCTCGCTCAAGGCGTTTAACCCAAAAAATAGAGAACAACAAAAATACTAAAAAAAAAAAAACAAAAAACAAAACGTGACGTTTGTCTATAAACAAACAGTAACGTGTCCCCTCCCCCCAAAACTGTTCTCTTCCAACGCCCCAGAAATGAAAGAAAATAAACGAGGAGCACACGGTCCGCTTGGAGGTTAACATGACCGCAACGTGGCGCAGACCGAACAAATTTTCAGGAGTAGAAGCAGCAAGGGGGAAAAAAAGATAGACAGAGTGAGAGAGAGAG
This sequence comes from Drosophila quadrilineata, assembly GCA_018150725.1. Classification (NCBI taxonomy): domain Eukaryota; kingdom Metazoa; phylum Arthropoda; class Insecta; order Diptera; family Drosophilidae; genus Drosophila; species Drosophila quadrilineata. The sequence continues at coordinate 22,050,555 of JAECWN010000432.1, forward strand.
AGACAGAGAGAGAGAGAGAGAGAGAGAGAGAGAGGGAGAGAGAGAGAGAGCAATTGTAATATGCGTGAATTTATTTGTAACCTCTACTAAGAATTTCATGATTATCATTACATTAACTTTTGTAATCTCACATAATATTGAGTTGAAGTAATTTATGAAAGAATCTATAAAAAACTCTAAAATACTGACTCCATGGAACTTTGAAAAATCACAGAGCCTCTCAATAGTACTACCAGAAATCTAAACTCTCAAGATAAGCTAAATAACTCAAGTTAAGAATTTAGTGAAAATTTAAGAAACTCTGAGATACGCTTCAGATTTTGAGAACTCTTTACGATATTTTAAATATACAAAACTATCGAGCTTAAGAAACCCTAGAAGAGTTGAAGGAAACTCTTAAGAATTCAATAGATCTCTAGAGAATTGTAAGGAGCTCAGGAGATTTCAAATGTAACACTAATGAACGCTTATAGTAAGTGAAGATTTGTAAAGAATTCTACTCGAAAGAACTCTAAGCAACTAAGAACTTCAGAATTATCTATGGCATTTTAAAGAACTACAAAGAAAAGTGTATATGATATACAAGATTTTGTAAATATCAAACGATTTCTTTAAATAAAAAAAAAATAGAAATTTTTAAATTAATAAATGTAAGTTAAAACTTGACCTTTATACTACCTATAATAAAGAACACAGATATTAGGACCTACATGCGAGAGATCCTTTAAAATTATTTTGCCTGTTTGATGGGCGTAATCCTTCCTAGCTGCATATATATATATATATACATATATATGTATATACATACTTGCTAGAAATTGTTTCAAAGTGTGGCAAACTGAAGTCAAGTCGGTGCATACATATGACTATGACTATACATATCTATACTATTCTATATATATATATATATACATTTATACATGTGTTAATCTGCTCATATTTTATGGCTGCAATATGCCATAAAATCAAAATAAAAGCCACATTCAAGCAGCACAGAGCCAGAAGATATACAGAGAGCAACAGCCACAAAATCCATGCTCAGAGCCACAGACTTAGCTGGGCAGAGTTGGCAGGCAAAGGCAACTCCATGGATGCACATGGTATCAGTTGGAGTTGAAGTTGAAGTTGGAGCAGCATATCATATATACAATATGCATTAGATGCAGTCGGAGTAGTCCTTGCGAATGTGAATCATATCCCTGTGATAGTTATAAGTCATCTGTGTTGTTGTCGAGCAGCGTATTGCATTTGCATAAATGTGGCATGTAGATGCGAGGGGAGGGGAGCGGCAGAGGAAAGTGTTGTAGTTGTAGTTGTAGTTGTTGCAAAGTTGCAAGTTGGGTTCTGTCTGTTTGTTTGTTTGTTTGGTTGGTTGGTGCAACATTGTTGCTCATTGCTGCCACCAAACGAGCTGCAACTAATGCAAATGCACAAAATGCGATTTATGACAAACATTTGCGGAGCAACGCGCCCGACAACCGACAGAGGGCGCCACACACCACGCAACTCACACTCATAATGCCTCTTTTCCACTCTATCTCATCATCTCTCTCTGCCTCTCTCTCTCTATGTATCTCTCTTTCTTTTGCTCTCTCTTTCAACATTTTGTCTGTCTTTGTCTATATATAGCGACTATATAGCGTATATAGCATAGAACTTGCACTCATGTCAGGCCAAAAGGCAAACATTGCCAACATATATATGTATGTACATACATATGTATGTATAGATGAATGTAGGTATGTATGTATGTATGTATGTATGGATAGTTGGTGCTCGTCGTCATTCATCATTTTGCTAGGCATTTCGGTTGTTTGGCACGCTGTCAGCTGGCCCATTAACGCGCCCAAGGCCCCCTTCACCTCGTTAGAACCTCTGACCTCTCATGGAAAGCTAAGCCACGACAACTAACCTTGCTCCACTATGCAGACCCAACCCTCCTCTGCCCACCCCTTCTCTCTCTCTCACTGTCTCTCTGTCTCATTCTCTCTATGGTGTGTCTCTGTCTCTGTGTTGGGTTGTCTTTTGTCTGCTCGTTGGCGGCATCGTCACAAGGGCTTAACTCAACATTTGTCGCTGGCTTTGTTGTCTGTTTGCCCGACATACACAAAATTCAATAAAAATATTTGATTAATTGTGCAAAATGCACAATGTTTGCATAGTTTTAGTTTACGAATAATAGGCGCAGATAGCGGCAAATACATGGTGTCTATAAGACAAACAGAGGCGCACAAAAGGGAAAGAGAGAGGGACAGAGAGAAATGGAGAGAGAGATATAGAAAGAGAGAGAGAGAGTTAAAAGTTTGTGAGCTATTTTTAAACGTATAGATGAGTCAGAATTTTCTTTCCAATACTATGACAAATGAGTGTGAATACATATCGATAAGTTATCGATAAGTTTTAAGAGAAAAAATAGAGGCATAGTAAATTGAAAATGAAAGAGCTATTAGAGAGAGATAGAGTGAGAGAGAGAAGATGGGGGAGAGAGAGAGAGAGCGATAAAGAAAAGAAGAAGGTACTGCAAAACCATGATTATAAACACATATCGACAATTTATCGATAAATTTTAAGCAAATATAGAAAGTGCCATTCATTTCGTACCAATCCAATCCAAAAGTAATAGTTAATTTAGATATACTCAAAGCTGCCATCTCATGTCATCGTTATCGTTATCGTTATCGGTCGCATTATCGTCACTTATTCGTATGTATCGTAAGAGTTAGAGTGATATCTCGCTATCTATCAGTTTGCAGAGGAAACTAACCTTTGGCATACTAAAAGCAAAGTAAGGCAAATAACTTCTCTTAATTTCGATAACAAATCGATAACATTGTATAACTAATGGAAGTTCAGTTGAGATACTGCAGCTGTAACGCCGTCTGCTACTTTCCCAGTCGATAAGTTAGCCACAATTGAAATAATGCTATCGATCAATTAGAGCTTGACATCTGTTATCGCCGTTATCGGTAATCATAATTTTTTTTTTTTTTTTTTGGGCAGCAGAACGGCGCCAAATAGCTGACATTAGTCACTCTTTTATCCTCTACGGGTTTTGTTTTTTTTTTTTGGTATTTTTGGGTTCCTTTTTTTTGATAGTTTTTCTTTGCTACACATATATTGCCTTGGCCATAGTTGGAGATGGTGGGGATGGGGGGGGGCACATTTCGATTTAAATATTTCATTGGGCAAAGTTTTTGGGATCCGCTCACGGGTTGCTGCTGTTGCTGTTGCTGCTGCTGCTCATCTGACGGAACAGCTCGTCTGCTGCATTATTCATTAGGACAGAGGCGCAACCACCTGGCGGCTTGGGCTGCCAGAGAGCAACAGCTTCCGGTACAGTCAACTAGATGGATGGCTAAAAGAAAATTAACAGAATGGTGGGGGGGGGGGGAGATGGGGTGGGGGCAGGCGAACACAGATAGAATGCGAATGGGAGGAGTAGCATGTGGCATGTTGTGTTGCAGGGGCATGGAGTACAGGTAACGGAAATTGCAAGCATGACCAAATAATGACTCAAATACATACACACACACACACCTACACTGTGCTACAAATTGTTAGTTAGACAGGTAAAAGGTGCCACAATCTGAAGCAAGTTCAGAGCAGCAGAGCAGCAATGTGGTGGCTGTGGGGGCGTATACATGCTGTCTGTTATATGGGGTGTCTTCTGCAGAGAGAGAGAGAGAGTAAGACGGAGGGAGAGATAGAGAGAGAGAGAGAGAGAGAGGAGATGGGCGGGTGGAGCTTGCTGAAATCAGCGCACTTGTCAAATATGTTGATGGACACTTGAAAGGCAAAATGAGCGAGCGAGCAAGAAAGAGACAGAGCGAGGCGGAGAGAAAGAGAAAGAGAGAAAAAGAGAGGGAGAGAGAGGGAGACCGAGAGAGATATAGTAGGGGAAAGTAGAGACCCCAAAAAGCCAAATTGCTTTTCAAAATACAAAATATATACAAATATACATATGTATATGCAGGTACATACAAATATATATGTATATATGTCTGTATGTATGTGTGTATGTGCTTGGCATATACCCTGTAAAATGTATGCAAAGCATTTTCCACTTTCCATTCATGTCCATCACTGAGCTCCTCTGTTCAAAGGGAATGTCAAATGAGGCTCCAAGTTTGCTTAGCTGCCACTCAAACTGCTGATTAATTGAGACGGGTGTATTAAATAGCTTATATACTTATACATATATATATATATATACTAATTACGGAATATATAACCTGTGTATATAATATGATTTTGAAGTGTTTAACAAAAGTTCGCTTTGAGGAGCCGCAAATATTTTTAAAATTATTCTTTAATTTTATTATATCATGGTTTCTTATATTATAAGGCATTCTAGGGTATTTTCAAGTCATCGTATATACATATATATTTATATACAGGATATATACTCTATATATATACTTTATACATACATATATAAATAGCTTTGCAGCGCAATATCAATAGATTCCGCATAAAATATTTGTAACTTAATTTTATTTATTTAAGAAATTGTTTTTAAAAGGTGTTATATGATGTATTATACCCTTTCTAGGGTATGTTTAAGTCGTTATATACATATTTGTATATAAACAATATGATATGCGCGATTCTATGAATTCTAAACAAGTTACCAACAGTTTGCTATTTCAAAGGTATTTTCATAAATTTCTTGAACAAATTAATTGCATTGCAGGGTATGTTCAAGTCGTGCCAACACAATTTCTCAATGCCAATGCTGTAGTTGCATGGAGTGAAATTTTTTGGGCAAAATGGAAATTCTTTTTATAAAAACTAAAGCGAAACAAAAACGCTTTTCTTTCGTTAAATGCTTTTGGCTTGCGCCTAAATATAGTTGTTGGACAAACACGGGGAGGGATGGTTGAATGGGGGGGGTGATTGAGAGGGGCTAGGGAGGTAGTGTGACATATGAACAATATACATACATAGCAAACGTTAAGTGAAAGTAGTGTACTAGTGTGTGTCTCCTCGTACATATATATGTATGTTATACATATCCGTATATCAAGTAATAATATCAAGTATACGGCATGTGTTACGTGCAGAGCCCCCAAAAACAGGCGCCAATTTCATTTCGATTCAAGTGCTGTGTATGTGTATGTGTGTACAACATGTGTCGTTGTCAACACACACACACACAACATCGGTATCTATCGATGTCTATCTATCGCCTGGACTATGCACACACAAATGATTTATTTATTTATTTACTTATTGGCAATGCCAATGACGCGAGTCTTTCCATGACGCAGCTGCCACATGTAGCAAGCGGCATCCGCCACCTGCCCCTACCACACCTTCCATTCCCACTCCCACTCCCACTCATACTACAATTCGCTTCGATATTCGATTGGAGTTCCAGTTTATGTGCAGCTCGAAAATTTATTGGGCATTTGCCACTGGACACACAAAACAATAAAAATGGGAAACTTTTTTACTGAAACAACACGCGTTGACGCACCTTAAATACCCTGTAATTCAAATTTGTTTTAAAAAAATTCAAATTTTCTTAATCGTTTCTTTGTAAACTGAAGTTGTGCTCAAGTCTAATGGGGGGACTCACAACAAGAAACAACGCACAACAAATACTCTAACTCACTTAAAAATCCATAAAGGAAATACTTAAAAAAATAATTTGGAGTAAAAAATTGCTATAGAAAAGTTACAACTAACAAAGGCGAAGCTTCAATTTAAAAAACATAAATTTATTAATTTCCACAATTTTGGTAGAACTTTGTTTTATAGCCAAATGGATTTTTGTGTGCATTAATTTATCAGTCAAATATTTCAAATATTAAAAAATAAAATAATATTAAAATATATGTATGATAAACTTACCTTTATTAAAAACTGCATATACCCAATGTGCAGGCTATTAACGGTTAGGGTATTGCGCATAGAATTCTCCCCAGGAACAACTCAATTTGCGGTAACACAAATTTGTTGGTTCCTTTGTGCCGCAATTAGCTGCAATTAGACTGAATGAATGAAATGATAAGTCAAACAACAGACAGAGAGAGAGGATGAGAGAGAGAGGGAGAAAGAGAGAGAGAGAGAGAGAGAAAGTAAGGGAGAGCGAGAGAACGAGTTAGCAGTGTTGGAAATATAGAGCGTATACTTAATCTATTATAATGGGAGAAGATTATCATTTATTCAACTGAGTTGAAGTTTTAACTATTTTATTGTTTGCCTGGAAAATTAAAATATATATACAATACATATGAAATAAATATTAAATAGTTTTGACAAATAGATAAAGTGAAAATATTTTAATAATTTATTAAATATAAAGAAAACCTTATTATAAGAAACCATAAATAAAAATTGTTAAATATAAATAAATGTCCAATCTAAAAAAGAAATATATATATATATAAATAAATATATAAAAATGCCAAAAAATTACTCAAAAGAATTAATTAAATATTTTCAATCTTACTTTTGTTAAATAAATGTTATTCAAATAGAAAAAATTAAAAAAAAAAAATTTAAAAACAAAATCAAATAAATTAAATAATATTTATAAAAGAAATGTAATTGAGAATTAATGTCTCTTAATTAGGGAAATGAGATTACTGTATTGGCTTGGGGTTTCACTGCGAATTGCGAAAGAGAGAGAGAGAGGCGGATAGAGAAGTGAGAGAAAGAAGAAGAGGGATAATGGAGAAAGAAGGAGACACGATTGCTTCATTAGCTCATTAGTCTCATGTAATCGCTACGCATTTGTTGCCATTCATTCAGAGATACTTAATGTATTTGCTTTTATTTTTTGCTAGAGCGAGAGACAGACAAGCAGAGAGAAAGAGAGAGAGAGAGAGAGAAATGCAAAATGCATGCTTCGAGCAACTTTTGTCTGTGGCACATGCCTTTGAAAACAACGACAACAATTGCCATTAAACGCACTCCCTAGTTAAAACAGGGCATTTTACAAGGGAGAGTCGAGAGAGAAGAGAGAGAGAGAGAGTGGGAGTGGGAGTGGGAGTGAGGGGGTTACAGTCTACTGTCTATTGAGCACATGTTGCTGCCACTAGACAATTGAGGCAGAAGTAGCAGAAGCTTTGGCAATGCCAACAGTGGAGCAACAGTCTGTCGACTGTTGGTTGCTGGTTGCTGCCCCCTCTCATCGTGCCACTGCCACTGCTACTGGCACTGCCACTGCCACTGCTTGTGGTAAATTGCCATCCAGTGCCCCCGCCGGTAGGTCCCTCTCGCCCAGCTAGCCTAATTGCGTATATTTTGGGGCTGGGCTTACACAAGTCGTTGCGGCTACGCGTTTCCTTGAAAGACGTCTTGAAAGGACTTGGGAGTCCTTGGCGTGGGCGCCAAATGAAATTTACATTTTTGACTTCATTTAACTTGACAGCTGTTGGGCAGAGAGCGAGAATACTGAGAGTACTCCGAGAGAGTGCGAGAGAGAGAGAGGGATGGCAATTGACTTGTAACGGATGCTGAGCAAGCTGTGCGCTCCTTAATATGTCAAATATGCCAGGAATTTTCTATATACATATCTATATATGTAGTATATACCCCATAGAGCTCTCAAAAAATCAGAGCTGCGAGTTTTTGCTGGAGCATGTCTGGCCTGAGGTATACATGCAGGGCCAGTGAGAAAAGATGGCCATATTTGTGGTATATGTATTGAAGAGAGCTACAAGGTCGCCACATATTGTCTGGCAAATTTTCACTAACAAGGATGCGCCTCACTCCTTGCTCTGTCCAAGGACATGGCTAGGCCAGGCCAGGCCATTGTTCCATTCACTTGACTGACTGACAAAGCATAGCTCTTAACTCCAACAGCGGCTAGCAAGGATATCCAAACCAAATCCCTGCCCTTCTACTTCCTTTTACCAGCTGGGGTGGAATGGGGGTGGAATGGGGTTGGAGGGAGGTTGGAGGGGGGTTGGATTTTGATGGGCCTTATGCAACATTAATTGAATTGCATGCTAAGCCAACAGCTTTGACTTTGGCTTTGACGATGGCTTTGCTGGCGGCTTAAGTCTGACACTTTTCCCCGAGAATGAATCAAAATTTTCATTAGCTAAAACTGCGCCAAATTTCCATTAAATTTATCGAAATCCGAAAACCAAAATCAGACACATTTCAAAACAACAAAAAGAAATGCAGACAACAAAAAAAAAAAAAATGTTGTATACAGCGCAAATATTTTCAATAATTTAACGGCAAACTGTCACAGCTGTCGACACAGTTTTTTTGTTGTTTGTTGTTGTTTGTTGTTGTTGCTGCTGTTGCTATTGTTGTTGTTTGTTGTTGTTGTTGCTGCTGCTGCTGCGGTTGTTTGTTTACTTAGTTGTAATTAGCATCAAATAATTTCATTATAATGCAGCCAGCTTAAATATGCAGTAACCAATCAACTGTTGTCCAGCTGCACAGTGGCACAAAACCAATTGAAATTGCAAACAAAAACCTTAAAAAAAAAAACAAAAACAAAGAGTGGCATGATATTGTGTCACAGTTAATGAGCCCTTGGAGGCATTCAGAAATGATATGTTGCTGCTACCCCCATAGAGTATGGATTTCAACTACCCTTAAAAAGGGGGGAAAAAAGCAAGGGTATTTGAATTTTTTAGCAAACTTTGATGCATTTTACACTACTTTATTTTTTAAAATATTTCATAATTCCGCTAATATTTCATTTAATTGTTATGTATTATTTTCTAGCTATTTTTGTCAAATATTATGATTTTTAATTAATTAATATAACTTTTTATTATTTATTTTTCATATATATATATTTTTTTATGTAATTTTGTTACAAACCATTATATTTTTTAAACCCTACTAATACTTTTGGTATTATATTATATTATTATATTATGCCATATTTCATTTCATTTTTTTTAGTGTATTTATACTATAATATACTTTCATTTTTAATTATTTACTTTTCGTGAAATATTTTTTTTTAAATTTATTTTCATTCTCCATGAACTTTTATTGAACTATTTGGATTTTTCTTCTGTTCTTTTATTATTTTCATTTTTTTTTTAATTTTTTCTTCCATTTCTATTGAAAAGACAATCACACAACGTTACTCATAGTTGAGCATACCTGCTGAATTCCAATTATTTGTCCATAATTTCTGTATAATTTTCAACAATTGTTTTTCATCGCAAATTGTCAATGCAGCCCATTGTATGCAGTTTGCCAAATTTCAATTTTGTTTTGTCAACGCGTCGTATGCGTGATATTTGCTGTACAGCATCGCCTGTTGCAACTACGCATGTTTATTGATTTTCTGGGCCACAAAAACAAAAAACAGGTGAAAATAAAGAAGACTCTGCTTGGCCAAAACATAAAAAAGTGGCTGGCAGCGAAAAGTTGAGTTCAGTTGGCAAAATAAAACTGACAAAAGCACACAGTTATAAATGGGGACACATGCTCATATCTCCAGCATATAGAGAGTGGAGAGGGTGGGTGGGGGAGAACTGCATATTGTAGTACGTATATATGTTGTGTGGCAGCAGCTGTCTCTTCTCTCAACGGCTGACCTTGCAACGTGTGGCAAAAGTCAAAAGTGAAGCACCAAATTTAGAAACTGTAACTGACCTTGCATGCAAATTAAAGTAACGAGGCAAGACCCATACTTCGATATGGCACATGCATGCCCCAAATTGTGGCAAGTACTATTGGAGCATTAAGTCCATGGCCCAAAGAGTTCATATTGATAACAAACTAAGCTGGGCTGGAGAAGCATTTCAATTCCCGATTCCCATATGACTGCAACCTCAATTGACTGTAGCAAAGTCAAGAGCCTACCATAAACAACCGAGGTAAATTAAGGACACAAGGAGAAGGAGTAACATAGAGAGAGAGAGAGAGGGAGAGAGAGTGAACAATAGAGATAGAGAGAATTCAATTGCATATAGCAAAATGTGGCGAAGCAGTGGTTTGTCTGCTGCTCGTTTGTGGCAGCTGCAGTTGCCACATTTGCATACAGTTATAAATTATACGCACACAACTTTTGTGGCTGCTTGCAACATCATCTTAAGTTGTGGCAGGGAATGAAAGAGACCTGCAGCACCCCCATCAAAATATAGTTTAATGAGAACATTTATTTTAACTGCAAATTACTTAAATTCGTCTAATAAATATTCTAAAATAAAAAAATAAAAATTTTTTTAATTTTGTAAAATCTAATTTTGATTTAATTGAAAAGATTGAATTTCTTTCAATTTGTCAATTATATTCAAAAAATATTTAAAATATTTTTAAAATTGAATTCAAATAAGCTTCAAATGAAAGTGAATTATAGTGATAAACATTCAATCTAAAGTCATTTTTTAATTGTTATAAATATTTAAAATAATTTAAAATGAAATATTTTATTGAAAAAAATGTATTTTGTTATGTTTCCATATATTATTTTCAGTCATATATATTTTTTAATTTTTACAAATATTTCAGAAATTGTAAAATACAAATTTCAAATACTTTTATAAAAAAAAAGTAATTCTATATTTTCATTTAATTGAAAATATATTGAAACTATTTCAAAGATATTCCGAATACTGGAAAATAACGAAATGTTTAAAATTCCTTCACTTAAGTAGAAATAAATGCAACTATTTTTATGACCATGACTGTTGTGGCTGCTACCTGTGCCACTGCCAAAACGCTGCATATTGCGGTGGCAACTAGAAGAAGCCACTGCCAACTTGTCTTATGTTGAAGGCCATGGCCGTAGTTCAGTTAATGTTGTGAAGGATTAAGGAGGCGCACTGAAGACAGCCTCTATTTTTAAAACATATATTTTTTGCGTTTTTTTGTTTATTTGTTATAAACAATGCGCTTTTTCTTAGCCGACATCGCCTGCGGTTCTAATTACAACGCTTCCCCAATAGAATGTTGAGGGAAGTGGGTTGCATTCCATGTTGAGTGGTGTGGTAGGGGGGAAAGGGTTAGGGGCGGGTGGTGGTATGTGCAACAGCGCGGCAGCTTCAATTGGCCATTGTCTGTGCACCACCTGCAACGAGTTTGTTGTTGCAGCAACAGAGACGTTGCCGCATTTGGCATTGTTATGCCCGCAAACAATTGCAACTGGCCTTAGTTGACTGCCTCTAAACTGCCGGAAGTGTGTTGCAGCAACCCCAAACCTCTCCGTTTCCATCTCTACATCTCTCTCTCTCTCTCTCTCTCTCTATCTTTTTCTCTGTCTGTTTCACTGTCTCTGTCTCTGTCTGTAGTTATCTTGCTCTGTCTCACATTAACTGTCGTGTGTCGTCTGCCTTCAGTTTTCGTTTAACTTGGCCGGCGGCAAGCCTTGTGTGTGGCAAGTAGTGGGCATGCAGGTGCAACGGCGGCATGCGGCATGTGGCAGGTGCAGCTTGAAGTGGGTTTGTACACGTCGGTGTCCTTCAGTTTGTTAGGCATCATTGTTTGCAACCCAAACTGGACAACGCTCGTGTCATAGCCTGTCGCATGGATCCTTTGTTGCCATTTTGGCGCTCCAGGGCGCACCTAAATTGATAAATATAGCTTGATTGTCTATCTCTCTACCACACTCCCCCTCTCTCTCTATCACTCTATCTATCTTTCTTTTCTGCTGTCATTTGCTGGTGATTGGGCATTGTTAGTATTACATTTGTACAATTGATTCGATTTGCAAGCGTGCCGTAATTGTAATGAATGTAAATATTGAGCATACGCAACGTATGCCAGAGTTAATTTTTATCTCAGATATTAAAGTGAAATATCGAATTCACAGAAAGTAACAGATGTTGCGTGAACTAGTTGAGAATTATAAGACTTGAACGTTTTTTAACCATGCTGTCATTAAAATGATGCTTAAATATTGCGCATACGCAACTTATGGCAGAGTTATTTGCAAGGCAAGTTTCAAAAAGAAAACTCTTGCTTATCAAAATCACTACTCTTATGAAATATTTCAACGGGACACATATTCCCTATACAAAATCTTCAGTAATACCAGTATCACTTGTAGCTCCAACTAGTTGCGAATTATAGTCTTATGTTGTTAGCTGGCTTGCTCTTTATGGTTGTAAGCCAATGATTGATGGCACATCAACCAAAACGATACAATTGTTGACACATTCTCACACACATAGATACATACATACATTGTTGCACTTAATCTATGCAGTTGTCAAAGGTCAATATCAACTACAATGACAGTTACAGCTACGTACAAATGCCTTCATTAAGCGCGTAAAAAGACTGAAAAGTGCACAGCGCCATCTATTGACGATAACGGGAAATACGAAACCGAAAATACATCGCATCACTGAAGCTGGCGACCTTTTCAGTTTGGAACAAAGCGCTCTCGAGTTCTACAAAGGCAGCGGCGCTGAAAGTGCTTTAGTGCATGCCAAGAGCCTCAGGTGTGCATTAGTAGTCCTATATGTGTGTGTGTGTGTGGCTCTGTGTGTATACGTGAGAGAGAAAGAGAGAGAGAGAGAGAGAGAGAGAGAGTACCTAGGGTTGACGTACACTCAAAGCGCGGCATTTGTCGTTTGCCTCATGCTGTTTGCAGTTTTCCGCTTTCACTTGCTGGTTTTGTTATCGTCGACATTCCCCTTTTCATACCACTTTCCTCGTACCTCGTACCTAAATTACCATTTATACATAGAAATATTATTCGAGAAAAATAAGATTCTTTCAACTTGTTCTGTGACTAAACTGAAGCTAAAGAATAACGATGTGTTACTAAAGGTAGCTAGTATTTATTGGTTTTCCTGTACGAGATTTTGTTGAGTCGATCATCTTTTCGAACTTTACTTGTACTTTCATTACCTTGCATTATTGGAAGTATTTAAAATAATAACTGAGAAAGGAAGAGCTAAAGCTAAATTTAGCTAGTATTATTTTCAAAGTACGAGATTTTTTCAACTCAGTTTGTTATTGTCCACATGCACCTTTTCATACCACTTTCCTCGTACTTTTAATATCATGCACACTTAGAAATTATAATAATGAAAAATGAGTGGGGAAAAAAGAACCACAACTAATTATAACTGTTATATGTTTGGCTAATTTTTTTAGCTAGTATTTCATTTTTTCAATGTACGAGATATTAGCATGTCGGTCATGCATTTTGCTTATAGTCATATTTTGGAAAAGATTTAGCTTAACAGAAATGGAAAGTAAGAAATATTTAACTAACATTTAATGTTTTTTTTTCAATGTACGAGATTTCTGCAAGTCAGGCATGCAGAAAGAGTGTAGTCAACATTATTTTTATACTGTGCCCTTTCGTGCTTTTCGCTCAACTGACAAACGTCAAGTATTTTGCGAGGCAAACCTGAAATGTTCTTTGCACAACTAGCTAAAATCCTCCTGTCAGTTTGACTGTATGTATGTATGTGTGTGAGAGTGTGTGTGAGTGTGTGTGTGAGTGTGTGTGTGAGTGTGTGTACATACAACTGTCAGCGGCGAAGACAAGTGGAAGCCTCACTGATATGACAAGAGAGCACATCTGCTTGTTCGTCCAGTTAAGTCTGGTAGTAACCTGCTGAGACTGTGCTACACTACAACTGTTATACGACTTTAGAACACTTTTGCATACTGATGAACTAAGTACATACATACATATATATACATATGTATGTACATACTTATATTTCGGCTCACTTATGCGAGTTTTAACCGCTGCTCAGCCAAAATGTTGGCAACGTGCTGACCCATGAAAATGATCACACATACAACACACACACCAGACGCATACACACTTTACATACACACTCATCTATTCATATATACAGTGTGAGAGGAGAATATGACACTCATGGGCTGCTGCACATGACGGCAGTTGCCACTGTCGCCAGTCTGTGGCACAGACACGCGTGGCAACCAAACAGTAGTTGAAAAAGCAGAGGCTGATGTGGAGGAAGCAGTGCTCAAAAAAATATGTGTCAGTTGTAGGGGCGGCAGAAGTGAAGAAGGCGTGTCTATATGTATATATACATATGTATGTATGTATATAAAAAAAATATTACACGCTTTAAATCCTCATATTTAAACACAGCTGCGAAAGATATGCAACTATAGTAAAAGAGAGAGACAGAGAGAAGAGAAGAGAAGAGAAGAGAAGAGAAGAGAAGAGAAGAGAAGAGAAGAGAAGAGAAGAGAAGAGAAGAGAAGAGAAGAGAAGAGAAGAGAAGAGAAGAGAAGAGAAGAGAAGAGAAGAGAAGAGAAGAGAAGAGAAGAGAAGAGAAGAGAAGAGAAGAGAAGAGAAGAGAAGAGAAGAGAAGAGAAGAGAAGAGAAGAGAAGAGAAGAGAAGAGAAGAGAAGAGAAGAGAAGAGAAGAGAAGAGAAGAGAAGAGAAGAGAAGAGAAGAGAAGAGAAGAGAAGAGAAGAGAAGAGAAGAGAAGAGAAGAGAAGAGAAGAGAAGAGAAGAGAAGAGAAGAGAAGAGAAGAGAAGAGAAGAGAAGAGAAGAGAAGAGAAGAGAAGAGAAGAGAAGAGAAGAGAAGAGAAGAGAAGAGAAGAGAAGAGAAGAGAAGAGAAGAGAAGAGAAGAGAAGAGAAGAGAAGAGAAGAGAAGAGAAGAGAAGAGAAGAGAAGAGAAGAGAAGAGAAGAGAAGAGAAGAGAAGAGAAGAGAAGAGAAGAGAAGAGAAGAGAAGAGAAGAGAAGAGAAGAGAAGAGAAGAGAAGAGAAGAGAAGAGAAGAGAAGAGAAGAGAAGAGAAGAGAAGAGAAGAGAAGAGAAGAGAAGAGAAGAGAAGAGAAGAGAAGAGAAGAGAAGAGAAGAGAAGAGAAGAAGAGAAGAGAAGAGAAGAGAAGAGAAGAGAAGAGAAGAGAAGAGAAGAGAAGAGAAGAGAAGAGAAGAGAAGAGAAGAGAAGAGAAGAGAAGAGAAGAGAAGAGAAGAGAAGAGAAGAGAAGAGAAGAGAAGAGAAGAGAAGAGAAGAGAAGAGAAGAGAAGAGAAGAGAAGAGAAGCTTTTCGTTTTGTGAAATGACAACCCTGCTCCTCAACCTCAGCCCCAACCCTGCTGCGGTTCAAGTGACCTCCTCAGCCAAGCCCACTGTCTACGCAGAACTTTCGAGTGATGTGCGCTAATTGATTTCAAGACTCAAGGGCCGTTCAAAAGAAAAATAAAATGAGATGGTCCACAGAAGAAAGAGAGGAAGATACAGAAAAAAGTAGACAGAGATGTTACAGACAACCGACAACAGATAACTAGAGATTGCGCTCAGTTAGATATATGTATGTATGTATTATTAAAAAGGAGGATGAAGAGAGACTTTCGACTTTCTGTTTGAGTTTGAGGTAATGGCCATCAGGCGTCTTAATTATGTTTTCAGTTTTTGGCCAATTGTTTGCAAAAAAAAGAAAAAAAAAATCAGACAGAAAAAACAAGTTTTGGCCATTTTGCTGAAAGTGGTCAGCCAACCATCAACAGCAACATCATCAAGGCCAAGTTAATTAATTTTTACTCTCAGTTGGCCATCCACAATTGAAGGTCCGCCATCTCCCCCTCATCGACCCCATCATCACCATCATCATCAGTTGAGTTCTGTTCAGTTGAGTTCCCTTTGTGAGTTTTGGCCAGGTGGCAAAGTTTTGCTTCAATCAACTACGAAATAACTTTGAACTTGCCAGTCTCATTTCGCGTTTTAATTAGTCTAATTAATGCCGGACAACGTCAACACGCGGCCATCACATCACATCACAAAGAAAATCAAAATTAATAAATAATATGAAAAATAATTGTAATCCACGAACAAAAACAAAAATCCTGAAGCCAACGAAGTAGAATCCAATTTAATACAACCTTGGCTAAAACGTGGCACATTGAGGTCGCCACTTAATGCATTTCCCTCTCATCTCCTTTTTCGGCTAAAACTTTCCTGCGAAGGGACCCCGAAAAATCTGTTTGGCCAATGCCGCGGGCAGCGCCAAACGGCGCAAAATGCAAACCTCAGACACGGGAATGCATTTAGTATAACGGTAATTAAATGTACAACTTTACAGTTGCCTGTGGGCTGCGATGGGGGCGTGGAACGCAATCTATTCACTTGTGTGTGTGTGTGTGTGTGTGTGTATCTGATAGGCAAAATACAGCTGTGTGTTTGTGTGGGCGCGCCATAGATAGTTTAATTGAGACCTGCTGGAAATCCATCTCAATTACGAGTACAACGGATAATTTATTGGCAAATTAACCGTTATACCATTACCATGTGTTCGAACGTGTCAGCTGTTTAGCACTTCAAGAAGAGCCCATTAAACCCATTAAAACACCGATTTCAGCAACATTTTTCTCAGAAGTGCAGCCATATCTCTTGAAATACTTATCAGAAACACCTCAAATAAAAAGCAAAATGCTAGTTGATGCAATTTAAAACTGTTATAGAAACCATTTCCAAAATGCCAAATTTCATAAAAATCGGATGATTTTTGGCTGAGTTATGGCAATTCAAAGTTATGAGGAGGTCCGTTAGGCGAAAATTGCCATTTTGGACCACTTTTTACCACATTTTTGACTATATTTCGGAAAATACTGATCAGAAACACCTCAAATAAAAAGCAAAATGCTAGTTATGAGTCCTAGAATCGATAACAGTCAAGAAAATTGGAATCAAATACTTTTCGATTTTTGATGACTTTGTCAAGGGGTTAGTATGGAAAATGGGTCAAAAAAGTCGAAAATTTAATAATAACGAATATTACGAAAATTTTGATGCAATTTAAAACTGGTATAGAAACCATTTCCAAAATGCCAAATTTCATCAAAATCGGATGATTTTTGACTGAGTTATGGCAATTTAAAGTTATGAGGAGGTTCAATATGCGAAAATTGCCATTTTGCAACACTTTTTTTTGGACATTTGTTGCAATATCTCGGGAAATAATCATCAGAAACACCTCAAATAAAAAGCAAAATGCTAGTTATGAGTCCTAGAATCGATTAGAGTCAAAAAATTGGGATCGAATATTTTTCGATTTTTGATGATTTTGTCAAGGGGTTAATATGGAAAATGGGTCAAAAAAGTCGAAAATTTTAAAATAGCGAATTTTACAAAAATTTTGATGCAGATTTAAACTGATATCAAAACCATTTCCAAAATGCCAAATTTCATCAAAATCGGATGATTTTTGGCTGAGTTATGGCAATTTGAACTTATGAGGAAGTTCAATATGTGAATATTGCCATTTTGGGCCACTTTTTACCACATTTTTGGCCATATCTTGGCAAAAAATCATCAGAAACACCTCAAATAAAAAGCAAAATGCTTGTTATGAGGGTAAGAATCAATTACCGTCAAAAATATTGGGGTAAAAAATGTTCGGATTTTGATGATTTGGTTCAGGGGTTGGTATTTAAAATGGATCATAAAAGTTAAGAAAGTAAAATAGTAAAATCAAAAATGGAGAAGATTCGAAAAGTTCGAATGCAAATTTACTTTTAGACCAACACCATTAAAAAAATCGGTTAAGAATGGCAAAGTTATGGCTCTTCAAATTTCAGAATACTTTATTTTTTTTTTGAAAATCGGTTCACTTTGTAGCATATTTTGGGTAATACTTATTAGAAACATCTCATTCGAAAAAACAAGACAAACAAGATATTTCGAAATTTGAGTTTCGTGTGTTTTGGCCAAGTTACGAGAGTGTTTCAGTCGAATTGTAGTCCTTGAGATGCAGGACAATTGTGATGCTCGAGTTAAGTACAAGGATGTGCGCTAAGTGGCAGCCGGATGGGTATGAGTGGCTTGGCTTGGAGAGTGTGTTTTGAATGCTGCTGTCTGAATGAAGTTCTCCACAGTTGCAAATTTAACTGTATTGCCGCTGCCGGTTGCAATTTGGGAAAACCCGTTTAGGAAGCCGAGCGGCCGAATCCGTAACCGAGTCCCAAACAAAACACACTTTGCGCTGCCGGGTTGGAGCTGAGTGCGATTGTGGGATGAATGTGCGAGTCCTGCCGCTGACTGCAGCAGGAAGGAAGACGGAAGTGTGTAATTTAAGCAGCGGTAAGTTGCAACAAACACAACAACAAATCGTCGGAAGCTTGCAACCAAAAACGCAACAAGCTGCAAATGCCACACGACTCCAAATGAAAATCTGGAAAATTCGAACACAAGATACGGGCATAGGTCACAGGTGTACGATGTTGTTGCAGCTGTATGCCTATGGGCGACTATCGATAAATAATCATCGATGGCGTATGGGGCAGCGCATCTCTGGCAAGTGCCACAGGCAGGACACGCTACTAACTGGTTGGTTGTTGCACGTTGTAAAAACAAGCTCAGTGGCAGTGGCATAAATCGTGACAAAAACTTTTGCCAAGCACCAAAAAATATACTCTCAAAGAGAGAAAGACAGAGAGAGAGAGAGAGTGAAATGGGAAGAGAAGAAAGAGAGATAGGGAGAGAGCTCTCCTAGGTAAAGCTGCAAAACATTTATGGCCAAAACAAATGACAGTTGCTGGCAGTGGCTCAAGTGCCCATAATGGCATAGACGACGTGCAGGAAGCTACTTCTCTTCATGCCACTCTTGTTGCTGTTGTTTGTTGTTAGTATGGAGCGGTTAGCATGTTGGTTTGGCCAAGTACAAAGAGGGGGTAGGTAGTGTTGCCGGAAACAGGAAGTGCGGCAGATAGCAGGGAAGGCAAGCAAAAGCAAAGCAAAAGTTGACTTCGTACACATTGTAAGAGTAACTGTGTCACACACACTCACACACACACACACACATACACACACACATACAGTGACACAACGACATCGTAACAAGCAAAGTATGTAGACACTGAAAGAGATAGCCTCTATATATGTATGTATGTATGTGTACTGCACACTTTTTATGCTTTGCCTACATTTTCCACTTCCTAAACGCTCCCCCCTCGCACCACTCTCACCACTCTCTATCTGTTACCTTTTTTTTTTAATGCAGCGCTTAAAAAGCACTCATTGAATTTGATATTGTATAAATATTTAACAAACAATCTCAATTGTGGCATATTTTTCACAACTTGAATTGTTTTAATGGATATTCAACTACAATTTTTTAGTTTATTTAATTGTATACAAATTATATTATATTTATTGATTCATTTATATGGTTAATTTAGAATATCACTACTCACAAGTTGATAAATTCAATATAACTCTTTAAATACTAAATAAAAGAGGGTAACCAAAGAAAATAAACTTGCTGCACGCATAAAGGCAGCTTCGTTCAGCGCTCGCACTATAATTCGCAACCAGTTGAAGTAGCTCGCCATGTAAGAGGGTTGCTTATTAAGCTGGCGCTATTTTTAAATTATTTGGACTTTTTAGGTATAATTACGTTTGAAAATGTTATTTGGGAAACGTGTTTTGAAATTTGTTCAATTGAATGCATCTCATTTCATTTCGTGACGAGACAAATTTCTTAATTGCAAGTCAGAAATGGGTTACGTACAGTTGTGGAATGGAAGGGAGGGACTGCTTATGGAACTATTTGTAGGTCTGTGTGTTTGTGTGTTTATGTTTGAGTTTGTGAGAGTGGAGCAGAGGTTTGGGCAGCTGGAAATGCTCTTTTCATTTGACTGATTTCAGTTTTCGGACTCATTTGGCCAGCAGACCCCCTTCCTCGGCCTCTGCTGCCTTCGTCCAGCCTCACTAATATTTTGCTTACCATTCACTGTTGTCCTCTCTCTCTCTCTCACACACTCTCTATTTCTCTCCCATTCTTTTACTCTTGCTCCCTTGCTGCGTTTCCTCTGTTTTTCTGCTTTTTTTTTTTTGTTTTTGTACTGCTTCTCATAAAAGCGAAAAAATCAGGCCAGAGGCAGTCGAGAGCTGAAATGACAGCAAATGCGAAGCAGTTGAGTGGCAACGCAGTTGTGGGTGGCGCCACCAAAGAATCGGAGAGTAAAAGGGGTTGGCTGCTCTTGATGGGCTAAGGTTGCATGGAAGCTGGGGTGAGCGAGGGGACGTTGCCTTTTCATAGCTGCTGCGCCTAATGGCCGATGGCAGCGAGTGCTGCAACCTTGAAAAAACTGCGCTAAAATGCAGAAAAAAAACTAACACAAAAAAAATAGAAAATAAATCTGAAAAACAAAACCATAACTGAAAGCAGCTGAAGAAACTGAGAAACAAAAAACAAAAAAAATAAGAGTGAATAACGAAAAACCTAAAAATTGAATTTAATTCAAATGGAGACTTTTGGCTGTGGCAAAAAAAAAAGAAAAAATGCGGCTCAACAAAAGCGCAACAACAACTAAGTTGGCAACATTTCTAGTTTGTGTTTTCTAAAGTGTGTGTGTGCGTGCCTAAATGGGTGTGTGTGTAGAATTTTGAGTGCAAGTGTGTGTGTGTGTGTGAGTGTGTGCTAAAATAGACAAGTTTATTGCCAGTTTGGGGTTCTCTGGGGCAAACAATGACGAGGCCAAAGGGTAGACAAGTGCTCCTGCTGCTGTTGGCGCCGCTGGCAAAACCTCTCCTACTTTTCCTTTTACTCTCTCTCTCTTTCTTTCTCTCTTTCTTTCTCTCCATTTTACTCCCTCTTTCTCTGCTTTCCCTCTCTGTTTAGTGGTTTGCTGTCTTGCTAAAGGTCAACAGCTTTTTTTTTTGTATCCAAACTGTTCTTTTCTGTTTTTTGGGGTCTATGCAACCTGAGGAACCTCAGCTCGTTGCAGGTCACATTGTGGTGATGGCAGCCTTGCTATTGTTGTGCTGCATCTTCATCATCATCATCATCTTCTTTCTCTTCTTTTGCTGCCTGCTGCTTAAGGTGACAGCCAACTTGAGCCTGCGGCCAGGACACGTTGCCTGTCCTTTTGGGGACGTAATGCAACTGTCGCCAAAACAACAACGAGACACAAGTGTCATATACTGTTATACACGGGCCAAGGCCAACCAGCATAGTTGCCACATGTGGCAGCTACAACACCTTATGCTGTTAAGTCAACTTGTATGAATTATTAAATTCAGTTGAATTATTTGCTAACAAAAGCGCTGCAAATAGTCAATTTAATTTGACCGCGTATAACAGTTCGTATAACAGCTTTGTGGTGCAAGTTGAAAAGTTGCCCCACTTATAAATTCATAGCTGACATATTTGCGGCTGCAATTTGCCTCATTTTATTTTTATTTTACTTTATTTTTTTGGTTTTTTTCGTACTTTTTATGGCGCGGACGAAAAACACAATTTTTGTGTTCAACTTTGCGTAAAAAGTTTTTCGCGTGGATGCCACACGGGCAGCGGCCCAATTAGGCAAGTTTTAAGGCGCGCCTTATGCCACTTAATGGCCGCCTTTTGTGCCCAGGACATTGGCCTAATCAGCCACAGATTCAACTTCTGCTGCAACTTCAACTTCATCCTCCGTGATGGCAGCAAACAAACAACCAAAATTATTTTGCGATTCTCGTTTGGTTTTCATCGTCGTCTACCTGCCCTGGTCTCCAATTAAAACTCAAAAATTGAAAAGCGACGGCAACACAATTGGCAATGGCCAAAGTTTAATTGACAGCGAAATTACGAAAATTATTCAGTTCTTAATGCGGCCCATAGACAAGCTGAAAAACAACGTGACGTATACGCAATATGCGATGAAAATTCTCCTAACTTTGCCGCACCGCACGTAACTGCGATGAAAGTCTGCAAAGATAAAGAATGACAGAAAAAAAGGCGCTTAATAAAAATGAATAAGAAAAGACGGAGAGGAATAACACGAAGACAGAGATAGAGAGAGAGAGAGAGAGAGAGAGAGAGAGAGAGAGAGAGAGAAGCATAAATAATTACACAGAGGAATACCGAGCTGAATTAGGGCGAAAGTAAATACCATTTATGTAATGTCTGAGAAAAAGGAAACGGAGAAATTAAGTAAAAGAAAAGAAAGTGAAATGAAAGAATAAAAAGGGAAAGTAAAAGATAGAAATAGAAATAGAGAGAGAGAGAGACAAGGGGAAAGAGAGTGAGAGAGATAGTGGAAAGGTAGAGAAAAAATAGAGTATGAAGGAAACAAAAACCGAAGAGGCATATAAATAAAATGCTAGACAGGCAGAAAGACAGAAAGAAAACGAAGAATATAGAGAGAGTAGAAGGATATAGGAAAAGCAAGGAGATGTCTAAAGAGAAAGAGAAAATAAAAGATGGAGATTGAAAAAAAGAGAAAAGGATATATTGAAACGAGAGAAGTATAAAAACACATAGAGAGAGACAAAGAGAGAGAGGGAGAGAAGAGAGAGAGAGAGAGAGAGAGAGAGAAAGAGAGAAGAAAGAAGAAGAGATCGAAAGAGAAAACTGAAAAACTGAGAGAGGTAGACAGCAAAAAAAACAAAGATGAGAGCGTGAAAGCAATAAAACAACTGACTTCCTTTGCAGAGGTTTCTCTTGAAGATGACACAGTTCGTCAACTGTCTTATAATTCGCAACTGCTTCAAGTCGAGTACCTTTAACACTACATATAAGCTACCGCAAACGATGATCGATGAAGCTGTTACTGCTAGAACACTTTGATCTAATGCGAATGCTGCCTCATAGTATTTAATAGATATATGTTGCTTGATAAATTATATCACATTATTCCGCAAAGTGAACTTGTGATTAGCGCACTTAGGTGACATTTGTCAGCGGCAGAATATAATGCCAAGAGTCAGGCCTTGTCAATTTCAGTCTCAGGCTGCTTTAGTTGAAGAGCCCTGATGTAGGCAGTGCAGGAGCCCTGGTATCCTCAAAATCTTCTCTGCCATTCACTTCAACAAGTTGGGTGCGCGTCCAACACGTTTTCATTGCTTGATAAAATGAAATTTTATGGCAAGTATATGGCAGACAGTATAGCCAGCGGCAGGACAACAGCACACAGCGCCAGGATATGCAGGGAGCATGGCAGAAGAGACCTGGGGGGAGGCAGAGAGTGAGATAATGGCAGAGGCCAAAATTGAAACAGAGCGGCTATGAATTTTCAGTGAACACACGGCTAAGAACTAAGACAATGGCCCTCAGAAACACTAAGAGAGACACAGAGAGAGAGAGAGAGAGAGAGCGAGAGAGCGAGAGAGAGAGAGAGAGAGGCGGACAGAGAGAGGCAAGTGTATGTGTCCCTTGTGCAGTTTGGGGCTAGTTTCAGTCCCCAGACAAATAAGACAAACAAACAGAACCTGAAGCTGGCATAGGAATCGCTGCAGAGACTGCAGAGAGACAGAGAGAGAGAGAGATAAAGAGAGACAGAGAGAAAAAGAGATGGAGACGAGCCTGTAGGACATGGAAGCGGCAGGCAAATGTTCAGGATAATTGAATGAAAATTCATTCGTGTGCTTTTCGATTTGGGCCAAAAAGTTTTGGTTTCGTTTTCCTTTTTTTTTTTATTATTTTTCGTTTTTTGTTTTGTTTTTGTCGTTGTCTGTGCTGCTGTTTTGCTTGTTATTTGCTTTGTTGTTGTACATGCTTGTTGTCAACAAAATTCTAAGCATTTCCGTTATGCCAGAGAGGAAGAGAGCGAGGACGAGACAGAGAGAGGGGAAGAGTGAGAGACAGAGAAGTAAAAAGTATTTACATGTCGTTGTCATTTCCCCAAAGTAAGAAGACGTGGAATGGGTGCCCAAACAGGACCCAAACACAAATCGAATTACGAGCCTGCGTCTGCTGTGTGTGTATGTGTGTGTGTGTGTGCGTATGTGTGTTGCATGTTGTTGCCGTTGTCTTATTTGTTTAATTTGTCAACGCAAAACCTAAGCCCCAAACCGACCGCAACTCGCTCCCTTGTTGACAAAGGCAGCACAACAGAGAGAGACAGAGAGAGAGAGAGAGAGAGAGACAGAGAGAGAGAGAGAGAGAGAGAGAGAGAGAGTGTGTATGTACTGGCAACGTATGTTTACCCCTTGTGCCCTGTATGTGGCAACAAGTTGCCATTGAAGTTGAAGTTGCCTTTGCAGTGGCTAACAAAGAATTTGCATAAAAATTCATTCGACTGACCGCAAACACAATCCCAGCATGAGCAACACAGCCACAGAGAAAGAGAGAGAGAGAGAGAGAGCGAGAGCGAGAGAGATAGAAGAAGATAGACGAAGAGAGGTGAAAGGCATCGATTTTCAAGCATAAAACTGCAGGAGCCACATGCGTAGTCAGTGTCCCGAAAGGACTTTCACATAATGCTTCAACAATCACTTGAATCCTCAACTCCCTCTCTCACGCTCTCTTTTAGTCTCCCATTGCTCTCTTGTTGCAACACACAGATTAGGTTGGCCTCTTCACACACGCCCACACACACACCCACACACCCACACACCCACTAGTTCGAACTTCTGTTGTGGGGCAGCAGAAGTAGCAGCAGCATCATCAGTTCCCAGCTGTGGCATTAAATCAACAAAATTCTCAGATTTGTTTGCATTTTTTTTTTGGTTGCTCTTCATTTTTTTTATTTTATTTTTTTTTTTTATTAAATTCCGTTTAGCTGTGCTTCCTTTTTATTATGATTTTTGTGTGTGTATGTGTGTGTGTGGGTTTTATTTTTTAGGCCAGGATTATTGCGGTTTTAGTTTTGCATTTGAAATGTTGGTATGTGGCATAGGGATAAATACGTCCGCTATAATCCTTAAAAAAAAACGTATTACAATTTGGTCCTTATTAGGGCGTGGCCATGGGCATTGTTTGGAGATTATTTGTGCTGCCGAGAACATACCTTAATTTTATTTAATTTCACTTACACTTATTTTGTTCTATTTTTAATTATGTTAGCTCTTTTTATATGAATAACATTTTATTTAATTTTGTAGTAATTGTATTTATATTTTTTGCCATTTAGTTTAATATATTTTATTTAAATACTTTACTTATTTTAATTTAATTTTATTTTTTTTATTTTATTTTATTTTATTTTATTTTATTTTATTTTATTTTATTTTATTTTATTTTATTTTATTTTATTTTATTTTATTTTATTTTATTTTATTTTATTTTATTTTATTTTATTTTATTTTATTTTATTTTATTTTATTTTATTTTATTTTATTTTATTTTATTTTATTTTATTTTACTTTATTTTATTTTATTTTATTTTATTTTATTTTATTTTATTTTATTTTGTTTTATTTTATTTTATTTTATTTTATTTTATTTTATTTTATTTTATTTTATTTTATTTTATTTTATTTTATTTTATTTTGATTTTGATTTTATTGAATTTCATTTCAATTTGTTTAATCTGCTTTATTTTTGCATTATTTTCAAGTTATACCACATTATTTTATTTGAGTTTCATTTCATTTTATTTTCTGGCGGCGAGTGTAAATAATTTGTGCAGCAGTTGAACTCAGCAGCTGCCATTAATTATGTTAATTGCAGTCGTTTTCATTTCATGCCTGCAAATTGTTAACAAATTACAAATATTACGCATACGCCAGGTATGCCAGATACGTCGTCACTTACGGTTTTCGATGCTGTCTGGCATTTTACCAATACGTCGGCAGGCCGCAGCAATGCCAAGTCACGTCATTGCCATGCCATCCCATTCCATGCCATGCCACGCCCACCATGCCACCATGCCACCAGCGAACGCCCATCAACTCATTCAATCAACGTTGGCAACGCGTTGGCGGCGCTTTTAAGTAATGAGGACAACGTCGCCAGCAACGCCACATCCGCCTCACAATATTTTGCTGCCTCCCCCCCTCTCCACTCACACACACACACACCCACATACTGACTGCTTCCGCCACCTTCATCTTTAGCATTTTTGGGCTTCCTTCGCCCTCAGCTCCTCCCTCCATCCCTGCTGCTTCACCTGCGTCCGCCGTCTTGGCGTCAGCTGCAGCTGTTAAATAATAAAAAAGCATCTAAAAGCTGCCAGAGCTTCTTGATAATCTCAATCTTAAGCCAAGGTTGCGGCAAAGTTCGCCCCCCCTCTCTCTCTCTCTCTCCCTCTACCTCTCTCTCTCTGTTTAGAGAAGAAGAGTCTCTCCACTCACATACACACATACATACACCTCCATCGCAACGCGTCGATATTGCAAATTACTTGTCGCCTGGCATTGAGAAGAGAGCGAATCTCTGCGAACTCTGGGCGAATGTAACACTTCAAGGAGCATCAACAACAACAACAACATAAAATTCTCTTGCAAATTACTTTGCTGAACTTTCTCTAGTAATTTCAACTATTAAATTATAGCTGAACTTGTCGATACGCTTTGAGTTGGGAGTAGATTAAGAGTAATTAAAACACTAGTGGGAACTGTAATGAGTGAGAAAAGAGCTTGAAAGGAGATTTGGAGTAGAATAACGAAAAGAAAAATAAAATCAAAATAAACATAAATAAAGTTTATATATAGAAAAACTATGAGGTAAACAAGATGAACTAAGCTAAAATCGAACTATTCGATACAAATAATCATAATAAAGATGATGATGATAAGAATAATAACATTAATTATTAATAATAATTTTTAAAAAATAATTTAAGATTTTAAAAAGAGAAAATAAGAAAAGAAAGTAAATTTTAATTACAAAAAATATAAGGCAAACAATGTATATGAAATCAAAAACTAAAGATTCAACAAAAATAACAGCTTATTTATGAAAAATAAAAATAAAATATTTAGTTAATTTTTTTTTATATATTTTTCATAATATAAAAAAGTTGTGGGTCTTAAAAAAAAAACATAAAACTATGCATAATAATAATAAATGAATAAGCTAATATCATAACAAATATCATATTCTATATGATTTCTATATATTCTTATCTTTTATAATTAATAATTTTTTTATTTTATTTACATTTATTTTATAACAAAACAAAATTGAAGTCCTTTTACTTATGTAATTTAAAATTTTAGTTAAATAATTAACTTTATATTACACAATCTAATTATGTGATATTAAGGTACTTTAAGCTGTACAGATTCTTGACTTATTAAATTTATTATAAAATAAAAGTTAAATAGATTACGTATTTTTTTAAATATTATTTTCTATTTATTTTTATTAGCTTAGTTGTAATTGGTTTTATATTGTATTATTTATATTATGTGGTCACCATTTTTAGGGTTATAAAAAGTATGCCAGGATATGCAATTGAAGCGGTGTCCTTTGGGTATATTAGCCAAGTATAGGCCAAGTTAACGAGGACAGAGGCAGAAAAAAAAAAACAGATAAAGAAACTGTTGCAGGTGCATTTGACAGACAGACAAAGATATAAATATGAATATAAATATTAAAACACATATACATATATATAGGGATATTTATGTATATACAGAAAGAGAGATAGAGAGAGGCAGAGAAAGGGAGAGAGAGAGAGATAGTGATGTGCTTTTGGGCCACTTGCCGTTGTGGCCAAGTGACTGCAAGGTGCTTCAGCGAATGGCCAATAAAAGCCATGGCATAAAAATATGAATTTTACGGTTGTGTATTTAAAAGGACAATAAGCACATACACAAGTACAGCGAAAGAGAGAGAGAGAGAGATATTGAGATAGAGAGAGAGACACAGATATAGATAGAGGAAGAGATAAGGAGGGAAGCAAGAAATGCGCTCAATGAAGCTGAAAAGCAACACAGTCGAGGCAAAAGCCAATGAAATTGGAAAATGAAATGGAAAAAACTTTAACTGTATATTTCACACACACACACACACACACACACACTGTTAGTGTAAATGTGTGTGTGTGTGTTTTTTTAGTGTTGTTAAGGTAAAGATTTTGCCTCTGCGCTTGGCAGCTGCTGAGCATGAAAATGAGCTTTTGTATTTTTTATGCGCCAAAACAAATAACAAAAAAAAAAATAAAAAAAAACGAAAAGAAAAACACACACACACACACAGAGAAAGTGAGAAAGAGAGGGAGAGTCAGAGAAAGTGATGTGAAGTGAGGGCAGCAAATACTTGTAATAAAATCAGCGCAATGAAAATGGAGAATGTGAATGCGAATCGAAATCGTGTATACGTTAAACAAGAAAAAAAGAAAAGAAAAATCAAAAAAAATAAATAAATAAAAAAAAAATAAATAAAAAAAATAAATAAAAAAAAAAATAAATAAAAAAAATGCAAGAAAAAAAGGAAAACACGAGCAATGCCGCCATCAACCGCCATCGACTTATACACACACAGCTGAGCAATCATAAATATTAATGCTAAATACGAGTTGCTGCTGCTGCTGCTGCCGCCGCTAGGTGGCGCCACCACGCCACACACACACACACACACATACACACACACATACACACACAGAAACTGGACTCGACATTAAAAACGTGGCGCGTGTCCTTGCCTAATGGAATGGCAATAATAATCGTATCGCAACAGATAACGTTTTCATTTTCATTCTCATTTTTGTTTTCCCAAGACTTCTATTCCCTTTTTATATTTCTTTATCGCATAGCGATCACAATTCAAAAACTATGAGATTGAGAGAAGGAGAGAGAGAGAGAGAGATGAAGAGATTGAGAGGAGGGAAGGGAGACAGAATTGATAGAGTGCACAGCTTATAAGTCCACGGATTTATGCTAATCTGTGTGACACAGACACGGCTGTAGGGAATGTAGAGGGGCTATGGAAGGGAGGCAGGGAGGGAGGCAGGGAGGGAGGCAGGGAGGGAGGCAGGGAGGGAGGCAGGGAGGGAGGCAGGGAGGGAGGCAGGGTGGGAGGCAGGGAGGGAGGGTTGGGCAAGGATACGCATAAACAACGTTGAGCATAAATCTCAGACAGAAATAACTACAGCAACAATAAAAAAAGAGCACAGCAAGAGAGACTAACATAAAGAGAAAGAGAGAGGGAGATTGTGTATGAGACAGAGAGATAGAGAGAGATAGGGAGAGAGAGTATGAGAAAGAGAGAGGTATATTTTTGGCGCCGCGTCGTCGTCTCGCTGTGCGCTCACTTTGATTTATTTGCCAACGTGCACAACGCTGCGTATGCGTATTATTGTTTTCTTTCACTTTTTCTTCGCTTCACATTGCCCTTCATTTTGCACACATCGAAGGAAGGAAGCAAGGAAGAGAGGAAGGGAGGGACGAAGGAAGGCTTCTCATATCAATGACAGCACACAGCGCGACTTGTCGCGACTTGAGTCGATTTTACATTTAAAAGTAAATTATGCTACACATTTCGCTTCAATCTTTATTTATTTATTTTGTGCCACAATAACGAAATAGGCAATGAAAATATATACACACACACACACATACACACACGCCCACACACACACATGTCTGACACAACAATTTGCATAATATTTGGAAGGCTGATAAGACACAACACACGAGGTGGCACAGCAAAAAACTCAAAATCATCTTAAAAAATAAATAAAGTCGAAAGAAAACACATCAAATAATATTAAAAATAAAATTAATGATAAATAAGAAAAAAAAATTATATTTAAATAGAGTTTTAGAGTTAAAGCTCCTATTATGCAAATAACTAAGAAGATTGGCATACGAAAAAATAACAATAATGAAGGCATAGACAGCATGACTAGCAAAGAGAGCAGATTCTTTTTATAACAAAAATAAGAGAATCTACAATAAACTCTGTCTAGAGAT